>CM046454.1:47120799-47709433 GCA_025506515.1 Flaveria trinervia | reverse complement strand
CTTATAGACCCTTTGAGTGAAAAGGATAAAGAAGTGATAGTGAATAATTCCTCTAAGAAGAGTGAAGAGGAGGATTTTAAGAAGGGTCACTATCCTTTTGAGGAGAGCAAGAAGCCTGTTATGACCAAGTCTATGAGGAAGAACTTGATCAGAAGAGAAAGTGAAAAGCTAAGAAAGCTCAAGAGATCAAGGCCACTTTTGAATCTAAGAAGAAACAAGTCTTTATCTCTACAAGGTTTGAAGTGGTTAAGACTGAAGAGATCAACCTCAACTCTTCTACCAAGAATTCTGGTTCATGTTCAAATCATCTCAGCATCAAGAAGAAGGCTGATCCGTTGTGTACCACCGCTACACAGACTGAACCATCCAACTCCAAGAACAGCTCTCGCCCCAAAAGGATTGTCTCAGCATCTACAAAGATGAAGGTGGAAAAGGAAAGTGACCAAAGTCAACCTTGTTCTCAGAAGAAGGCTCTTCTAACACACACACTGAAGATTCAAAAACCAACACGATCATTCAAAGGAACAACTCAATTTATGTCAAGTATAATAAGCCCCTAATTATAGTAGCCAGTTGTGATTAGCCACTTACTTTACTCTTAATACCCCAAGCATTACTTGTCCTCACTACATCAGTATCTAAATCTACTAGCAACACATAACCACATAACATGCGCACGTAATACCGCTTAACATTAAGAAAATACCTGATGGCACGTAGCTACTTGGACTAGCATCCCTTCCCTTTCTATCTCATTTTGGTATAAGTTTAGGTTTATTTTAAAATTTTACCCGTTTCACTAAAACTTTGGCTCTGATACCAACTTGTAAGGCCTCGTTCTCGGGATGCTCACATCTGGTCAATTTTTGCACATAAAACATATAATTACATTCAATTTTCATAAATCATTGCAGCGGAACATCAAAATAACTTTTCATTTCATTATAAATGCTTTTTCAAGTTAATACAATCATTCATTTCAAAACGTCATTCGTTCGCATTACAATGCAAAAGCATTAAACAAAATAATGTCATCCAAAATGCCAAGTAGCTGCCCCGCGCCATCCTCAACAATGCTCACCTGCCAACTGGAAAATGCATAAAAAGTCAGTGTTCCTGAGTGAGTTCTAGTTTTATAATAAAACATACTTTACTTTCATTAAAACCATTTTTTACTTTTGCATGTGATCACACATCATACGTACACATAGATAATATCATTATTATCTTCATCATTCATTCATGCTTTCTTACTTCCATTCATACGTTCATCACTAATTCTTTTCATTCCATCAAAAATCATGAACTTTACCCTACCGTCATGCATAAAGCTGGTACTGGGTGGGGTCTATCATAGATCCCCCATCATGGCGCATAGCAGCCCGGCCACAGTACCTAGGGTAAATTCAGGTTTACCATTGTCATGTGCTATACCCGCCATCATGCATAAAGTTGATACTACGCCGAAGTCTATTATCGACCCCCCGTCATGGCGCACAGCAGCCTGGCCACAATATCTAAGGTAAGCAACAAAGGTTCTATACAAATGGTCGGTCATAAAGACGAACCCCGGTGTGCATCATTCTGGGGTAGCTAACCCACACACTGTTGAAATAACACCCTTCATTGGGCGTGTTTCGACATACAAGACTTGCAAGACTTACTTTACTTTCCTTCATTCATTAATGCATGCATTCATTCATCATGTTTCTATTTTCATTATCTTCCACTTTACGTTACATAATACTTTCATTTAATTCATTAGCATTCAACGTAAAGCCATGGGAAAATAAACATACAATGTAAGGAACATCAACATACACAGTCAATATCGTCATACAGGGCATCATACATACATAACATACATCATACATACCATCATGCATAAGCATCAATCATACATCATAACATCATCATACAATGCCCATCATAACATCTATGACCTCAAAAGTCAGCTTACATGAACCCCGGGGAACCTCCAAAGTCAAAGCATACATTTCATTTTTTCCCCAAAAAGTCAGAAAATATTCTAGGCGTTCATCCGCATTTCCCTTCTTGTTCATCTGCATTTCTTTTACACATCCGCATTTGCTCATCCGCATTTGCTCATCCGCATTTTCTCATCCGCATTTGCTCATCCACATTTGCTAATCCGCATTGACTTTACTCATCCGCATTTGTTAGTGCTCACCCGCATTTTTCCATCCGTATTAACTTTGTTCATCCGCATTTGTTCAGTCGCATGAAATTATCCACATTTGTTCATCCGCATTGACTTTAACTCATCCGTGTTTGTCAATGCTCATCCGCATTTTTTCATCCGCATTAACTTTATTCATCCGCATTTGTTCAGTCGCATGAACTTATCCACATTTGTTCATCTGCATTGACTTTAACTCATCCGCATTTGTCAATGCTCATCCGCATTTGTTCATCCGCATTAACTTTGTTCATCCGTATTTGTTCAGTCGCATGAACTTATCCACATTTGTTCATCCACATTGACTTTAACTCATCCGTATTTGTCAATGCTCATCCGCATTAACCTTGCTCATCCGCATTTGTTTAGTCGCATGAACTTATCCACATTTGTTCATCCACATTGACTTTAACTCATCCTCATTTCCTCATCCGCATTTGTTCACACTTAAGTAGTTTTTCTAAACATAGGCGTATAACTATTGTTTGGGCATATGAGCAGCCTAGGGCACACTTATCAGCAGATTCAGTCCCCAAACCTCGTCTATCATGTTCTAAGCTTAAATCATGCATTCTAAGCCTTAGAAACACAACCATAACATCATCAAGCACGAACATAGTCCAAAATCACACCATAATAGCAACATACACATATTCATACATATGGGTATGAAACCCAGTTTTATAAAAACATACATTCATGCATTTCTAGCCCCAAAATCAGTTAAAACATGTAAAAGAGAGGTTCTAGAACTCACCTTTGCAGCTCTTGAGTATGGCTTCTTCCAAATTCGTTTGCAGTTGAGTTCAACCACCTAGAAAACCCACTAAAAACACATAACCGAAGACACACAACACACATAAGCATACAACCAAGGCAAGGCCAGTTAACAACACTTAAAAACCATGAATTCTACCTTGAATTCGATTTTAAGCACTTCTTCAAAAAGACCCGAGAGTTCTGCTGCTCTTTCCTTTCTCTCTCTAAAAATCTGAAGATCTGGATGTTGTAAGAGGAGAGTGGGCGACCATGCCGACTTTACACCCACTTTCAAACCTTTTTGTCCTTTTGACACTTTTTACCCCTCAACTTGGGTAAAATATCTTCTCTTTCTTTTCTTCACTTTATTCTTTCTTTCTTTGTCTCTAAATAAAATAACCCGATGTTACTTTCAACATGCCCCGCTTTCTGAACCGAATGATACCCTTCCAAGGTGAGACTTTCAACATAACCCTGTCACCCACCTAAAACTCAATCAGTCTACGTCATTTATCAGCATACGACTTCTTTCTATCTTTGGCTACCTTCATGAAGGCCTTGATCTTTTCAAGCTTCTCAGTCGTAGCCTCGATCACCTTGATGCTTCCTAATTCTTTCTAACCAATATCACCCAACACACGGGTGTTCAGCATCTCCTACCATATAGAATCTCATAAGGGGGCATACCAATGTTGGCATGATAACTGTTGTTATATGAGAACTCAGCTAACGGTAAGTGGTCATCCCAACTTCCTCCAAAATCGATGACACATGCACAAAGCATATCCTCTAGCGTCTGAATGGTCCTTTCTGACTGACCATCTGTCTGAGGGTGGTAAGCCGTACTAATATGTAACCTCGTCCCCATCACATCATGGAATTTCTTCCAAAATTTTGATGTAAACCGGGTGTCACGATCAGACACAATAGACATTGGTACACCATGATGAATTAGAATCTCCTTAGTGAAAAGTTCAGCCAACCTCTTGGATGAATATGTCTCACGAATCGGTAGAAAGTGAGCACCCTTCGTAAAACGATCAACTATCACCTATATGGCATCATATCCTCACGCGATGCGCGATAGCTTCGTAATAAAGTCCATGGTGATGTGCTCCCACTTCCACTCTGGTATATCCAAAGGTTGGATCTTCCCATACGGCTTTTGGTGCTCGGCCTTCACTTGTAAACAAGTAAGGCATTTGCTCACATACTCCACCATATCACGCTTCATACCCAGCCACCAATAGTCTTTCTTCATGTCTTGTTACATCTTTGTAGAACCGGGATGAATAGAGTATCGAGTCTTATGAGCTTCGTCCATGATCTTCACGCGTAGATCCCCAAAACGAGGAATCCACATTCGTCCAAATCGGGTTCTAACACCAAGTGTGTTTTCGCCCAATTCCGAAACCAGACCTCTCATTCTTTTGAAGTTAAGATGATCTTCTTTCAATGTCTCATCTTGAAACTCATTGACTTGCTTAATCACATCAGAGGTCATGATCAACTGGTAGGCTTTCACCCGAATCAGCCCGGGTCTCTCTTTTCGGCTAAGGGCATCCGCCACCACGTTGGCTTTGCTCGGATGTTAATGGATCTCACAATCATAATCCTTTATGAGCTCCAACCATCGTCTCTGCCTCTTGTTCAGTCCTTCTACTCGAAGAAGTACTTCAAGCTCTTGTGGTCGATGAATATGGTGCACTTTGTACCGTATAGGTAGCGCCTCCAAATCTTTAATACGAAGACCACATCTACTAGCTCCAAATCATGAGTAGGGTAATTAACCTCATGAACCTTCAACTGTCGGGATGCATAGGCTATAACCTTTCCCCTCTACATTAACACACACCCCAACCCCGAGTAGGAAGCGTCAGAATAAACCACCAAATCTTCACTTCCATCGGGTAACGATAGAACAGGAGCTTGAGTCAATCTTGCCTTTAACTCCTCAAAAGCCTCCTCTTGATCTTGGCCCTATACAAACATTACATCTTTCCGGGTCAACTTGGTTAGTGGAGAAGTGATCTTGGAGAAATCTTGAATGAATCTCCTGTAATATCCCATGTTAGGATCAGTGATCTACGTTTGATTGATTAGAGAGTATAGCAGTAGAATTCTAACAATGAATTAGCCAATTCACAAGAACAAAAAGATATTCAATGTAAGAACAAAAACGATTATAGATAGGGAGAATTCTGCAGATATATTTCATTCAATATTCGCTTTCGTGGTAACGGAATGTCACAATTACAATTAGGTCGACACCTCTTATATAAGAGATGTGACGTCTGCTGATGTCACTTGATAGTGACATCTAACAGAATTTATCACAAACTACTGATAGTTAACATAACTACTAAGATGTCAAACAGCTGACATCTTCTTACAAAATGGTAAGTGTTAACTATTATTACAACTACTGAAAAGAAACTACTGAAACAATAACAACTAAGAACATACTCTTCAGTTGTTTTACAAATATTGAAACAAAGAAAACTACTGAAAGGTAAACCATCACAATTACTGAAGAAGACCTCTTCAGCTGTTGTGACAACGTCTGATACTTTGTCTTCAGCACTTGTGTCTTCAGACTTTGTCTTCAGCACTTGTGTCTTCAGACTTTGTCTTCAGCACTTATGTCTTCAGACTTTGTCTTCAGCACTTGTGTCTTCAGACTTTTTCTTCAGCACTTGTGTCTTCAGACTTTGTCTTCAGCACTTGTGTCTTCAGACTTTTTCTTCAGCACTTGTGTCTTCAGACTTTATCTTCAGCACTTTGTGTCTTCAGACTTTGTCTTTAGTACTTGTGTTCAGACTTTGTAATCAGCTGTTGTCTTCAGCTGTTGTGGTCTTCAGTAGTTGTTGTGACGTCTGTGGGACTTAAAGGTTTTTCTGATCCGGCTCATTGGTTCTTTTGGTCCAACAAACTCCCCCTGAACCAATGCAGCCAAAACCTTAACTTTATTGAGGTCCCACTTATTGTTGGCAGAATGGTTGGTCTTTTTCCTTCTTGATCAGTTGAGAAGATGACCAATATAAGCACTGGCCTGGAAATGAGTCTCTGAAGATTTGGTTGGAAATGTATGGATAGGAGCTCTGTATTGGGGAATTGGACACTGAGCTGTTCCCCCATCCATGAGCTCACTTCCCATATATAAGCCTGTAGGATTCTCTGGTGTATGCTCTGAGAAACTTGATTTGTTCTTCCATGGTCAGGTTCCCGGCTTCACCATCAAACAATCCTTCTCGCCCATACAGCTCTGAGATGTACTTGGCCTGTTTACCATTTTTGAGCTCAACTGTTGTAATCTGTCGGTATGCAAACTCATCAGGATGAGTCCCTTCAAGTAACAGACTGAGCTCATTTTGTTTGAAGTTCTCAAGCCTCTTGTAGACTAACCCCTTTTTAATAATTCTGTTCTCTAACATCTTTTAGGGTGGTTGTTTAGTCTCATAGGCCTTCTTGAAGTCTTCCACAATCTCCCAGGGTGATACTACAAGGACCACTGTGATCTCTTCATCTACGATCCTTTTGACTTGTCCCTTGTATCTCGAAGGAATGTCTTTCTTTACAATCCTGTGAACCACCCTAGGATCAGGCCATACTCTCACCTTTCCTTCTGATATTGAAATGTGTTGGCAAGGGTGTACAACCTCAGAGCTTCTTTCTTCATACTAATAATTGATGATGAAGCAGCATAAGTTTTGTCAATGCTTTTTAGCATTTCATCATCATGAAGCTTTTGCTGCTGTTCTTCTTCAATCTTTACTCTCACAGCTTCCATCTGTGAGGTGGGAGTGATGGGCATGGGTTTGGCTTTAGCCAATGTTAGGACTGCAGACAGAGGCAGGCTATCTTCTTCCACATCATCCTCTTCTTCTTCTTCTTCTTCTAGCCTCAACACCCTTCTCTTCTTCTTCTTAGGTGCATCATCGGCTGTTGGTTTAGATGGTAAGGGAGTTGGTTTAGTGGGTTGTGGTTGTGGTTGTTTTGGAGAGGGAATGTTGTCAGGCTGAGTTAGCATTTTGGAGGTGAGTGTTGCTTTTGAGTATTTGGCTAGCTCAGTCCTGCTCCCTGCTCCTGCTTCATTCAAAGCTTCAATAACAAGTCCCTTAGTATATGCTTCAGATGAACAGATCTTGGTGGTGATTGCCAAGATACTGTCCCTGGACCAAGCTTTGATTTCGATCATTGATCTTCCCAGATATTTTGCAATAAATCTAATCATGATCTCAAGCCTTTCTCTTTCTAACACTTCATAACTTGCCCATCTATTCTGGATTTCTTCAATCTCTAATCGTCGAATCTCAGAGTCAAGTTTATCAGTGTCATGGCCTTGCCTAAACAGCTGATCAATGATGTTGTCCATTGATCTGCTGTGTTCGGCATCAGCCTCTTTTATCAGTAGCTCCAAGGCTTTCTCTTTTTCCTTCTCTTTATCGGTCTCCATATTCAACTCTAACTCCTTTTCCACTACTCTCCCTTCTGTTTCTTTCTCCTTTTCTTTCTCCTCTGTACTCCTCTTTCTTTTTCCTTTCACTGACTTAATCTCCCCTTTTTGGTTGCATTGGTTGCAAGGGGTTGATTGCCAGAAAGTTGTTTGCCCACACCTCCTCTATCAATGGGTGTATTACTGAGGAAAGCCTCTCATCAATGGCTTTGATCACGATGTCAGTGATTATGGGTGTGATGAGAGGGAGGGAATTTTGAAGGATAGAAACTATTTGCTCAGGATGGTTCTGTTCCTGAGAAATAGTGCCAGAAGCAGAGGCAGGTGGCTGAGTTGTTGGGAGTGGCTCAGTGTTTGGGAGACCTTCAGATGAAGGTGCCATCTGTGAGGTGGTAAAGGCAGATGGTCTTTGTTCCTTAGAAGTTTTGGCAAGTAGCTCTTTGAGTCTGCTCACCTCCTCTTCCAGGATGGTGGTTTGGGCGATTACATCGTAAAAGAAGCCCAGGTCATCATCAGTAGATACTGAATCACCTGACCTCCTGATAGGATCAGGATGAACATGCACTGAGTGTAGCTCAGTTGTAGCATGTGCCCCTTTGTCTTGGAACTGGGGACTTCCTGCCTCAGGACTTTGTCCGTCATCAGCAGTTGCCTCTGGTAAGGTCTTAGTAATGGTACCGACTACAACCTGATCATATGCTGACACAGGAGAAGTGGCAGCCTCACCAGAAGTTCCAATCTCCATTGCTACACTCGGAGAAGGAACATTGTAACCCGTATGCTGTGGGTTCTCAGCTGCACTTTGGTCCTCCCCCTTAATGGTAGAAGTGTTCCCAGTAGTAATTGGTATCTGGGGAGGGGGTGAGGAGTGCAACTGAGTCAGCACTTGTGCAACAAGTAATGTAGGACTTTGGGGGGTGGTTGCATGGGGAGATGGGGTAAAAGCAGTCTGCACCTAGGGAGGATGGTGCTCTTCAATGGCAATCTCCTCAAATGAGGAAGATCCCAGATTGGTGGGTACCCCTTCTGAGGTTGCTGCAGGCTCCTTTTGAGAGGAATCCTGAGCGGCTGTGGCTGGGAGAGTCCTTATATCCACTAGGGGTTTATAACCAGTGGATATAGCCTGCGTTTGTGTTGCAGGGGCATCCTCAGGGGACTCATTTCCCTGAGTAGCCTTTTTGGTTTTCTTTTGAGTGGGTTTGGTGGGGACTTTTGATTTGGAGGTGGTGGCTGTTGGTTCCAGCTGCGTGGGTTTCCGCAGCTTGGCAGCCATTTTGAGTGATTGGTCAGAGTTGTGCCGGGAGTATACTTCAGGCAATACAGCCATAGCAGGGACTCCCAGGCCAACAAGTCCCTCAGCTTGAAGCTGGTTTGCAATTATGGCCATTATGAACCGAGGATATAATATCCAACAGTTAGCAGTTTGTTTTTGAGCCATATCCTTGAGCTCTGAAAATAGTATTTCCGAAAAATTTAAAGGTTGTTGCTCAAGGATGGAGTACATTACATGCTGCCACCTTGTAGACATTTGATCCCAAGAGGAAGTCTTAGGAGCCAAACAGACATTTACCATGTGAAATATGAGACTTCAGCATCATGGAAATGTTTCTTCAGTATGGTGGAGGCACGAAGGTTTCCCTGATATCCATGGTGGGCAAAGGATAAATCAGTTGTGCTCTTTGGATATCCAGCAGGAGAGTGGCATCATCCAGGTGTAGGGTTTGATGAAGTATATCGGGAGTGATGACCACTTCGTGGTTGTTGATGACCGACCGGAGAGACGCTGTGTTGTTCTCCCCAGTGGTGAGGGTGACGTTCATCCAAAACTGGTTAAGGGATTCGGCATGAAGGATTGGATTGAGAAGAAAGGCCGTTTTGTAGAGTGACTGGACCATAAGATCAATAGCATTATCGAACTTAGCCCAGAATGGCGATTTGGTGAGGTAAGCTACACAGTTGTGTCGCGGTTTGAGCTGCATGGACGCCATTTATGAGAGAGAAGTTTTGGAGAGATGAACGTTATGTTTGAAGAAGATGAGGCTCTGAAGGATTAGGTCGGATATTTATAGGATACGTGTTAGAAAACGACTGAAGGGTTTGGTGTTAGTCATCAGTAGTTTTAAACGACTGTTGACATCGTATTACCCTTTCAGACGTTGAAACAGCTGAAGTCGTGGTTTTAGGCATCAGCAGTTAGAAAACTACTGAATACCATGGTTTTGACTTCAGATGATGAAACAACTGAAGACTTGGTATCAGTCATCAGTAGTTGGGAAACGACTGAAGACATTGGTTTTGTCAGCAGTTGTAAACAGCTGAGGACTTGGTGTTAGTCTTCAGTAGTTGTGAAACTACTGAAGACATGGCTTTGTCATCAGTTGTTGAAAACAGTTGATGACTTGGTATTAGGCATCAGTAGTTGTGAAACTACTGAAGACATGGTTTTGTCATTAGTTGTTTAGGATGAAACAGCAGTTGTAGAAACAACTGAAGAGAAAGTTCTCTTCAGTAGTTTTCGTCAATTCATAGCCTTTCAGCTGTTTCATACTGTCCTCAACACTTACTCTTCAGACTTTGCATCTGCTTTTCAGGTGTTTCATAGGACGTTAGTACTTATCTGTTTGTACTGATTTTAGTAGTTGGAACTACATCAGTCGTTTAGAACAGATAAAGTACTTCAGTACTTGTGAGGCATTTAGCCGTCAGTAGTTATAAAAACTACTGAAGGTGAAACAACTCATCAGTACTATATGTGACATGGTTACCAATGATCACCAGTACTTTTTACTGAAATCATCAGTAGTTGTCACTTATTCTAGCTGCAGCATACCAAGCCTTAACACAAGTTTTGGAAAGTAGAACTATCCAAAGGCTTAGTAAAAATATCTGCAAGCTCATCAGCACTAGGCACAAACTTAGGATCAATCAGACCTTTTTCAAAACAATCCCGAATAAAGTGATGTCTGATCTCTATATGTTTGGTCCTAGAGTGCTAGACTGGATTTTTGACAATACACAGAGCTGAAGCACTATCCATTAATAATGGAGTCTTAGTCTCTGTAATGCCATAATCCAGAAGTTGGTTCTGAAGCCAGAGTACCTGAGAAGTGCAACTTGCAGCAGCAATGTACTCGGCTTCAGCAGTTGATGTAGCAACAGATGTTGTTTCTTACTCTGCCAAGAAATCAAACAGTTGCCTAGGAATTGACAACCACCAGAAGTTGACTTTCTAGTTAACTGGCACCCTGCATAGTCACTATCTGAAAAGCAACTAATTTGCAAGAGTGTCCAGTGGAATACCATAAACCTAGAGATTGTGTACCTTGCAAATATCTAAAGATTCTCTTGACTGCAATCAAATGAGACTCTTTAGGAGCAGCCTGAAATCTAGCACAAACACATGTAGCAAACATAATATCTGGTCTAGAAGTTGTTAAATACATCAAGGACCCAATCATACATCTGTAAAGTGTTTCATCAACAGCTTTACCTTTCTGATCTGCATCCAGTTGTGTGGTGTTGCACATGGGAGTAGAACATGGCTTACAGTTTTGTAAGTCAAACTTATTCAAAAGATCTTTTGTATATTTTGACTGATGAATAAAGGTTCCATCAGCTTTTTGTTTAATTTGCAAGCCTAGAAAGAACTGTAATTCTCCCATTGAACTCATTTCAAACCTCTTTTTCATTAATGTTGTAAAATCATCACACAACTGGGGATCAGAGGATGCAAAAATGATATCATCAACATAAATCTGAACAAGTAACTTATCCTGATCCACCTTCTTAATAAACAAAGTTTTATCAATGGACCCTCTAGTGAAATTATTCTTAAGAAGAAAAGTGGAAAGTGTCTCATACCAGGCTCTAGGAGCTTGTTTCAACCCATAAAGAGCCTTATCAAGTTTATACACCCATTCAGGATGTTTATTATCCTCAAAACCTGGTGGTTGACACACATAAACTTCTTCCTTTATTTTACCATATAGAAATGCACTTTTGACATCCATTTGAAAAACTTTAAGATTGTGGAATGCAGCATCGGCTAAAAACAATCTGATTGCCTCTAGTCTGGCTACATGGGCAAAGGTTTCATCATAGTCAATACCTTCTTCTTGTGAAAACCCCTGTACAACCAATCTAGCCTTGTTCTTAACAATAAGCCCATTTTCTTCAGTTTTATTCCTAAACACCCATTTAGTGCCTATTGCACACTTACCTGGGGGAAGAGGAACCAGTTCCCACACTTGCTGTTTCTTGAACTGAAGTAGCTCAAGCTGCATGGCTTCAACCCATCCATTGTCTCTCAAAGCAACATGATAGTTCTTTGGCTCTAGCTGACTGATAAGAGAGCATAGAAGCAGAAGTTAGCAGCAGCAGATGTTGATGTAGACTCTTGAAACCAAGAATTAGATGGTAACTCAATAGATGTAGAGGAAACAGAGATCTCATCAGCATTTGTTGTGGGTGGAACTGCTGAAGCTACAGGAACATCAAATTTAGCAGACACAGGCAGTTGGTCGCTAAACTTGAATAGGTGAGTATTGATATTATCATCATCATCATCAATACCACCAGGTGGAAGACATGCTGCAGAAGATGATTTATCCACATGATCTGCAACAGCTGGAGGTTGATAAAGAACATATTGCAGTATGTCCAAATCAAACAACTCCACAGGGTTTTGTGGAATCTTGTCCATAGGAGATTCATTAAACTTCACATGCAAAGTCTCTTCAACTATCTTTGTTCTGCAGTTGAAGACTCTGTATGCCTTGCAAGTAGATGAATAACCAACAAAATACCCTGCATCCACCTTAGGATCAAATTTTTGGAGTTGATGCTTTGTGTTAAGAATAAAACAGGGACACCCAAATGCTTTGAAAAATGAAATTAGAGGAGCCAAGTGATAGAGAACTTCATATGGAGTCTTCATCAACCTTTGATTTACTAAGGCTCTATTCTGCACATAGAAAGCAGTGTTAACAGCTTCAGCCCAAATGGTCAGTGGCAAACCAGAGTCAGCCAGCATGGACCTTGTAGCTTCAATTAGGGTCCTGTTCTTCCTCTCCACTACTCCATTTTGTTCTGGAGTCCGTGGTATGCTAAACTGCCTTTTGATTCCCTTTGAAAGATAGAAGTCATCAAGTGTGTGGTTTCTGAATTCAGTTCCATTGTCACTCCTAATACACTGGACTGGAAGGGAATACTGCTTCTCAACATACAACACAAAGTGAATAATCTTCCGAGCAACCTCATCCTTTGAATGTAGAAAGAAAGTCCATACAAATCTGGAGTAATCATCCACAATTACCAGACAGTATTTCTTCTTTGCCATGCTCATCACTCTCACAGGACCAAATAGATCCATATGCAGTAATTGCAAGCAGGCAGTGGACTTAGGCTCTTCAATAGGAGGGAATGAGACTTTGTGTTGTTTTCCTTTTAAACAAGCAGTGCAGGTTTCATCACAATGGAACTCCTTTATTGGTAAGCCTCTGACTAAACTATTGTGGATCAGCTGATTCATATTATTGAAATTAACATGACCCAGCCTTTTGTGCCACAGTTTAGATTCTTGAGAAGAGGCTTTGGAAAATAAGCAAGGATTGCCTCTGAGATCTATTTTCTTGGAAAGATCTAAGGCATACACTCTTCTGTCCTGTTGGCTCTCAGGAGAGTGTGATCATCCAACACCTTATCAATCAAATGCAGAACTTTGGATAACAGAATCCTACAGTTCTGACTGGTGAAAAGAGCAACATGGCCTTTATCACACATTTGACTGACACTCAAGAGATTGTACTTGAGATTTTCCACATGATTAACATCATCAAACTTTATTTCTCCATTGGAGACAAAGCCGTTTCCAATGATGTAACCCCTAGCATCATTGCCAAAAGAAACAAACCCCTTCTTTCCTTGAGAGTAGTCATGAAGAAAAGAGCTGTTCCCAGTCATGTGCATAGATCCCCCACTGTCTACATACCAGATGCTACTTTGGCATGTTGAAGAACCCTGCAATTATAAACAATCAGTTAGTTTTGGAGACCCAAACCTTTTTGGTTTTGGGCCTGTTCTCATCAACAGATGGTAAACTAACAGGTTTGATGGAAACAACAGTCTGAGAGGAAGAAGATGGTGAAGAAGAGGAATCCTTTGGCTTGGACCTCCTTTTCTGTGGTTTCAACATAGGAACATCTAATTGGTTAACTCTTCCCAACAGATGTTGAACCATCATAACCAGCTGTGTCTGATTTTGTGATAAAGCTTTCAGCTCATCAGACACATTGCCATTGGAGTTTGATAAGTTCCTATGTTGCACCTTCTTCTTTTGAGCAATCTCAGCTGTTACCTGTTTAACCCCTTCCTTTTTGGATTTCTTTATGGACTTAAGGGTTACAGGATTTGATGTTGCTGATACAAATGTGGTCTCAAACTCAGTTTTCATTTTAACCATTTTCTCTTTAATTTCCTCTTTATGTTTGAGTTTGGATCCTCTTTTGTACCAGCAATCATCTGTAAGATGATTGAACAAACCACATACTTCACATGGTTTCTTCTTCATCTTATGTTGATCATCAACTAAAGAGGATGAAACTACTGAAGACTTGCTCTTCAGTGCTTTAAAAGCATTGTTTGCTTTCTTGACTTCCTCTTTAGTAGTCTTCAAACTCTTTCTACTGATAGTTTTCTTCTTTTCAGTACTGACAGTAGTTGGAGTTTGAACTTCAGGTGTTAAATCTTGCTCTCCAGTCCTTTCAGGACTTTCAGAATTAACTCCTGAGTTGATCAACTCTTTGATCATGTGAGTGTCAGCACTGGAACCATCAACATCAGCTGATAGGTTCTGAGAGGGCTTAGTGCTGACTTCTACTTCTGATGGTGTTGTATCAGAAAGTAGATCACATGATGAAATGGATTGGTTATTGCTCTCACCATCAGATTCTACCTCTGCTTTGGGAGTAAAATCTGTAGGTGGAGCAGTGTGATTGTAACCAATGCCAAACTTCACGTTGGAAGCAGATTGCTTACTAAGAAGCATTTCAAAACCTTTGCATGATTGTACCTCGATCACACTCTACTTGGGTGACTGCAAGGGTTTCTTTGAGATCTTTGTACTTCTCTAGAAGAACCTCTTCCCTAGCCTTATATCTGTGATTTGGCATTTAGTTTGTAAATCTCATCATTCTTTTCATTAAGCACAGACTCAAATTCAGCTTTTCTTTTGGAAATTGTTTGTTCTAGCTCAATGTTCTTGTTAATCAAAGCTACATTTGCTTCTCTAATAGATGCAAATGCTGCTATGCATGTTTCAGAACATAATTTGGCTTTTGCCTCAGAGGATACCTGTGATACCTTTGGTGTAGAGGCATTAGTGGATGAAGTATCAGCAGAATCCAAAGCCATAAGAGCTAGATTTCCAAAGGGACTGTCACCACCATGTTGACCAGCACCAGTGAACAGTTGTTCATGACCAGACAAATCATCTGGTAAACTGCTCCAGTCAACAACTCCTGGGGTGAAGAAGCTGTGTTGTGAGGTTGAGTTTGTTAATGAGATTGTGAAGGTTGTGGTTCAGGCAATGCTTGTGGTTGTTGTGCAATTGGAGCTTGAACAGGATTTGGTTGAGGCATATAATAGCAGGGATAAGGATATGACATTCGACCCTGGGGGACAAAGTATGCAGGAGACCTAGGATGTGAATGATGACCAGAACCAGCAGGATGTTGCCCTCTGCTTTGTGGACTAGTACTAGGAAAAGTCACAAAGGGTGCAGAAGAGTTAGATCCAGTTGATTTACACTCTCTTGCAAAGTGTCCCAGCCTTTGGCATTTGTGACACCTCAACTTACTTTTCTCAAAGCCAACTTTGGTTTTACCAGAGAGTCCAGGAAATTTCCTGCCAGTTCTCTTATAGAACTTCTGAGATCTGATATTAATCAATGCCATTTGGCTCAGAATATCCATCTCTTCTAGATCATCATCAGCTATTCCTTTCAAATCATCCATGATGAAGCATAGATTGTCACTATTACTGCCAGAATGACTCTCAATACCAACAAATGCATGATCAGAACTATTTGAAGAGAAATCAATATGCATCATAATTGCTTTCAGATGCAGCATATTCTGACTCATGACCAACCAAGGCAGTATTCCCTGGTACAAAGTCATCAGTGAGCTTCCTGATGAGGACAGTTTCCTCTTCTGCTCTATCTCTCTTTCAAATGTAAGCAGTTTCCCATGAAGTTGGGTGAGAGATAGGCTATCCAGATTTGCACTGGAGCGTAGGACAATAGTGTATGTGTCCCATCTCTCAGGCAGTGATCTGAGGAACCTGTTATTCATCTGGCTATTGGTGTATTCCTGTTTCACCATTTTCAGCTAGAGATCAAGCAGGAAAAACGCTCAAACTGTTGAGTCAGTGTCTCACCCTTCTATGAGAGAATGTCTCATATTGTTGGGCAAGGATTTCTCTGTTTTTCTAAGACCTCATCTGTGCCACCGAATTGTTCTTCAGGGCATTCAAGAGATCATGAGCAGTTTCATGATGCATAAGCCCTGAATAGATTTCATTAGGCAGTTCCATGGCCAGAATTCCATGGGCTTTAGCATCAATCTCAAACAGTTTCCGATCTTCATCAGAGTATTGTTCCTTCTTCTTCGGAACCATTTGATTGGTTTCCGGATTGTTCACCATAGGCTTATGTGGTCCATGTACCACAGATGTCCAACAACCTGAACTGTTAACAGACAGGTGATGAAGCATTCTTCGCACCATATGTTATACTCGGTCCTAACCAGCATCAGGGGGGTTGGTTGAGGAACCAGTATTGTGAGGATCATTAGAAGGAGTAGTCATCTCAGATTCAATCAAATTCAATTAAGCTATAACAGATTTAGAACAAAAACACAACAACCAATTGAACCAAGAGAGATCTCAAAATAAATGAACGAAAGCGTCAGAAATTCAATAATCTATAACCAGTTCTTGCAAATATGCTAATTCAATCAAACATAGATATCAATTAGCAGTTTCAATGATCAATTGTTAGATCAATCAATGATTAACCATCTCTGATACCACTTGTTAGGATCAGTGATCTACGTTGATTGATTAGAGAGTATAGCAGCGGAATTCTAACAATGAATTAGCCAATTCACAAGAACAAAAAGATATTCAATGTAAGAACAAAAACGGTTATAGATAGGGAGAATTCTGCAGATATATTTCATTCAATATTCGCTTTCGTGGTAACGGAATGTCACAATTACAATTAGGTCGACACCTCTTATATAAGAGATGTGACGTCTGCTGATGTCACTTGATAGTGACATCTAACAGAATTTATCACAAACTACTGATAGTTAACACAACTACTGAAGATGTCAAACAGCTGACATCTTCTTACAAAAATGCTAAGTGTTAACTATTATTACAACTACTGAAAAGAAACTACTGAAACAATAACAACTGAAGAACATACTCTTAAGTTGTTTTACAAATATTGAAACAAAGAAAACTACTGAAAGGTAAACCATCACAACTACTGAAGAAGACCTCTTCAGCTGTTGTGACAACGTCTGATACTTTGTCTTCAGCACTTGTGTCTTCAGACTTTGTCTTCAGCACTTGTGTCTTCAGACTTTGTCTTCAGCACTTGTGTCTTCAGACTTTGTCTTCAGCACTTGTGTCTTCAGACTTTGTCTTCAGTACTTGTGTCTTCAGACTGTCTTCAGACTTGTGTCTTCAGCACTTGTGTCTTCAGACTTTGTCTTTAGCACTTGTGTCTTCAGACTTTGTCTTCAGCACTTGTGTCTTCAGACTTTGTCTTCAGCACTTTGTGTCTTCAGACTTTGTCTTCAGTACTTGTGTTCAGACTTTGTAATCAGCTGTTGTCTTCAGCTGTTGTGGTCTTCAGTAGTTGTTGTGACGTCTGTGGGACTTAAAGGTTTTTCTGATCCGGCTCATTGGTTCTTTTGGTCCAACACCACCAAACCCAAGAAGCTACGAATCTCGGATGGCGTCTTTGGTGACTTCCATTGCATTACCGCTTCCACCTTTGCTGGATCCACCATAATCCCCTCGGGATTCACTAGATGAACCAAGAACTGAACTTCACGCAACCAAAACGCGCACTTGGAGAATTTTGCATATAACTTCTTTCGCCTCAACGTCTCCAACACTTCTCGCATGTGACCGGCATGCTCCTCCTTGCTCTTCAAATAAATCAGATATCATCGATAAACACAGTCACTGATTTATAACATCAACCGACACACTCGATTCATTAGATCCATAAAAGCAGTCGGCGCATTGGTCAAACCAAATGACATAGAGAAAGAGTTAGTGACCATACGCATGCGAAAAGCTATTTGAGGAATATCCTACTCTTTTACTTTTAGCTGAGTAGCCCGATCGAAGATCTATCTGAGAACGAACAACTAGCACCTTGAAGCTGATCAAACAAATCATTGCTCCTCGGTAACGGGCTGTTGTGCAGAGATGGGACGATTTTGATTATATTTCTTGCTTGGGCCGCTAGGTACCAATTCTTTACCGTGAGCCTGTTCAACTCATGGTAGTCTATATACATCCTCATGCTACAGTCTTTTTTCTTCACAAACAGGACCGGAGCACCCCAAGGAGAGATGCTCGGTAAATGAAGCCCTTATCAAGCAACTCTTGTAATTGCTCCATCAACTCCTTCATCTCAGTCGGAGCCAATCAATATGATGCCTTAGCAACAGGTTGGGCACCCGGTATCAAATCAATCTGAAACTCAATCTCTCGGTCAGGTGGCACTCCTGGTAAGTCTTTAGGAAACACATATGGAAAGTCACACACAACCAGGACATCAGATAGGTGTGGTGTTGGTGTATCCATGTCCTTTACATAAGCCAAGTTGGCGCTACATCCATGCCTCATACACTTTCCTGCCACCGCCATCAACATCATTTTCGGAACCGTCGTGACTCGATCACCATAAACCGTCACCGAAATCCCGTCAGGCGCTGTCAAACGAATCATCTTCTTGCGACACACAGTGTTCACCTCATAGTCCGCTAACCAATCCATCCCCAGAACTACATCAAACGCGCCTAAGGTCATCACGAATGGTCTAACAGGAAACTTGTGACCTTCTAATTCCACATCACATCCTTCTATCATCTCAGAAATCCTGGTAGACTTACCATGGTAGTTTCTACATCAAAGGGCGCATCTATATTCTTACTACTAAGAGGCAGTTTAGCACAGAAAGCAGCAGAAATGAAACTTTTACTAGCACCAGAATTGAAGAACACAGAGGCTAAAGTTTGGTTTACTAGAAATGTACCTGACACAACATCAGGGTCCGTCCTAGCCTCCTCCTGTGTCATCATAAATGCTCTGGCACTCGCCCTCGGTCTTTCACCTCCAGTCTTCTTCACCCCAGAACCCTTAGCCCTCGGCTTCTTACAGTCTCTACTCATATGGCCTTCTCCACCACAGTTAAAACATCTTACCACATGACAGTCCTTCGCTATGTGACCAGGCTTCCCACATTTGTATCATAAGTTCAATCCCAACCTACATTCACCAATATGCTCTCTTCCACATTTTCCACACTTCTTCGATCCCGCACCAGATGTGACCACACGGCGGTCATCTACCAGTGCCTTCTTGTTACTCGTCCGAACACCGCCTTGACCAAACCTTTTCCCACTCCAATTCCGGTCACCACCACCTTTCTTTCTAATTTCGGCCACGACCACAGTTCTCTCATCATACAACCTCCCTTCCAGATCAACCGTCGACCTAAACGTGCTCGGTTGGGGCGATCATGTGCCTGCGGACATCTGCCGGCAAGCCCTGGATGTACCGCCTAATCTTTCATGATAGAGGTGTCACCTGATCAGGCACCAGTAGTGCCATTTCATTAAACTTGGTGGTGTATTGTTGATGTGTCATGGTTCCCGCCTCCAGCTACAGGAATTCCCTTTCAACCTTATCCATTTCCCTGTGAGGACAGAACTCCCCAATCACCAACTTCTTCAGCTCAGACCACTTCATTCTCCTAGTTGCGCGACTACCCTCGGCTTGGACTATATTCTCCCACCAACACAGAGCCGAGTCCACAAACGGGTGGGTAGCAAACTTCACCTTTTGGTCTTCTCGGCACTCACTGATATTCAGAACAACTTCTATTCTCTAACCCATCGGTGAGCAGCAACAACAGTACCATTACCATCAAAAGTAGGGGGCTTACACCTTTGAAATGCCCCGTAGTTACAGCCTCATACCGCCTCCGGCACAGGCTCTTCTTCTTCCTCTTCTTCTTCGTCATCAGATAGAACCGTCTCAGTCTCGAGCTATCTTCTTTCGCTCGTATTCTACTTCTTTCCTTCCTCTCCCCCTCCCGTACAACTTTAATCACTTCATTCATTACAAACGGTAAGATTTTCTGCATGACCTGATGCACCTCTTCGACAACAGCCTCCTTCACCGAGGCCCTTAAGTTAGCACTCTCATCACCACCCTCCAGATGAGGGGTCTCTAGTTCTTCATGAACCACCTTCTCAGCTCTAGGCCTTCCTCTCGTAGCCCGTAGTTCAACACCACAACCTCCACCACTCGAAGCTTTTGATGATCTACCACCGACCATCTTCTAACACACACACTGAAAGATTCAAACACCAACACGGTCATTCAAGGGAACAACTCAATTTATGTCAAGTATAATAAGTCCTAATTACAGTGGCCAGTTGTGATTAGCCACTTACTTTACTCTTCATACCCCAAGCATTACTTGTCCTGACTACATCAGTATCTAAATCTACTAGCAACACATAACCACATAACATACGTACGTAATACCGGTTAACATTAAGAAAATACCTGATGGCACGTATCTACTCGGACTAGCATCCCTTCCCATTCCGTCCTATTTCAGTTTAAGTTTAGGTTTATTTTGAAAATTTACCCGTTTCACTTAAACTTTGGCTCTGATACCAACTTGTAAGGCCCCGTTCTCGGGACCCTCACAGCTGGTCAATCTTTGCACATAAAACATATAATTACATTTAATTTTCATAAACATTGCAACGGAACATCAAAATAACTTTCCATTTCATCATAAATGCTTTTGCAAGTTAATACAATCATTCATTTCAAAACATCATTCGTTCGCATTACAATGCAGAAACGTTAAACAAAAGAATGTCATCCAAAATGCCAAGTAGCTGCCCCGCGCCATCCTCAACAATGCTCACCTGCCAATTGGAAAATGCATAAAAAGTCAGCGTTCCTGAGTGATTTCTAGTTTTATAATAAAACGTACTTTACTTTCATTAAAACCGTTCTTTACTTTTGCATGTGATCACAAATCATACGTACACATTTGTAATATCATTATTATCTTCATCATTCATTCATTCTTTCTTACTTTCATTCATACGTTCATCACTTTTTCTTTTCATTCCACCAAAAATCATGAACTTTACCCTACCGTCATGGCGCACAACAGCCTGGCCACAGTACCTAGGGTAAATTCAGGTGTACCATTGTCATGTGTTATACCCGCCGTCATGCATAAAGTTGATACTACGCCGAGGTCTATTATAGACCCCCCGTCATGGGGCACAGCAGCCTGACCATAATATCTAAGGTAAGCGACAAAGGTTCTATACAAATGGTCGGTCATAAAGACGAACCCCGGTGTGCATCATTCTGGGGTAGCTAACGCACACACTGTTGAAATAACACCCTTCATTGGGCGTGATTCGACAAACAAGACTTGCAAGACTTTCTTTACTTTCCTTCGTTCATTAATGCATGCATTCATTCATCATCTTTCTATTTTCATTATCTTCCACTTTACGTTACATAATACTTTCATTTAATTCATTAGCATTCAACGTAAAGTCATGGGAAAATCAACATACAATGTAAGGAACATCAACATACACAGTCAACATCATCATATCATTTTTCCCCCAAAAAGTCAAAAAAATATTCTAGGCGTTCATCCGCATTTCCCTTTTTGTTCATCCGCATTTCTTTTACTCATCCGCATTTGTCAATGCTTATCCGCATTTGCTCATCTGCATTTGCTCATCCACATTTTCTCATCCACATTGACTTTACTCATCCGTATTTGTCAGTGCTCACCCGCATTTGTCCATCCGCATTAACTTTGTTCATCCGCATTTGTTCAGTCGCATGAACTTATCCACATTTGTTCATCCGCATTGACTTTAACTCATCAGTGTTTGTCAATGTTCATGTGCATTTTTTCATCCGCATTAACTTTATTCATCCGCATTTGTTCAGTCGCATGAACTTATCCACATTTGTTCATCTGCATTGACTTTAACTCATCCGCATTTGTCAATGCTCATCCGCATTTGTTCATCCGCATTAACTTTGTTCATCTGTATTTGTTCAGTCGCATGAACTTATCGACATTTGTTCATCCGCATTGACTTTAACTCATCTGCATCTCCGCATCCACATTTGTTCACACTTAAGCAATTTTTCTAAACTTAGGTGTATGAACTACTGTTTGGGCATATGAGCAGCCTAGGGCACACTTATCAGCAGATTCAGTGCTAAACCTTGTCTATCATGTTCTATGCTTAAATCATGCATTCTAAGCCTTAGAAAACAACATAACATCATCAAGCATGAACATAGTCCGAAATCACACCATAACATCAACATACACACATTCATACATACGAGTATGAAACTTAGTTTTATAAAAACATACATTCATGCATTTCCAGCCCCAAAATCAATTAAAACTTGTAAAAGAGGGGTTCTAGAACTCACCTTTGCAGCTCTTGAGTATGGCTTCTTCCAAACTCATTTGCAATTGAGTTCAACCACCTAGAAACTCACTAAAAACACACAACCGAACACACATAAGCATACAACCGAGGCAAGGCCAGTTAAGAACACTTAAAAACCATAAATTCTTACCTTGAATTCGAATTTTTAGCACTTCTTCAAAAAGACCTAAGAGTGTTGCTGCTCTTTCCTTTCTCTCTCTAAAAATTTAAAGATCTGCATCTTGTAAGAGGAGAGTGGGCGGCCATGCCGACTTTACACCCACTTTCAAACCGTTTTGTCCTTTTGACACTTTTTACCCCTCAACTTGGGTAAAATATATTTTCTTTCTTTTTCTTCACATTATTCTTTCTTTATTTGACTCTAAATAAATAACCAAGTGTTACACATCATCCAAAAAAGCATGAAGAAGTCTGCTGATAGGCAGAGGATGATGAGCTTCTTGAAGTTGTATGGATTCTCCAGAAGGAGACTTAGACCCATATCTCTATCCATTATGGATGAGTATATAAGGGTGATCAAGCAGAAGATTTAAAGAGGTAAACCTATTGACTTACACTCCCCACCAAGTCAAATCCCTCGGGAAGTGGAGATTAAGGTTGAACCATTTGAGACAACACAACTTGAATCTCCTGCTGAACCTTGGCAAGCTTCCATTTCTAATTCACAGCAGAATTCTATCCCCTCTCAATCTAAACCTATGAGAGAGGAAGACCCAACTGAGTAATACAAAGAAGATCAACCATGTGTTACAGGCCAATCTTCTTAGTTAATATGTTCAAAGAGGAGAAAAAGGATGGCTTCTCGACCAAAGCCAAAGAAGAAGAAGAAAGAAGCATCCATTTTCAAACCTCATGATGAGTTAGAACATCCTAAGGATATGCAACAAGAGGATGCTCCACCAACTCCAATTGAAGTAGCTCCTCTAGCATCAGGAAGACCCATCTTGTCCTGGACATACACTACAAATCCAGAAAGATGGCATTCCATCAGAGATCAAGGTGTTGAAAATGTCTACAGATAGTAGGACATGTTCAATCTATCTCTGTATGATCTCTTTGACATGAGAAGACACTATGAGAGTCAGAGTAATCCTGATCATCTTATGAAGAAAAGGATGGTCATCATCATGATGAGGACTGTTGACATCTGAAGTCATCAAGTGTTTTGGTAGCATCAGCCTAGGGGAAGTTTGTAAGGTTTGATATAAAGCTGATGCAACCCAAACACCCAAAATCTCTCCTGCATGCATGCACAAGTGTACTGAAGTGGAATGTTTTGGAAGTTTCACACTCTGCCTTAGAAAATATTCTAAGTGTGAAATCTTCAAATGCCAAGACCAACATATTTTTAAGCCAAACATGAAGTCTTCTGAAGCTTTAGAGACAAAGTCTTCCGAAGCCAACACTTGTAGACAAATTTCTTCTGAAAACTTTTGAACACATGCTTTATCTGATGTACCTTTTCCATAAAGCTGGAGCCCTTTCTGCTGCAACTCTGATAAGACACCAACTTTACACAAGTTTTTGAAAGGTCCATGCTTTTGGTAACTGTATATTGAGGTCTTGAGTTTGTAACTTTCTACTTTATGTACTTTATCCTTTTGGTAATATATTAGGATGTGAGCTATGGCATGTAATAGTCACTAGTCAAAAGGCAATCTGCCTTTTGACTCTACATTGATTTTGTTGTTATCTAGATCATGTATCTAGTTGGTTCAAAGTATGGTTGGCTGTAGGATGTAGTATAAGTATCTTTGGTCCTTTGTATCTTAAACCATTGCTTTGTAAACACCTATAAGGAACTAGAGAGCAATGTACATCATCCTTGAAAACCAACTCCTTGTGTGGTTTTGTTTTGTCTCTTGAATACTTGTGTTTCTTAGTTTTCATTAAAACTGGTTTCTAGTTCCCCATTTGATCTGTTAAGTGTTGTTGCACACTCTCCTTTTTGTGTTGTTGTTTGTAAGCTAGTACCTTTAAACGGTCTTGTAAAAATATATTAAAATTAGATGTCACTTTTTGAGAGACTCTGTTAAAAAGGCTTAATCAAATTGATTCAAGTTCATACTGACAATCAATTGGCAGATTTATTTACCAATGTATTTGAACCTAGTAGGTTTGAATTCCTATTTCAATCAATTGGCATGATGAACTTTGAGTAAAATTCAAAATTACAAAACATTCAAATATTAACAAAAAATACAAAATTACAAAACATTCAAATATTAACAAAAAATACAAAAAGAAGTCATGTTACTGAAGTTTGTGTCTTATACTTTTGGGAAATGATATACTTATAGTCGTTATATCATTCATAGTGCTTAATTCAGAATTTCAAAAGACTAACATGACTTACCTGATATATGGGTAGGCTCAACTTGGAAAAAATGATACATGTTGTGATAAACTAAAATTCATATTCAACTATGAAGCACTCATCTTAGAGTACTTGTAAGTATTGGCTTATCTAAGTGTATGTATGTGTAGCAACCCAAACACACCAAGTAATGATGAATTATGACTCTCTCTCACCTACATCAGTTTCTTCTCTATTTTGCTGAGCAAAGACCTATAGAAACAAGCACATAGTGCTGATGTCATGATCCAAAAGATTCAACACATCCATATTTGATGAAATAACAAAATAATATGAAAAAGAATCCCATTATGGATCACCTTCCAAAGTAAAATGCAAAAGAATCCTAATGTGGATCAAATCATTAAAAGGATCAAAGTAAAAGAATCCGAATGTAGATTAGTGAAAATGATAACAAGCTCATCCACCACAAACCCTTGAAGTACATAGGATGCCAATTCAAGTAGTGGATTGATGGTTGTTCTGTTGAAATCCCACAAGTTCAAGAAGATATGTGGATGAAGAATCTACGACAAATAAATAAGACAAGTTTCGGCTATCCATATTTGTTTATGCGGATGAGCAACAAATCAAATGCTGAAAAGTGTTTGTTCTTCCGCATTAACAAATGCAGACAACTAAACAAATGCTAACAAGGAATTGTACTTCCGCATTAACTAATACAGATGCTCAGCAACAAATGAGCCAAGTGTTTCTTTATCCGCATTTTATCAATGTTCATGACCAAACACTGATGCGATAGAAGAAAACAAATGCCAATGAAGATCAACTCATCCGTATTAGTTGATGCGGATGAACAAAGACAAATGCTGCTGAAGACTCTTTGTACTTGGACTAGATTATAGTATAGGGTAATTTAGTCTTTTTTGTAAAGACATCTTGTCAGCCTATAAATAGAATAAAAATCCTCGTATGTGAGGTGACTATTAACTAACATTAGACAATCAGAATATTTTGTTTAGTTTTATGTTCAAAACGTGTATTGTTACTGTTTAATGCTCAAACCCTAGTATTCATTGTAACCGATCCTTTTAATTAATACTGTTAGGTCTAGTTTCAGTAGATCTAGTTCATTATGTATAGGCTTAGTACTTGAATTAATATATGTAATGAATGTTTGTAATTCATTATTGGGTATGCATTAAATATATAGGTTAACCCATTTTCATGTATGTTGATTTATGTATGGTTGAAGGTACAAACATTATACTCGATCAACTTATGAAATTGACCAAGTGTAAGAAACATCTACGGATGAACATGTTGTTCTTCCGTGTATATATATATCTTACAAGTAACTATTCATCCGAAGATCTTCTGCGGATGAACAACCAAAAGTGAAGAACAAGATTGCTTCGGAAGAACAAGATTGCTTCGGAAGAACAAGACTTCTGCGGAAGAACAATTCTTCTGCGGAAGAACACACTCCTACGGAAGACACTATTCCTACGAAGTCCAAACACTTGTATAATGCAAGTGTTATAAGTCAACAAGTCAACAAGGCAGTTATGCGAATCCCAAAAATTCGATGATTCCTTAACTGATACAAATCAAATCCCAAGAGATCCGGTGTTTCCTATAACAGAAACATCATTATCTATATATATGGATCCTAGGCTTCGATTCAAGGAGGTTGTTTTAGACGATTGATTGAGCGACAACAGCAACATCATTATAACAATCACTTCAAAGTCCATCAATCAAACCCTAGCAGCCGTCACATCATAACATACTTTGATATTGTTCATTCACCATATTTGTAATCATTAACATGTTTTAATAAAATACATATTAATCATTAATTGTGTTTTGCTACATGTGTTTCTGAACATTTATTGATATTTAAAGTTATTGCAAAACAATTAAACCAAATCAACGTTGATTTTGCAAACGTTGACTTGTCACTCGACCGTCATTGATAATTCCTGTTCGCGATCCTTGGATTCACAGGTGGTATCAGAGCCAAGTGCTCATTGATCTAGATCGATTGATCTATCAGTGTCGGTTGGGTTTAATTGATTTTAATTTGTCAGTTCTTAATTTCATAGATTTTGATTAACTTGTATCTATATTCATATCAATTGAATAGCAGACCTTGTTAATCTTTCTCATCAATTAACATCATGAGCAACTTCAGTGGATCATCTTACCAACCACCAAAGTTGGAAACAAAAGCAGACTTCAAGTCATGGAAAATCAAGTTCAGGAATCATGTAAACTATACTAATTCTGACTTATGGGTATCCATCACTGAAGGTCCTTATATTCCACCCACACTTGGGCCGGATTATAACGACAAAAACCAACCAATCAGTACCAAAGATCTATCACCTGATGATGTCAAAAAGGTTAAAGTTGATATCAAAGCATACAGTCTGCTTAGTATGGCTTTACCTGAAGAGATATTGATCAGGCGTGAGAACTACAAAACAGCACACTCCTTAGGAAGATACTCCACACTCTCTGCGAAGGGAGTGATGAGATAAGAAGCATAAGGAGAGACACCCTCAGGTCGCAATATGAAACATTTCATCATATTAAGGATGAGTCAATTCTCAACAACTTCATAGATTCATGCAGTTGGTAACTGAGATGACCATTCTGGAGTTGAAATATACCAATAAGGAATTAAACAAGAAAATGCTCCACACTTTGCCAGAAAGTTGGAAGCAAACTGTGTCCATGTTCAAGAACACAATAGATCTGAAATCAACTGGTCTAGATACTCTAGTTGCAAGAGTGGAAGCTCTTGAAATGGACAAATAATCAAGAAACAAGAGTGTGAGAACTCATGTCTCACCCTATCACTTCAAAGAAACAAATAATGTTTGAAGTGCATTTATTTCAAATAATGAAAGTGATAACTCTTGTGCTAGGAGTGATGATGATGAGGAAGTTAGCTCTTATGCTTCTAAATCCTCAAAGAAATCATCTCAAGATAAGAAACAAAAGAATAAAGGAAGAACTGATAATCGTGAAGATACAACTGCAGCAACAGCTAAGCCTACACATTCAACCAATCCGTCAGAACCAATTACTGTGATATTGGACTCGGAAGAACAAAAAGCAGCTTTTGCAGCTTTTAGTTCCAGTTTCCAAGCATATCTGGGAAGCTTTCTAACTTCAGCAAATATCTGCCAACAATATTTAGAAGAACTACCTCCTGATGTAGTGGAAGAAATGGACCTACAATGGCAGATGGCCGTGATTGCTTATAGAGCAAAGCAATATCTCAGAACAAATAAGAACTTGGCATCAGCAAGTAAAACATCAAATATTGGTGTTGACAAGTCAAAGATAAGATGCTTCAAATGCAATCTCTATGGACATTTTTCAAGAGAATGCAATCAACAGTCATATCCAGAGATGAGACAACATCAGCAGCAACAATAACATCAGATTTCACCTCATCAACAACCAAATTCTCAAAGACCTCTGCACAGACAATCTCAATTGATCAATGCATCACCACCAGCCACCAATGAATCAGCTAGACCTAGCAACTCAAAGGGGTCAGGACTGGTCATACTTCAAGATGGAACGTGTGACTAGAGTGTGTATGAAAAAGAAGTCTTGCAAGCAATGATGGCTCATATGGATCAAACAGTTCCACCAATGGCAAGAGAGGTAAAAAAGGTTGTGTTCATTAACATGTGTTAAGGAAGTTGAACGTTATAGAGTCCATGCTCAACAGTTGGCTGACAAAGTAAAAGAAACTATGATTTTGAATGAATCCCATGTTAGAGAACATAAATTGTATCAAATCAAAATTAACTCTTTGCAAAAAGATTTAGAAAAATTTGTTTCTGAAAACTATAATCTAAAAGCCCAAGTTGAGCATTTGACCACTTCTTTAACAAAATCCATGGCTGATCATGCATCAACTGAAGTGAAACTTCAGAAGTTTCAATTATCATCTTAGCAATATGAGAAATATTAAATTCTCATATTGAATCAAAGAAAAGGTTTGGGCTGGGTTATAATGCTGATCCACCACCTATAAATGATAATTATACATCTTTACCTACAACAATGACCAATACTCTGTCAAATCATTTTGTTCTCAGCAGCAAGTTTGAAACAGAATTAACTCAAATCAACATTAACAATAAAGCTGAGGTGAGTGAGACTAAATCCTCAGAATCAGAATCTTTGTATCAAAACGATTCAGACTTTGATTATGATAATTGTGATGACTTGGATGATTCTGATGAACTGATGTTGGTAAAAGGACCATTGGTAAGAATGTTCACATTAAAACTGGTATTCCAAGATTGCTTTGAGAATCAAAGCTTTAATATCCTCCAAAGTAGAGAAACATGTTGAAGACTATCTGCAAGAGAATTGCTGAACTCAATGAAGGACTCCAAGAACTGAATCTTCAAAAAGAAGTTGATAATTGCGGACCAACTGAAGAAGTACTATCTCATGCACATAAAGGTAAGAAGAAACAAGTTTGCATCATATAAGAACATACAATGCAGAACTTGTTTCTTCTTAACATACAATGCAGTTGTATCTTCACGATCAGCAGTTCTTCCTTCATTCTTTTGTTTCTTATCTTGAGAAGATTTCTTTGAGGGTTTAGAAGCATAAAAGCTAACTTCCTCATCATCATCACTCCTAGAACAAGAGTTATCACTTTCATTATTTGAAATAAATGCACTTCCAACATTATTTGTTTTTTTTGAAGTGATAGGGTGAGACATGAGTTCTCACACTCTTGTTTCTTGATTTTTTATCCATTTCAAGAGCTTCCACTTTTGCAACTAGAGTATCTAGACCAGTTGATTTCAGATCTATTGTGTTCTTGAACATGGACACAGTTTGCTTCCAACTTTCTAGCAAAGTGTGGAGCATTTTCTTGTTTAATTCCTCAATGGTATATTTCAACTCCAGAATGTTCATCTCAGTTACCAATTGCATGAATCTATGAAGTTGTTAAGGAATTGACTCACCCTCAATATGATGAAATGTTTCATATTGCGACCTGAGGGTGTCTCTCCTTATGCTTCTTATCTCATCACTCCCTTCGCAGAGAGTGTGGAGTATCTTCCATAAGGAGTGTGCTGTTTTGTAGTTCTGAAACCTAATCAATATCTCTTCAGGTAAAGCCATACTAAGCAGAATGTATGCTTTCATATCAACTTTAACCTTTTTGACATCATCAGGTGATAGATTTTTGGTACTGATTGGTTGGTTTTTGTCGTTATAATCCGGCCAAAGTGTGGGTGGAATATAAGGACCTTTAGTGATGGATACCCATAAGTCAGAATCAGTATAGTTTACATGATTCCTGAACTTGATTTTCCATGACTTGAAGTCTGCTTTTGTTTCCAACTTCGGTGGTTACATAAGATGATCCACTGAAGTTGCTCATGATGTTAATTGATGAGAAAGATTAACAAGGTCTGCTATTCAATTGATATGAATATAGATACAAGTTAATCAAAATCTACAAAATTAAGAAATGACAAATTAAATTTAATTAAACACAACCGACACTGATAGATCAATCGATCTAGATCAATGAGCACTTGGCTTTGATACCACCTGTGAATCCAAGGATCGCGAATAGGAATTATCAATGATGGTCGATTGACAAGTCAACATTTGTGGAATCAACATTGATTTGGTTTAATTGTTTTGCAATAACTTTAAATATCAATAAATGTTCAGAAACACATGTAGCAAAACACAATTAATGATTAATACGTATTTTATTAAAACATGTTAATGATTACAAATATGGTGAATGAACGATATCAAAGTATGTTATGATGTGACGGCTGCTAGGGTTTGATTGATGGACTTTGAAGTGATTGTTATAATGTTGTTGTTGTTTTCGCTCAATGAATCGTCTAAAACAACCTCCTTGAATCGAAACCTAGGATCCATATATATAGACAACGATGTTTCTATTATAGGAAACACCGGATCTCTTGGGATTTGATTTGTATCAGTTAAGAAATCATCGGATTTCTTGGGATTCGCATAACTGCCCTGTTGACTTGTAACACTTGCATTATACAAGTGTTTGGACTCCGTAGGAATAGTATCTTCCGTAGGAGTTTGTTCTTCCGTAGAAGAATTGTTCTTCTGCAGTTTGTTCTTCCGAAGCAATCTTGTTCTTCTGAAGCAATCTTGTTCTTCACTTCTGGTTGTTCATCCACAGAAGATCTTCGGATGAATAATTACTTGTAAGAAATATATCTACGGAAGAACAAAATGTTCATCCGTAGATGTTTCTTACACTTGGTCAATTTCATAAGTTGATCGAGTATAATGTTTGTACCTGCAACCATACATAAATCAACACACATGAAAATGGGTTAACCTATATATTTAATGCATACCCAATAATGAATTACAAACATTCATTAAAGATATTAATTCAAGTACTAAGCCTATACATAATAAACTAGATCTACTGAAACTAGACCTAACAATACTCCCTTTAGGCTTAGATACTTGCAATCAGTTCTTCAACACTGAAAGTTCCTTGACATGGCAATGATCTTATTGTAGAAGTAAGACACAACAGTCTTCTGATCATCATACTTGTAGTTGATCTTCATCTTGCTGAACTTCTTCAAAGTCTCAAAGCTTATCCCCAAAACATCTTCCTCCGTAGTAAGTGTGTCTAACACATTATTGTTATTCATCACTTCTAACTCATCTTGCTCTGAAATTCTGAGTTCGGTTACTTCATCAAAAGTTGTTCCCTTTAGCAGTCTAGCATTGTATCTTCTTCTTTTGTAGGCTTTGGCATGTAATTTGTCAATCACTTGGATCACATGGACATGCAGGAACAAATCATTCTGTGCTTTTTCATCGGCCAATTTGGGAAAGAATTTGTCATTGAGGTATGAGGTGTAGCTGGGATGAAGTAGTTTGATTTCCACAGGATCAAAGATCCTGATACGGTCAGCTTTCTTGTTTTCAGCATTTCTTAACAACACCAACTCCTCTGTTTTCTCAACATAGCCCTATTCAGTTACAAGGTATGTGAATTGAGTTCCTTCAATACATTTGATTGCTGCTGTAGTTCTACTTTTGTATCCAACCCTCTTCAAGAATTCATCATCTACATATTCTGAGGCATTGGACTTGTATCTTTTAAGCCCTTTGATTCTCTTCTGATGCTCTGCATCTTCTCTTTTAGCTTCACTTAGGACATCATCTTTAAACTTTGTCTTGAGCTTTCCTACTAGAATTGAGAAGTCTCTTCCTCTAGGGTGAATTGGATAATTGCAGATGATCAGGCTTTGAAGATCTTTGATGTCATTCTCTGGTAGACACACCACTGAAAATACATCATGGAAGTATTCAACTCTTCCAGATGTTCTTTTAATAATAGCACAATTCCAGTCTGGATCATATTTCCAGGCCATGATCCTGTTTTCTTCCACAGAACAGGGAGTCGTGAGGTGGTCTATTAGTTGTATCAGAGTGGATTTTTGTTCAGTTATCTCCCTCACTGTAGTGCCCAGTGGCCATACTTTGCCGAGAATTACTTCTCTTGGCTCTCTGATCAGTTTGTCCTTCCTTTGTGATGATATTTAGGTTCAACTCTTATAGGTTCAGCAGGAAGTTTACTTTGTTGCTCATAAGATGGATGAGGAGCTTCAGTTCTGAATTTTACACCAGTATCCAGCTCAACTTTCATCACATGCTCCATCATTCTTCTAAGTTCTCCTATTGACCTTCCCTTAAGCTCATGTGGTTTGTAGTTATGGCCTTGTAACCAGCAAGTCATGTTATATCTACTCAGCTTAGCTGTGTCACAATGACCCAACTCCTTCTTTATCTTCTGGATGGATTGAAAGGTGCTGAAAGCGTCATAGTCACAATTTGGAATCATAAAGCTTGCAAGTTCAAACTCCTTCAATGTGTTCTTCATCTCAGACATGTTCATCCTTTCAACCATGTCATATGGAAATCCATGGTTGATCAAGGTCATAAACATAGCAGATTCAGGCCTCTCTTCCATTATGTCTTTTGATGTAAGAAGAACATCAGTCTTTGATTCTTCTTGAGTTTTTTCAGGTCTATCTTCAATCAACTCTTTCCATTTAGCATCACTCATAGATTCATCACTAGCAGCTTGCTTTGATGTTAAATTTTCCATAGAAGGAGTGTGCTCAGAAGATGTATGTCTTGATCATTTAGGAGAGTCTTCAACATTGATTACTTGAATCTTTATTGGGTCCAAATACTTTCTCTTCCTTGAGTATTGAATGAGATGCTTAGAAGGTTTAGCAGGTTTCTTTTGTTGGCTTGATTCAAGAACACATAACTTCATTTTCAATTCTTCAATCTCTTCTTCTTTTCTTCTCAACAGAGCAGATTGATCATACAGAGTGTCATTGATTTGATCAATTTTCACTGTTAGCTTCTCATTTTCTTCTCTCTCTTTCTTTACTTCTTCTTTGAGTTCAGAGTCTTGTTGAAGAAGAACATCAATCACTTCATTATTACACACGACATCTTCTCTCAATCTTTTTATTCTAGCTTCTTGCTTCATCAACTCTTCATCCTTTTCCCTGATCACTCCCTCCAACTCATGTATTCTTTGCTTTCTTTTATTTGATTTCAGCACCAGCTTGTTATACTCAGCAACTAGATAACTCTTGCTGACAGGGATATCAACATCACTTAGATCCTCTTCATCGTATGCTATTACATCAACATGGTTTGCTGCTTCTTCTTCTTTCTGATGTTGAGAAGCAATCTCATCATCGTTTACTTCTTTCTGGGCTTCACCTGCTGAGCTTGAACTGATTTCAATAGCTTGAACTTTTGGTTCTTGTTGTGATTGTTGTTGTTGCTGATGAGCAGTGACAGGAGACACTTGTTCAGTTTCATTTGAGAGTACCGGGGATTCAGATTTGGATAATGACAGTTCCACTGTACTTGCTTGTGAAACTAACTCTGTCCCCCCATTGTAAAGACTGTTTGGTGAGTGGGGTTGGATGGGAGAGATTGGTTCTGTATTTTGGCTGGCTGGAGATTGTTGATGTATGAGTGATGTATCTGGTGAGAAAGTGTCTTGAACAGACTTGGTTGGAGAATTCTCTTGTTCATCTTTCCACACAAGCTCTTCAGGGATATTTGCAGCAGCATCAATCACATGTGCAAACATGTCCATATCACCTCCTTCATATTTCCCAAAAATTTTGTTCATAACAAATCTGCCAAGGTGTGCTTGACTGAACACACCACCATCCACAGAAGTTCCAGGCAGATCAGCACTAATGATCATTGCAGGAACCTTGGAAACATGTACATCTTATCAGCCTTCTGCACATTGATGTGATCACTTAAGAAGTTGAAAATGTACTTGGAATAATTGTAGGTTCTTCCCTCAAAAACACCAATAATCCCAGAGGAAATGTGCCTTGAGAATCTGTCAAGACCAGATTTTCTATTTGAAATGCACTTAAGATAAGTGTGACAGAGAAATCTGTACGGCTTGCAAAGTCTTCCTTTCTTGATTTCTCCTTTGTTGAAATCACCATCATATCCCATCAGTAGAAATACTTTTTCTATGTATTCATCTTCGAACACATCAGGATGACCAGCTTCGACTTCTCCCAACTCAAGAACCCTTCTTATTATCTGTTCATCGATTCTCAGACGTCGATTCTTCACAGTAGCCACAATCGCTTCACTGTCTTCGTCTATGCGTGCACAATTCCAAAAATCAGTGATATGTGATTGATAAATCATAAGTTCTGCTGATAAGGCATAGAATATCCTTGATCTTTTTAGATATCTGATAAGTTCTTGACACCCTTTTGAGACAGGATCATCAGGGTTTAAGAAAGCACACACATTGTGTTCTTTCGCAAATCGATTATCCATCTGTTCATAAGAAGAAGACTTCGTTAAAATCACATTATTGGTATGAGAATACGAACAGTTGTGAGATAAACAAGAATCAAATGGTTCATTATTGAATATTACAACATGTTTTACCTTAATAACAACAGATTAAGAACACAAATATATGTTTGTTTAATGTTTTGATTTGATGAAATTTGAATACTGAGAAAGTGGGAAAAACGTTTGTTGAGAGTGGGTTTTTCTAGGTCTGAAAAGTGAGCTGAAAAAGCGAAAATGAATTTGAAAGGTCAAACCGCATTATTTATACTCTCAGACACATTCATTTATCTCCTTTATTAAGTGGGACCCTCAATGTATTCTTCCGCAGAACGTCTACAGATCGAAAACATCTGTTGATGAACATTTAAAATTATATTACATTTGTTGATCTTTGTTCATCCGTAGTTTACCAATCTACGGATAAACATTTAAGATTTCCACATTGTAGCTTCTGCTGATGCTTAAGATAGCACTGTAGCTTCTACTGATGCTTAAGACAGCACTGTAGCTTCTACTAATGCTTAAGTTAGCATTGTAGCTTCTACTGATGCTTAAGATAGCACAATGTAGAGAAATAATGTTGTTTGTATGGTCCAAGTCCATTGGTTAGAACCATTTATTGCTTTAGGACCTTATAGGCTTTGTATGCATGGCAATTTAGCACAAGAAAGCTTAAAATGATTTTGAGAAAATTTTCATGTATCCAGAAGCTAAGATGATGCTCAGATTCCAATTCATTCAAATTGATAATGAGATAGACAATGTTGCTAATTGAAAAACTTAACCTTCATGTTATTCTACTCCCCCTAAATTTGTGATTAATGGTTAATTTAAGCATTTATCAGAAATTTCTTTAAGAGGAATAGCATGATTTGTAACTATATGAAGACGATCAGACATATATACACATATGATAGGATCATACTATAATACTAAGCCTCATACTGATGAGTTATGTTGTTAAATTGATACCTGAACAAAGTTCTGATTGCAAGTATATTGTCCACTTAAATCCATACAAGAGCTCATGTATCAACTAGGCATGCTGATTATCATGTTTTCATGTTGATTTAGAAATAACTGTTATGGGCTTCACATTCAATTTACAAAGATTTTGTCCTCCCTTTGTAAGTCAAATCATCATTTTTTCACACTTAAGAACTATGTACTTTAAGTTATAAGTTCTATCTTGAGATGCATTTGACATCTCATTAATGCAATGATGTAAAAGCTCAAGATAATATACAATTGATCACATAGGATTCTTGTGAGAGCTTAGATATGATCATCATCAGGTCACCAGGTCTTTACTCACGTAAAACAGAGGTGCCTTTAACCCAGGTCTTTGTTTACACAAAACAGAGGGATGATGAGGATCATGATCTGTTCACCGTTTGTAACTGAATTTCAGTATGGTGATCATACACCCAGGTCTTTGTTTACACAAAACAGAGGGAGTATGATTTGCAAAGATAGCTATTATAAAGTGTTGGTACATAGTGTGTTTAGATGAGTGAATTGGTCATATCAGAAAAAGACTCACCTTGTATTCTCAAAATGAAGTTTCCCACAAACAATCATTTTAGCATTATGTTTAGCATGCACTCAGTTTAGTTTCTACTCTAGATGAATCTACTCACATATCAAGAAACCTGTTTAGATTTATTGTTATTTATGTATTCAGTAATAAGCAAAACTATAGTGTACTATCATTTCCCATACATATGTCATGCTGAAGCATCATTACACACAGTATTTTATTTGTTTAGACTTGATTAATCTAAGTTAATCATGCCTAGAGACTCAACCAAAAAGTTAAATCTGACTGAATCAAAGGCTTTAGTGAATAAATCAGCAAGTTGATTTGATGTATCCACTTTGACTAACTTAATCAAACCTTTTTTTGAGCAATATCTCAGAAAATGATATCTTATTTCAATATGTTTTGTTTTACTATGTTGCACAGGATTAGCAGTTATAAACATAGCAGCAGAATTGTCTATATAAACTGAGGTTTGAAGGAAGTTGTAACCATAGTCAAGTAATTGGTTTTGCAACCAAAGTACTTGAGAACATCCAGCTGAAGCAGCAATGTACTCAGCCTTAGCTGTGGATACAGAAACATTGGTTTGTTTCTTGCACTGCCATGATACTAGCCTTGGTCCAATGAATTGACATCCACCAGTTGTTGATTTTCTGTTACTGTTACATCCACCATAGTCACTGTCTGAGTATGAGTAGAGTGTAAAGTCACCATCCTTTGGATACCAAAGACCAAGTCCTGGTTTTCCTTTGAGGTATCTGAAAATTCTTTTTACCGCATTGAGATGAGACTCCTTGGGATCAGATTGGTACCTAGCACATACACACACAACAAACATAATATCAGGTCTATTGGCAGTTAAATACATAAGTGAACCTATCATTGATCTATATAATTTTTTATCAATAGATCCAGAAAGATCAGGAGCAATCTTATCAATTGTTGATGCTGGTGTTTTGCATGAGGATACTTCAGTAAGATTGTATTTCTTTAGAATTTGATGTATGTATTTTTCTTGATTGATGAATACCCCATCTGATTTTTGATGAACTTGAAGGCCAAGAAAGAAGGTTGATTCACCCATTGAGCTCATCTGAAATTCAGATTTCATCAGCTCTTCAAAATTCACACACAATCTCTTATTAGTTGAACCAAATATAATGTCATCAACATATATTTGAACTACTAGGAGATCTTGATGTTCTTGTTTGAGGAAGAGAGTCTGGTCAATAGTTCCTCTTTTGTAGCCATGCTTGAGCAAGAAAGATGATAGTGTTTCATACCATTTTCTTGGTGCTTGATGAAGACCATACAGGGCACTATGATTTTGAATGAATCCCATGTTAGAGAACATAAATTGTATCAAATCAAAATTAACTCTTTGCAAAAGATTTAGAAAAATTTGTTTATGAAAACTATAATCTAAAAGCCCAAGTTTAGCATTTGACCACTTCCTTAACAAAATCCATGGTTGATCATGCATCAACTGAAGTGAAACTTCAGAAGTTTCAATTATCATCTCAGCAATATGAGAAATTATTAAATTCTCATATTGAATCAAAGAAAAGGTCTGGGTTGGGTTATAATGTTGTTCCACCACCTATAAATGATAATTATACATCTTTACCTACAACAATGACCAATACTCTGTCAAATCATTTTGTGCCTAGCACCAAGTTTGAAACAAAATCAACTCAAATCAACATTAAGAATAAAGCTGAGGTGAGTGAGACTGAATCCTTTGAATCAGAATGTTTGTATCAAAACAATTCAGACTTTGATTATGATAATTATGATGACTTGGATGATTCTGATGAACCTGATGTTGGTAAAAGGACCATTGGTAAGAATGTTCACATTAAAACTGGTATTCCAAGAGTGCTTGGAGAATCAAAGCTTCAATATCCTCCAAAGTAGAGAAACATGCTAAAGACTATCTGGAAGAGCATTGCTGAACTCAATGAAGGACTCCAAGAACTGAATCTTAAAAAAGAAGTTGATAACTGCGGACCAACTGAAGAAGTACTATCTCATGCAGATAAAGGTAAGAAGAAACAAGTTTCAACTAAGCAAAAGAAAAACTCCTCAGTAGAAGAACTGCGGAAAGAAAAGTCTGCTGAATCCGTAGAACTTCTGCGAAAGAAGAAAGCCAAATCTACGGATGAGGAATCAAAAAGAGTAGTTGTTAACAATCAAAAGATGTTGAATCTGAAGCAACGATGGTCATCAAAGGATAAGAAAGATTCAATTGCTGATATTTCTAGGAATAGCAAGAACAAATCAAGCTCTTCAAAAGAGGAAACAAAAACTCCCAAACTAAACAAGAAAAAGAAGAAAGATGAGCATGAAAAGGAATCTGAAGAAATGTATTGCAAGTGCTGTGATATGACTAATCACAATACATAAGACTACTACTTCAGCAGTTACTATTCCATATGCAATATGAACAATCATATGACTTCAGAGTATTACTTCAACAAATTTTGTGCTATTTGCAACAAAAATAATCATTCAACACAGGAATGCTATTTCAACAAAAGGAACAAAAACAAAGCACAAAGAAGTCAAAAACTGATTTGATAGAATCAGACTCTCAATCTGCTGAAAGTCAAGATGATTTAAAGAAAAAGAAGGTAAATCAAAAGCAAAAGGCAAAACCAAAGCAGAAATCTTCTGAAGATGCTAAATCTATGAAGAAAACATCAAGCCAATAAAAAACACCTCACAAAAAGGTGGACTTGGCTGAGAAGAAGTCAATCATCAATGATAATTTCTTTGATCATTTTGAAAAGAGATCACATGTGTCTCAATCAAAAGCAAAAGATGATGAAACCTTCAAAAGTGTAGGTTCATCTTCTAAATCAAAATATCTACCAAAGAAAGATAAGGTGAAGGAAGAATCAATGAAGAAAGAAGACTCCAAAGCTTCTGCATCAGATTCAACAGAATCATCATCACCATCATCAAATCAAAATGAATCAAATAGATATGAAATTAATACTGAAACTTTAGGATTAATTCATAAAGGAGTAAATAGGTTAGACTCTGTTGACAAATCCAAGATCACTAAGACTTGGGTTGTCACTGACAACAAGTGGTATGTTGACAGTGGTTGTTCCAGGCATATGACAGGAAACTGTTCACTTCTCCATGACTTCAAACATAAAAATGCCTCTTATGTGGCATTTGGTGGGGATAAAATGGGAGGTAAAATTATTGGTGAAGGGATGATAACAAATGGTGTGCTCAAATTTAAAAAAGTAAATTACTGTAAAAATTTACAGTATAATCTACTTAGTGTGTCTCAAATCTGTGATCAAAATTATACCACATTGTTTAATAATACTAACTGTTACATTCTTAAGCCAGGATTTATTGTTCCAGAAGATTGGATCCTTCTCAAAGCAGCAAGAAAAGGAAACACTTATGTTTTGGATATGAACAACACTTCCCTCACAAAACATGAGACATGCCTTATATCTAAACTATCAGAAGATTTGTCTCAATTATGGCATAGAAGACTTGTCCATTCTAACATGAAGAACATGAATAAATTGGTGAAAAATGATCTAGTCATTGGATTTCCAAACAAAGAGTTTCATTGCTCAACTCACTGTTCTTCATGTTACAAAGGAAAACAACATAGAGTGTCACATAAATACAAAACTATCAATTCAAACACTACACCACTCAAATTGCTTCACATGGATCTGTTTGGTCCTATCAATGTGATGAGCATTGGAAAAAGGCAATATTGTTTGGTGATAGTTGATGATTTCACAAGATTTATATGGGTCATTTTCTTGAAACAAAAGAATGAAACATCTGAAACATTAATGGATTTTGTGATCAAGATTGAGAATCAAAGCTTCAATATCCTCCAAAGCAGAGAAACATGTTGAAGACTATCTACAAGAGAATTGCTGAACTCAATGAAGGACTCCAAGAACTGAATCTTCAAAAAGAAATTGATAACTACGGACCAACTGAAGAAGTACTATCTCATGCAGATAAAGGTAAGAAGAAACAAGTTTGCATCATATAAGAAGTTTACTGTGTATCCAACAAAGTCTTCAGCAAGAAGTACTATCTCATGTTGAAGAGTATCCAACAAAGAAACCATCATACAACACCAACTCCTTTGTTTTCTCAACATAGCCCCATTTAGTTATAGGGTATGTGAATTGAGTTCCTTCAATACATTTGATTGCTGCTGTAGTTCTACTTTTGTATCCAACCCTCTTCAAGAATTCATCATCTACAGATTCTGAGGCATTGGACTTGTATCTTTTAAGCCCTTTGATTCTCTTCTGATGCTCTGCATCTTCTCTTTTAGCTTCACTTAGGACATCATCTTTAAACTTTGTCTTGAGCTTTCCCACTAGAGTTGAGAAGTCTCTTCCTCTAGGGTGAATTAGGTAATTGCAGATGATCAGGCTTTGAAAATCTTTGATGTCGTTCTCTGGTAGACACACCACTGAAAATACATCATGGAAGTATTCAACTCTTCCATATGTTCTTTTAATAATAGAACAATCCCACTTTGGATCATATTTCCAGGCCATGATCCTGTTTTCTTCCACAGAATTGGGAGTCGTGATGTGGTCTATTAGTTGTATCAGAGTGGATTTTTGTTCAGTTATCTCCCTCACTGTAGTGCCCAGTGGCCATACTTTGCCGAGAATTACTTCTCTTGGCTCTCTGATCAGTTTGTCCTTCCTTTGTGATGATCTTTAGGTTCAACTGTTATAGGTTCAGCAGGAAGTTTACTTTGTTGCTCATAAGATGGATGAGGAGCTTCAGTTCTGAATTTTACACCAGTATCCAGCTCAACTTTCATCACATGCTCCATTATTCTTCTAAGTTCTCCTATTGACCTTCCCTTAAGCTCATGTGGTTTGTAGTTATGGCCTTGTAACCAGCAAGTCATGTTATATCTACTCAGCTTAGCTGTGTCACAATGACCCAACTCCTTTATCTTCTGGATGGATTGAAAGGTGCTGAAAGCTTCATAGTCACAATTTGGAATCATAAAGCTTGCAAGTTCAAACTCCTTCAATGTGTTCTTCATCTCAGACATATTCATCCTTTCAACCATGTCATATGGAAATCCATGGTTGATCAAGGTCATAAACATAGCAGATTCAGGCCTCTCTTCCATTATGTCTTTTGATGTAAGAAGAACATCAGTATTTGATTCTTCTTGAGTTTTGTCAGGTCTATCTTCAATCAACTCTTTCCATTCAGCATCACTCACAGATTCATCACTAGCAGCTTGCTTTGATGTTAAATTTTCCATAGAGAGAGTGTGCTCAAAAGATGTATGTCTTGATCATTTAGGAGAGTCTTCAACATTGATTACTTGAATTTTTATTGGACCCAAATACTTTCTCTTCCTTGAGTATTGAATGAGATGCTTAGAAGGTTTAGCAGGTTTTTTTGTTGGCTTGATTCAAGAACACATAACTTCATTTTTAGTTCATCAATCTCTTCTTCTTTTCTTCTCAATAGAGCAGATTGATCATACAGAGTGTCATTGATTTGATCAATTTTCACTTTTAGCTTCTCATTTTCTTCTCTCTCTTTCTTTACTTATTCTTTGAGTTCAGAGTCTTGTTGAAGAAGAGCATCAATCATTTCATTATTGCACACGACATCTTCTCTTAATCTTTTTATTCTAGCTTCTTGCTTCATAAACTCTTCATCCTTTTCCTTGATCACTCCCTTCAACTCCTGTATTCTTTGCTTTCTTTTATTTGATTTCAGCACCAGCTTGTTGTACTCAGCAACCAGATAACTCTTGCTGACAGGGATATCAGCATCACTTAGATCCTCTTCATTGTATGCTATTACATCAACATGGTTTGCGTCTTCTTCTTCTTCCTGATGTTGAGAAGCAATCTCATCATCGTTTCCTTCTTTCTGGGCTTCACCTGTTGAGCTTGAACTGATTTCAATGGCTTGAACTTTTGGTTCTTGTTGTGATTGTTGTTGTTGCTGATAAGCAGTGATTGGAGACACTTGTTCAGTTTCATTTGAGAGTATGATTCAGATTTGGATAATGACAGTTCAACTGTACTTGCTTGTGAAACTAACTCTGTCTCCCCAGTGTAAAGACTTTTTGGTGAGTGGGGTTGGATGGGAGAGATTGGTTCTGTATTTTGGCTGGTTGGAGATTGTTGATGTATGGGTGATGTATCTGGTGAGAAAGTGTCTTGAATAGACTTAGTTGGAGAATTCTCTTGTTCATCTTTCCACACAGGCTCTTGAGGGATATTTGCAGCAGCATCAATCACATGTGCAAACATGTCCATATCACTTCCTTCATATTTCCCAGAAATTTTATTCAGAACAGATCTGCCAAGGTGTGCTTGACTGAACACACCACCATCCACAGATGTTCCAGGCAGATCAACATTAATGACCAGTTGCAGGAACCTTGGAAACATATACATCTTATTAGCCTTCTGCACATTGATGTGATCACTTAAGCAGTTGAAAATGTACTTGGAATAATTATAGGTTCTTCCCTCAAAAACACCAATAATCCTAGAGGAAATGTGCCTTGAGAATCTGTCAAGACCAGATTTTCTGTTTGAAATGCACTTAAGATAAGTGTGACAGAGAATTCTGTATGGCTTGCAAAGTCTTCCTTTCTTGATTTCTCCTTTGTTGAAATCACCATCATATTGCTTTTGATCAGATTTCATGGTTAGATTGCTAAAATAGGAAAAAGATTTAAAGATAGCTTGAAGAACAAGTTCATGAGTGTTCATCATTAGATCCACGGATTTCATCATGAATCTGATGGATTCAGCATGAAATTGATGTTGTTTGATCATTATCTATGATCAAATAATCATTTGGAAGCAAAACATTGAACACTGGATCAGATTTGAGGAAGATTGGTGTTGGATGCAAATGATCGACATTTACACACACTAGTGTGTGTGTGTTCTTGGTGTTCTTCAGCAATTCTTAGATCTGAATTAAGGATTAACAATAAAGCTGAGGTGAGTGAGACTGAATCCTCTGAATCAGAATCTTTGTATCAAAACAATTCAGACTTTGATTATGATAATTGTGATGACTTGGATGATTCTGATGAACCTGATGTTGGTAAAAGGACCATTGGTAAGAATGTTCACATTAAAACTGGTATTCCAAGAGTGCTTGGAGAATCAAAGCTTCAATATCCTCCAAAACAGAGAAACATGCTGAAGACTATCTGCAAGAGAATTGCTGAACTCAATGAAGGACTCCAAGAACTGAATCTTCAAAAAGAAGTTGATAACTGCGGTCCAACTGAAGAAGTACTATCTCATGCAGATAAAGGTAAGAAGAAACAAGTTTGCATCATATAAGAAGTTTACTATGTATCCAACAAAGACTTCAGCAAGAAGTACTATCTCATGTTGAAGAGTATCCAACAAAGAAACCATCATATGCTTTTTGTGAAAATTTTCCCAATGACTCTTTCATGTTTAAAACAGTTATATGACATCCAAAGACTTTCAGATATCCTATGTACGGTTTTCTTTTAAACAAAAAGCTCATTGGGTGTTTTGTTATGTTCTTTGACAATTAATGTTCTGTTTTGAACACAATTGGTATCAGAGCGAGAGTTGATGGATATATATTGCTTTTGATCAGATTTAATAGTTAGATTGCTAAAATAGGAAAAAGATTTGAAGATTGCTTGAAGAACAAGTTCATGAGTGTTCATCATTAGATCCATGGATTTCATCATGAATCTGATGGATTCAGCATGAAATTGATGTTGTTTGATCATTATCTATGATCAAATCATCATTTGGAAGCAAAACATTGAAGACTGGATCAGATTTGAGGAAGATTGGTGTTGGATGCAAAAGATCGACATTTACACACACTAGTGTGTGTGTTCTTGGTGTTCTTCAGCAATTCTTAGATCTGAATAAAGGATTTGCATCAACAATGATTTTGATCCATTAGTATGATGTTTCTACATCAATTCAACAAGAAAAATCTGTAATAACTATAGATTATGGATTGAATCAACGCAAAAGTAAGTGGGGTTTTTAAGTTCTTAGTGTTCTTTATTGATTCTCTGATTTGGATTTGAATTATGATCTAAAGGTCATGTTCAATTCATCATACACAAACAACAACAACAATTGAACATGATTTTAGCTTCATTAACACAAATTTTGGACCGATTCTCGAATCTGCACAAGGGCTGCTACAGGGCAGTTTGGTGCTCCCCTTTGAGTCTGCTGCGCCCCCTTTGGCCAGTTTCTACATGAGTTTGACAACATCAAAATCAACCCAAATGTTGAAGATAATAAGCAACACTAAGAGGTACATTTCAACAACATTTTTGCATCAATACACAAACAATTTAGTATCAAAATTGGGCAGCAAAACACAGCTCACACAACAGCAGTTTGAACAGCTCACAAAGGGAATTTGGTGCACTCCTTTAACAATTTGGTGTGCCCCCTTGTTATGTGATGTGCCTTGTGAGTTGGTTCTGCAGTATATGCACCTCCTATACATCACATGCTTCCCACAACACTTTGTTGTGCCCCCTATCACATATGATGCGCCTCCTTTGAGGCTGCATAGCAGAAACATCAGCAAAATGCAGCAGAAAATAAGCAACATAAGAACTGTGTTTGAGCAGACTTTTAGTACATAAACAACAAAGTTTCAACATCATTATAGGCTGCATTCATTCAGCACAATCAACAACTTTACAACAAAAAAAAACTGCGTTTCAGCAACAAAACAACAACAAATTAAGTTGTGTTTCATCAGCTAAACAGTAGCAAACCAGCAGCATAACAACAGTAGAACAACAATCATTTTGACAGCTAATTTTTTCGCAAATCAGCAGTGTAACTACAGAAAATTCCGTCGTGTTTCAAGAGCAATTTAAGCTGCACAATCAGCTGCAGAACTACAACAATTTCAGCATCAAATGGGCTGCACTTAATTAGCTCAATCAGCAACTATTATTGCAGCCCATGCAGCTCAAAAGGCATCAGTTGATGCGCCCCTTGTGACCATTTGAAGCGCCTCTTGTGGGGTGAAGTTGAAACAATAGCCTACAACATCAAAAGCATCAGCAGTCAAATGATCTTGATCTTCATCAACAACAATACAAGATCAAAAGCAGAAGCAATATCAAGTATTAAATCATGATCTTCAACATCACACAATAGTTGATTCAAGCACACGTTTCCGCAACATCAACAACACATCAACACTTGAATCAACTATTTCATCAGAAAGAACCATCAAGGCTCAAGTTTCAAGCTTCTAACCTTTATCATGAAAATATACAATTTAGGAGGAGTATTGTTAGGTTTTGGTCAACAAGAATAAATTGAAGATTTCCAAGTCAACATAGAAGAGGAAGAATTGAAGCTTGAAGTCAACCAGTCAACAAGGAGTCAAAACTATTAGTCTAGGGTTTTACATTGTAATTGTCTTAGATTAGTATAAATAGAATAACTTACATCATTTGTAGATGGATGGTTAACCACCAAGTGTGGGGATCACATTCTATCAACAACATCATATCATCATCCTTCATGGATGATGAATTCATCCTTAAATCAATAAACAACAAGCATTAAACATTTTGTGTTCATCATGATTGAATTTTAGCATCATTCCATCAAATCTAAATTATACAATTTGAATCCTAAGATCCAAGCTCATGGATCCCATTTAAATCGGGAACACACAAATACAAAGAGCATTTATGAGTTATTCTTGCATTTAATGTTCTGTGTTTGTATGATTTTGCCACATAATCACTGATTCAATCATCATATTTGATCCTAGTTGAATCATTTCAACTGAGAATATCATTTTCACACCGAGTTAGTTTTCAATGAAAAACATTTCTTTTATTTGATTATTCATTTTTGTGCGCGTGGGTTGTTCTTCTTGGAAAGACATTTGGATTGTTGTTAAACTAACGATGTATAATTTATATATATAATATTTATAGTAGTTATGTTGCCTATTTATATAACTTAACACAATTAACTTTTTTGCTTTAGTAAATCGGATGATACCTATATTGATCTTGATCTGCAACACCATGAAACATGTTGCCACCAATCTGACTATGGAATCTATTAAGGACCCATAAGTGTGGAATGAGAATAGTAGATGCTGGAAGAAGAGCAACCCTTCAGCTTTAAAACCACTAACAATCCGCATCATACACAAGTGATGTTGATACTTCTAGCAATGTGATATCTCGTGCTACTAGTTCTAATATACATTTATATAATCTGATTAGTTTATCGAAGATGTAGGACGGGGCACAACACGTTACACAGAGGTGGAGACATTGCAAAGACAGTTGGATGCATGACTTCCCCTGTAGTTGACTAGTTTTTTCTATTTTATACTTTTTTTTCTATATATTTGTATAAACATATCTAATATTTAAATTTTACTCTAATGACCTTTATTATATATATATTTTTATTTTTATAAATTTTATTTATATTTGCACTAAATGAACAAAATCCTCCAAATAGGCAATTAATTTGTCGATTCAGGTGATGGTATTTGGTGAAAATTTCATTGATAATTCAACAATGATACAATCACAATAACTATATCTAATAAATGATACTGCCATTGATGATCCCTTAAATGCCTAGATTAGTACTCCGCGCGGAGATATATCATTCACAGCCCATTTTCCGACAATATATCACTATTATGACTATTAATGATACTTTCATTGATGATCCCTTGATGAATTTATCTATTAATGAAGGGCAAATTTTTCTATAAGGCGAGCTCCAACATTAAAAATGGTGCTCAAAACGGGTCGGTTCGTTAACTCTCGCCCCGATATAATGCTCCTAATGTCTATAAGGTTTTTTTTCTATTTTAATTCAATGACATTTTTTAAGTGAAACACTACAAACAATTAACGACTTGATAACCACCTAATTTTTGTCTTGTTATAAAGAAACATCTAAGAAGCTTATTAGAGTTGGGATTAACTTTTTTTTAAAGATAACTATATCATACTCATATATCACACCATATATAATTATAATTACAAGTCAAAAATAAAACCCACTCAACTTGTCAGTGTGGTAAGAAATGTAAACTACACACATGACACTACATAGCCAAAAAACTTTCACGAGACTACTCCTACCCTACCATACCCACCCTCTATCATCCAACCATTTCTCCCTATAAGTAAGAGCTTTTAAGCAAAACCATGCTAATTGATCTTTCAGTTCCATTTGTTTCATTTGTTTCATTCATTCTTCAATGGCTTCACCCTTCCTCCTCCTCCTCATTTCCATTCTTACCCTCAATCTTTCTGTTATTTCCCTTTCTGCCCTTAAGGTTCATGTCGGTGCTGATACAGGCCTCACTCTCGTATGTTTCCACTTTATTTACTAAATTTCTTATCTATAAACGTATTTTCTTTTTAATACATGTCTTAATTTTCAATATTTAGTCTAAAGAATGCAGCAATAAGTGTGAGTCATCCTTCTGCAAAGGTACATATATTTAAGCATGCAGCAATGGTTTTAATTAACCAAAAATAGATGTGCATATATTTTTGTTTTAATTTTGAAAAATATATGAAATAATTATGAGTGTTTTTGTATTGACAGTGCCACCGTTGTTAAGATATGGGAAGTATTGTGGGATATTATACAGTGGATGTCTAGGAGAGAAGCCTTGTGATGAACTTGATGCATGTTGTATGAAGCATGATGCCTGCATTCAAGCCAACAATAGTGAGTATCATCCCCTTCTTTTTTAGTGTTTTAAACAATGATTTAAGATAACCTTAACTAATTTAATTTTAAATATCAGTTAAGTGTTAAGTGTTGGTGGAATTGTAATGCTCTAAGAACTTCCCTAGCTAAACGTTGTTATGGTTATGGTCATGAATGGAATTAAAAGAGGTCGTGAAAGTCTTCGTCAAGAAATTAGAGTAGTTGAAACGAATTTATATTTATTTATTTACTATATTAGTCCCATAAATCTAAATGGATAGAATCTTGGTTAATGGGCAAAGTATAGACAAGAGGAATTGTATACGTTAAAGAGGAAGTCTATTTACATGCTACATCTTTCTAATAATTGAGTCCCGTGGTGGACATTACACTCTATGCATGTAATAGTTGCTGCTTGTTTGTTTTTATACCAAAAATTAATATTTATAGATCAACCTGCTATATATGTTGATATATTTTAATAGATGAAATAGTTGAATCAAAATTTTGACTTTAACTCCACAAACTCCTTGAGGGTAATCGTTTGTGATTATTATTGTAAAATAAAAGTACTCAGATTCATTTTTAACATAATTTTATTTGCTTTAAGAATATTTTGTTTTATTTTTACGTGTCTACGTTAACTGTTAAGTCATCAATTTTATCTTGTATATAATTTTAAAATGTCTTCAATGTTTATAAAACTGATAAACTTTAATATATATTTTATTTATACATGCATTTTAGTCAAACATGTATTTTATTACCGTGAGCTTAATTTTTATATTAATGTATTTTTAAAAAGCATTACATCGTTATATATACGTTGAAAACACTTATAATAATATGCGGAGATTAACTAGATTTGTTGAAGTTGTATGCATATATATTTTGATGATTCGGCTGCTTACTAACGTAAAACTGAAAATAATAATATATGCTGGTTTTTTAGAAAAACTATTTGTGAGACATATTACTGAATAAAAAACCCCGTTATAATTTTATTTATGTTTTTAATGTTTTCTGGAACCGAATACCACATATCATTTTCCCTCTTTTCCTTAAATTAATGTTAAGAATTGATATGAAGAACAATTATTTCTTAAAATATTATTTATTTATTATGATTTGTTACTTTAATCCCTTTCTTTGACAGTGAGATGTGACCAGATATATTAAATAAAACCCACCACACTCGTTTTAATGTACTTGGTAGTTGAGATATTAATGTCACTATGCTGGCGTTCCACCTCTAAAAACACACAATACATACATGCATACAAATATATATTGATTATCATCATGAAACATTAAGTCCTTATGAAAACACGTGAAACAAAATAATCTAAAATATCCAAATATTTTATTCATGGTTCATCCTTCTTTATATTTTATACATGCATTTTATACATAACATATACGTAGATTATAGACATAAAAAGTAGTCATTCTATTCGAAGACTAAAGATAAAAGGATAGAGATAGGAGCTTCAGGTAAGAGGAATTTGATATAATTTACACTTCATGAACCAAATTCCTTCTCTTACATATTCAAATGTCATAGAATAAATGAAGATTTTATCCAAACTAGAGGAATTCAGAGTGTAGGAAGCTATGCTCAAGACATAAAAGATATGAAAAGGAGAAAACTTTATGATAAATGAAAACACTATTCCCACTCGGGACTACAAAACACATGATTGAAAACCCAAAAGCACTTGCTTCAATATCACACCGCCAGAAGCAAAGGAAACTAACCGAGTGGAAGCATTAACCTCGACTTTCTACTAAAAATTAGTCTTTCTGCTTTTATGAGGTAAAGCTGGGCATAGTAAATTCACCCAATCAAATTAGACTCCTTTTCTTATGCAATTTCATATGTTAGGGTAGGGATGAAAGGTGGGTAGATAGTTTGAAATATTAAGAGCAATCACATCCTACTTTTCATCTTCATCCCTTTAATCACACTAAAAAATATCATTGTTTTTTCACTCCTTTATTATTTTTGTTTAATTTGAAGATAGAATGGTGATAAATAACCATTATATTTTTACATGTCCATTTGTATTCAAAATCTTAAGAAGTTGAAATAGGGATCTTTAGAAAATAACAAATTTTATAAGAAGAATGGTTTCAATCATTGTTTTCCAATTTTACATCTAAATATTGTAAGAGAGTTTACAGGCAGGTAAGATGGATGGTTTTAATCATTGTTTGCCGATGTTTGCATCCGGTGACTCACAATTCGAACGTTTCAATCAGCAACTCATCTCCCTCATCGTTCCCTTCCTCTGCCTACCACACTTACCACATCCTCTTATCCTGAATCCCATCATGGACCACCTAAGTAATACCAACCAATCAACAATTTTCTGAATCAAAACAAACATTCATCTCTAAAATTTAACCAAAATCGACACATAAACTCCCTAAAGAAAATACAGAATGGAAAAAAAAGTTAAAAACAAGGCTTCAAGTGCAGCGATTGATTCTGTTTGTTCTTGTAATTGCTGCTCGAGTCGGTCTCTAAAAACCCACTTATGACATCTTCCGCTATTATTGTTCTAAGACCGCATTGTGTCATGCCCGAGAGACTTTGCAGAAGTCCCGGTCCCGGGCAGGAACGCCACTCCCGGTGCCGGCTTCAATATCTAGGCCCCTACCCAGTGAATATTCACCAGCCTCCACTGGTTGAACTTTGTGTTAGAGGTTGTGTTGTACAACTTCTACATCATAGTAGGAGAATGTGAGGAAAACGGAAAGATAGCATGCAAAATAAAAAAAAGTCTAAGGAAATTAAAAAATGCTGATATGGCAACCCAGGAAAACCTCGAACACCCGAGACAACTCTCTATCCTCTAAGGAGATGAGGGTTAGATTAAACAGAGCCTTGGTTTTGATCTCTTGTTGTTGAGGCCAAACCATTTTGGTTGTACATGATAATAGGTTTTGATATTCCTACAAGTTTCAAGAGTTCCCAACTGAATTAACACCAACAGCAGTCACTAAAGAAAAGAAACCTTAGACTTAGCATGGACGAAGTAATTGAAACTAAAGATGCGATTCTTTAGAACAATGACTCACCATTGTGGTTGAGAAAAGGTAAATCGTTTTAAGGTGATGGCTCGCCATCCGTTTAAAGTGATTATTCTAGGGAGAATCACAAATAAATGGCGTCGGAAGACAGGAGTTGCAAAATGGTCAAACCATAGGAAGCAATTATGAAGTTAACTCAATGAAAGGACAAAAATACTCGTTGATAAACTTTGGGTTTTAACAAAAGTTAGAATACAAGCCTTAAAAGAATGAGAATTTGAAGATTAGGGATCATACTCTCAAGTTTTTAACAACAGAGACAAATTTTAGATTTAGATGAAAACACCAGAATCTATCGTTAAATTTACTCTTTAGTATATTTATCGTGGAATACTATTTATGTATACGGTTCAAACCTTGAGTATGGAGACCCTCATATTAAAATTCGTTTAGTATATTAACTCCGGAATAAATCAAAGATACATTGCGTGTAGTGTATTTTAGTGTAATGTATTTTAGTGTAATCAATAATTATAGACAGTAGATAGTTTGAACCTTGGTGCATTCGGCAATACAATAATTCCAGAATAACCATTAGATATTCATAGAGAGTTAAATACAACTTCTAAAATTTTAGACCCAAGGGCTTGGTTCTGAGATTTAATTGGGTTGGTGTGCTAATGGTTGGTGGGCTAAGGGGTATAGTAACTAATGACAATATTTAAGGAGTATATAAAACAAAAGAAACATAAACAAATGTATATCACATGAACGAAAACTTTTTGTTAATGTTTGTCCGTTTCACAAATGCAAATAAATTTCTCATCTGATAATTCACTTAACGGTTGGCTCAACAACACTAGATTTGATTTAAGATATGTAAACACTTCTAAAAATATAAAATAACTATATGTAAAACGTGATGAAAAAGAAACCTATGTGAATGGCTAGAAGCTGAAAGTGTTACAGGAATGCACTTTTTCAGTGAGTGCGTCACAAATGGGCCTGATATTGAAATCATTTCACGAATGGATTTGGTTTTCATTGACGATGGCGACCTCTTGCCAACTTTCTAGAATTGCCAGGTTGGTTTAAGAGTTTTCATTAATTGAAGGACGATGGAGAGGGAAATTACATAAACTTGCTATTCATTCCAACATCATCATCTTACAAATGAGGGTGTTAATCCCTATTTATAATTGTCGGTGTAGGTGATAACTACCATAACCGCCGACACTTAGGTTATACAATAATAATACACATTAATAGTAAACATAGGCTAAACTAATAATAATGCTAACTTAGGATAAAACAAATATTAAGTCAAACATTCTCCCTCTAATTTTTGATTTCTCTATTCATGCATTTATAACTTCTTTCTTCATATAGTCTTGTTCTTGCTTTCACTTTCTTCATTCTTGTTGAACTTTTCTAAAAGTTTAACATCTCTTTCTGTCCTTGTTGCAACTTTGGATATCCAAAAATGGCATGTAGTTGTTTGATTCTTGTTTGGTTTTGCTTGCTATTTGTTACTCTTGTTAATTGATTCAAAATGGTTACTTCTTGCTAATCTTGCTTTTGCTTCGTCCCACGGTTCTTCTTTCTTACTTTGCCACACAGGTCTTCTTTCTTACTTTGTCACACAGATGTTCTGTTTTGCCACAAAGGTCTTCTTTCGATAAATCAAAGATACATTACGTGTATTTTAGTGTAATATAATAATTGTAGACAATAGATAGTTTGAACCTTGGTGCATTCGGCAATACGATAATTCTAGGATAACCATTAGATATTTCAAAGAGAGTTAAATACAACATCTAAAATTTTTGACCCAAGGGCTTGGTTCTGAGATTTAATTGGGTTGGTGTGCTAATGTTTGGTGGGCTGAGGGGTATAGTAACTAATGACAATATTTAAAGGAGTATATAAAACAATTAGAAACATAAACAAATGTATATCACATGAACAGAACTTTTTGTTAATGTATATCAAGGCATTTAAGCATTGGTACTTGATAGAGTTTTTTTTTAATATACGCTGCATAAGGTTAACGCATCATATTTTCATTTTAGCATTAATATAAATTATGCTGTTGTTTGGCTAATTATTTACACTAACATATCTAGAGAACCTATTGCATTTTACACACTTATAAATTATACCCATAATCTGTTTTTTTCTTTTAAACTTAAACCTTTTATTGTAGACAACTATTTAAGTGAGGCATGCAACGAGGGTCTATTGAGCTGTGTTAAAAGATTCAAGAAAGCTGGTAGCAAGACATTCAAGGGGAACACATGTGATGTTGATGATGTGACTAACACCATTACTGCTGTTATGGATGCTGCAATACTTGCAGGCAGATATATTCGTAAACCCTAAAATTGGATACAAAACATACTCTTATCAAGCATGAATATGATTTGACACAATGTTGTAGATGATAATGTCATTACTAGAAAATATACTTTTAATGACACACAATGCGTGTCATAAGACATGTTTAGATAAAACTACTTTTTGACTTTTTAATTTTTTGAAGAGATAAAAAGACCAAAATACCTTTACAGAAAAATTAAAAAGTTAAAAATTTTAACTTTTTAACTTTTCTGGAGGGGTGCTTTGATCTTTTTACCCCTCCAAAAAGTTAAAAAGTCAAAAAGTTACCTTATCTAAACATGCACATAAAATGTTATAGATGACACGTAAAAGTGGTTTAATGAAGTCCCTATCATAAAGGAAGATAACATGCATTTGAATGTTATTTGTTTATGGCATGCATTCTTAACACACATGAATTAAAACGACATGCATTTGTGTATCGTAAATGCATGTCCTTGCTTTAAAAATATTACTAGTGACCATTTTAAACATACAATTATGTTATAGTCGTTTTATAACATGATACAAAATAAATTACATATACTACAAGACAACATTGTTCCATACAATATTTCATAACACATAAGTAACATTTCAAACTAAAAAACATTCCGAATTTGATACAAAATGTTAACGGAACATAAAGTTTACGGCAAAATTTAACCATTATTCGTGGATTTTATTAATATCAGCGTCTGTGTAATCATCTTTCCTTACCCTATTCTGAAAATTAAGAAAAAATAAAATTGTATAAAATTAAAGTTTAGCAGATTCAGTTAAACATGTTTATTAAGATTAAGTTCGGTAAACTACAAAATATCAATATTAGTTAAAACATACACCATGTTAAAAAGCTATATAAAGCTTTTGAAAGTATAAATTACTTGTTTAGGTAGATTTTATTTGTTGGAATTATGTGATAGTACCAAGAATTTCATACCAACATACTTTGAGTGAGATCATAAACTAGTAAGTTAAAAGCACCGTTTTCATTATCCGATCGGACCGGCCGGTCTGACCAGGGATCGGCCTCCTAGCCGATCCGGTTCGCTATGATTCGGTTTGTGGCGGTCGAACCGGCTGGTTCGTCCCGAACCGGTGGTCAGACCAGGAAACCAGACTGGTTCGAACCAGATTTTGATTTTTTTTAATTTTAATGGGTAAAAACGGGATGTTAAACCATAAATTAGTATGTTGGATATACAAATATAGTTAAGTTTTATATATAACTATAAAATACATATATAAATCATATATAAATTACTTATATTTAATATATATATATATATATATATATATATATATAATATATAACTGTATATATAATAGTATATATAATTATGATATCATCTGGTTCTTAAATCCGGTTCGATAGGTCCGACCACCAAACCAGTAAAGCGCCTGGTTCGACGTCCAATCTGGTTCTGAAAACATTGGATAAAAGCCGTTATGCAAACTGTTGTTTTGTAAGCTAGCATCCCTTTATCCAAATTCTAAACAAGAATTTTTACACATGCACTGTGAATCAGTTATAAACCAAGCTATGAGATAGCTTATTTAAATGAAATCGATATGCAATTTTGCTAACAAAAATCCCTGAATCAAACAAACTAATTTATGATTAGCTAACTGAAACACATTCTTTGCAAGCATGTAGCCAATAAAGCTGATAGGTTCAAATGGATCGATTTGTAATTGATATCAAGCAATTGACAATAATATGAACAATGTAATCAAAACAAACAAATATCAGAAAAATTCATAGAGTTTTCACTGATATTAGATGGATTACAAAGTGCAAATTGAGAGAATAATATCTAAAGTCTTAACCTGCACAAATACAAGCAATCCTATTTATACTAATAACAAGAAACAAAAAAGGAACATATATTTACAAAATAAGTCCCTAAACTATGACGAAACTTATCTAAAGACTAAAATGTTAATCTTTCTAGGGTCTAACAGTACTCCCCCTAAGATTTGCATTTGTCTTCAGCAAAAATAGTCTTCTAGTTCTTTTTTAATCTTGAACATTGGCTTCTCTTTGTAGAGCTCTAGTTCTCTAAGAGCTTTCTTTATAGAAGACTTGAACTTCCTAGCTAGAATTCCTTGCTCTGGTTTGGAATCATTAGTCTTTATCTCCATTGCTTCCATCACCAACAGTGTTCTTTTGATAAGCCTGTAATATCAACATTAGCATACATCTCTATTGGCTTTGGATTCTCTTTTGTGTATATCTCTAACACTCCCTTGCTTGAAATTCTCATGAACTCTATATATTTTATGTCTTTCTTCACAATATTTGCATATGTCATTACCTTCCTTAACGAATTCTTTCCATAGCAGCATTCATCACTTTAATAATAGTCAAAAGTATCTTATGTCATTATCTGCTTCTGCTGATGATACTGCCTCAAAATTTTGATTGGACAAGAATGAGATATAACTAGGATGAATGTGTTTGAGTTCAAATAATCCAAACAAATTTATCATATCATTATCCCAATCATTTAGATTCCTTACAATCTTCATATGAAAAGTAGATGAATCATAAAACCATCTCAAAATTGGTTTTGATGATTGAGTGCCATCTATAATTTCAATCCAGGATTTGTTACTTCTTCAAAATACTTATCACTGAATGTCTCTAAATAACAATCTTCATAGACTCACTGGATTCACCTTTCTTTGATTTTTTCTTCATCTTAGCAAAATAGCTTTTGTATTCTTCGTCACAATGAGTTTGAAGAAAGGCTAGCATTCTAGATATACCTCTATCAAGCAACTTCGCAAAAATTTCTCCCATTTCATCCTTTATGGGATTAATTAGAGGTAACTTATGTACTTCTTTCAAATCTTTCATCGGTTAAAGCAATGATGCTCGAGTAAAAATAATATATACATCACAAATAGAATTTATTCTTTTGATTAGAAAAGCATAAAAAATCTCATCATATTTTCATGCAATTATCCTCACTTCTTTGGTTTTATCAGGCACAATCATTGCATTCAGCAATTTAGAAATCAATTGTCCTGTTTGTAGCATATTTCTCATAAGATCTCTAGCTGATCTAGCTTTATGCTAAAGTTGTTTTTGATCATTAGAAACTTTGTAACCTTGTTTTTCAATATTAGGAAACATATCCATAAGCTCTTTTCTGTGTTCATGAGATCTTCTCACTAACTTCATTGATTTTATCTCCTGAGGCTTTAGCATTTGTGTTCTTTTGTTTATCTCAAGACACTGAGGTTTATCCATATCCAGAATAATCATCTTGTTATACCATCTTCGCAGTTTCTTGGAAACTCCTCACCAGCCTTCTTAAGGACTCACCTTGAAGCTTATTCAGTCTTTTCCTCGGATAATTCCTTGATTGCAACCACATTCTCTAAGCAGGTATGCTCATATCATCAGGGTTTGCGTGGTGCAATTCTGTCACAGGAACATCATCAATATTTAAGCTTTCATTCAAAGGTGTCCATTCTCCATGCTCAAGGCTTATCTCATTTGGATCTGCTAGAGCTAACGACTCTATAAACATGTATTTCTCATACTCTTCATTAGTCTAAGTCATTGTCAGTCCATCCAAATAAAATTTGTTATATTTCTTCCTGATCAGATAATTGTATTTGTCTTCAAAGTCAATAGGAATATCATCTTGAGTCTTTTCAATTAGAGAATTAGCAATATCAAATACATCTTCATCTTCTAGCACTTCATCATACCATTCATCAAGTAAATCTGACTGTATATCATCCGGTGTTTCAATTCTTTGTTGCATGTCTGTTTCTTCTACATATTCAACTATGTCAAAAGTCTTTTGAATTTTGGAATGATCTGATGATGTTTCAAATTCATCAATTTTTCTTTTCACCTTTTCTGATTCAATGAATTTGCCAGTTACAGTTTCTTGAGGTTCTTGAATACTTGCTTCTTCAACAATCATTACATCACTTTCCTTTTCAAGTTCTTTCAAACTTTCTTTTAACTTCTTAATTTCCTCAAACATTTTCTTAACTTTTTCTTGAAGTTCTGACATCATTACATTCTTTTTCCATCACTTTCTTTTAACATTGCATTTTCTTTCTTCAACCTTTCAATTTTTTCATTCTGAGATACAATCTTTGACTTTAACTCTTCAAGTTCATCAGAATCATCATCCAGTTCAGTTTGAATACAAGCATTTGTGAATTGTTTCATCTCTTGTTCCTTTTCTTTAACAATCACAACTTCAGCACTTTGAGATTGTATAGCAGAAATAACATTCTCTGTAATTGGCTCAGACCATAAAGTATCAAAATCAAATGCTTGATTAAAATCAACAGTCTCAATATCTTCATTTTCAACTTGATCATCATCTTGTTGATCATTCATTTCAGTATCAACACCATCATCAGCATTTCTTTCCTATGATCAGAGATTATTTGTTCACTATCCATCTCTTGAATAGTTTCTTCATTAGCACCTTCTATTTCATCTCCTTGATCACCACCTTGATAATCATCATCATCATTGTGATCATCATTATCATCATCATTGTTATCATCCTCAATATGATCTTCTTCTCTTGGGTATTCTACCTTTCAAGAAATTGAAGATTTCCAACATTTTCGAAATTGAAGATTTGAAGAACAGTAGCAACAAAATATTAGTCTAGGGTTTGTTTTGTAATTATTGTAAATGCTAGACTAGTATAAATATTAGAACATAATATCATTGTAAAGAGTGACTAATTCACCACTTGTTAGGGTGTATTAAGTTCATCATCCACAACAATATATTATCATCCTTCAATAATGATAATTTCAACAACATATCAATAAACACCAATCATTAAACATGTTTGTGTTCTTCATCATGTTTGATAGGATCAAATGAATAAATCTGTGATGATTTTATGAACACAATTCAATGAAATTCACACAAAGTAATCAAATCAAAACAAGATATCAATAAACTTCAAGTTTTCATTAATATCAAGCTAAGACAATTACAAGTATGAAAAGTAGATTCGAATATCTTATGTATTCGTTACTATCTACCTGCAAATCTAAGCTATTTATACTGAAAACAAAAAGTAAAGGAACTAACAAATTACACAATCCCTATACTATTACAAACTATCAAAAGACAAATAAAGACAACATGTTAATCTTTCTTAGAGCACTTAACAATACTCCCCCTAAGATTGACATGGTCTTCAGTCTTCAAACTCTTCAAGCTTTGACTGCTAACTTTATCTTCAATTCTATCTTCAGCCTTGACTTCATCATTCAAAATAATCTTCTGGTTCTTCTTTGACTTTGAACATTGGCTTCTATTTGTACATATCTAATTCTTTCAAAGCTTTTGATATTGCAGACTTGAATTTACTTGCAAGAATGCCTTGTTCAGGTTTAGCTTCATTTGTTTTAATTTCCATCTTGTCCATTCTCTCCAATGTGTCTTTTGAAAGACATGAAATATCAATATTAGCATAACTCAATAGGCTTGTTACTTTCCTTTGAGTACACTTCTAATACCCCTTTCCTTGATATTCTCATGAATTCAATATCTTTAATATCTTTGTTGACAATGTTGGCATACGCAAGAGCTTTTCTCAAAGATATTCTTTCCATGGCAGCATTCATCACATTGATAATAGAAATGAAATATTTCTTATCTTGCTTAGCTACTTCAGAGATACTTTCTCAAATTTTTGTACTGACAAAAATGAATATAACTTGGATGTAACAGTTTTAGTTCAAAAACTCCAAATAAGGTAATCATGTCCTCATCCCATCATTTCGGACTAACTTCAGCTCAAATGTCTCAGTGTTATAAAACCATCTGAGAATTGGCTTTGAGTTTTGATTACCATCAATCACTTTCAGTCCAGGAGTTGTAACTTTTTCAAATATTTATCACAAAATTCTATCAAAGAATGTTCTTCTTCTGAATGGACTCCTTTAAGCTTCTTGTTTTTCTTCAGAGTAGCAAAGTACTCTTTGTCCTCTTGATCACATCTTGTGTTAAGAAAATTGCTCGATCTATCCAATCCTCTTCTTAATAATTCTACAAACATCTTCCCACGTTTTGGATCAGAAGGATTGATCAGAGGTAATTTATTCAGCTCTTTTAAATCTTGCACAGGAAGTTTTATGATACTGGAGTAAAAATGATAAACATCACATACAACATTTACTCTCTTTATCAAAAATGCATCAAAAACACTTCATCATACTTCCATGCAATGATCTTTACTTGGTTGGTAAAATCTGGAGCAATCATAGCATTCAACAGTTCAACAACTGATTGTCCTTTTTGCAATATGTTTCTTACCAAGTCTCCAGTTGTTCTTGAACTATCAAGAATATGCCTTTGTTCAGTTGATGCTTTATAAGTCTGTCTTTCTGGACCAGCAAACATTTCTATCAATTCTTTTCTATGAGCATGAGCATCATCAAATCTTGACATTTGTTTTATCTCCCGAGGCTTTAACATTCTTGTTCTTTTTGTTATTTCAAGATACTAAGGGTTATCTGTATCAAGTACTATAATTTTCTTCATTTGTTTCTCAGTCTCTTGAAAGCTTCTGACAAGATTTCTCCGAGATACAAATTGTAATCTCTTTAGCTTCCTCCAAGGGTAATTTCTAGATTGCAACCATGATCTAAGAGCTGGAATACTCATATCATCTGGATCAGGATGGTGCAACTCAGAACTAGACAGTTCTTCTACATTTATTACTTCTTTTGCTATTGTCCATTCACCATGCTCAACAACAATCTCATTTGGATCTATTGAAGCAACTGACTCTGCATAGATACATTTCTCGTATTCATCGTTAATCTGAGAAACAGTTAGTCCATCCAAATATACTCGATTGTATTTCATGTTCACAAGATAATTATATTTTTCTTCAAAGTCTTGTGGTACTTCATCTTGTTCTTGAATATGTTCTTGTGAAGAGAAGTCTGATACAAATTCAGCTTCATCAGTATCTTCATTATCAAGAACTTCATCATACCAATCATCATTGTATATCCTCAATCATCTAAAGCATCAATCTGTTCTTGAACTTTTGTTCTTCAACAGATTCTTCAGTTCTTTGAAGCTTAGAAGAGGATTTAGTTTGAGAAATATCTTCTAATTCACTCACTTTCCTTTTGCCTTTTATTTGCTCAAGATTTTCATCAACCTGCATCTCAGTACTAATCACATGTACTGGTGATATAGATTTCTGAGCTTCTTTTTCCTTTAGCAATTCAGCTTTGAGATTTTCATTTTCTTTAGATAATTTCTTGAATTTCTCCTCAAGAATATCATAATCTTTAATCATAACTTCAAAGTTCTTGATCACGTCTTCTTTATCTTTGGCAAAACTTACAATCTTTTCATCTTTTAAGACACATTCTTCAGACAACTTTAAATTTTCATCTTTTAGCTTTTGAATTTCTTTTTCACAAGATCTGTTTATCTCTTTTATTCTTTCATTCTCCACTTTCAACTCTTCAATCTCTTTTTCTTTGCTTAAATTTTCTTCTTTCAATTTTTCGATCTCATCAACGTCAACTATTTCCTCTGTTTGTATAGACACATTGTGTGACATACTAACAGGGATTTCTTCTAATCCTTCATTTGTATCAATTTCAATACTTGATTGAATAAAATATCATTTATAAAGTCAGAATCAAATGTTTGATTTTGAGAATTCCTTTCTTGTATAGTTTCCTCAACATTTTCTTCAATCATAGGTTGTGGCTCATTTCCAATATCTTCTGCATTTCTTTCTTCATTTCCTTCTTGATGTGCTTCAGTGGCATCATCATTTCCATCATCATCATCATCATCACTTTCTTCACTTGATGAAATTTCAGACACATCATCATCACTTTCTTCATCAACTTCTACATCTTCAATTAGATCATTTGGATCTATTGGTTCTTCTTCAGTTAGGGAAGTGTGGCTGAGTAATATCAACTTCATCCATTAATACATTCCTGATATAATCAAAAACTGGAATGTTTTGAGCACTAGTGATCATTGCTAGTCTTTTGTAAACAATCTCTGACATGTGCTCTAACTGAATCTTTTCACCAATAACTTTTTTAGCATACAGATCTAGATTTGCATCATTAATAAGAAGTTGAAGAAATCTTGGGTACATCAAATACTTATGCCTTACTCCTCTTTCAAGATTAAAAATGAATCCATTCATTATCCACTTAGCCATATTAAATCTTTTGTTTGTGGATAAGGCTATAATTGGAGATGCAATGTCTACAGGGAATGAATCCCAACCAGCACTTCGTTTAGACATGCAATGTTGAAAGATATAGCATAAAAGCTTCCAATACTTAAATACACGAGCTCTAAAAAATTGCTTCTTGGGAAATGATCTGGATGACCCATCTGTAGAAAAACTCTCTACATTCATTAAATGTATATTCTGATAAATCTTCAGGATCATTATCACCCATCTTAGAGCTAGTCTGATTGCTTCTTCAGAAACTTCAAGCATTCTTTCTGATGTGATGAAAGCTCTTAAAACTTTGTTTCCTTGATAATCTCTTTCAACTTGAGCAGTTCTCCAGAATTTCTTAATCATTCTTCCATTTATCATGGGCCTTGCACACATAGCATACACATATTTTGTTCTGAGTAAAAATCTGATAATATCTTCATATCCAGTAGCTTCTCTATTTTCATCATCTAAAAAAGCAGCTACATTATGCTTTGGCTCAAAATTTAATTCTGCCATCTGCAAAGAAAAAGATATTATGTGAAAATTTAATATTGATTAATAAACTCTATTTGTATTTATGGATTATCAATTTGAATTGATTAAAAAAAATGTTTTTATTTAATTTTTATTTTATTTTATTCAAAAGAAGATAGACTGTTCATCATCTTCTTCTTCGGCTAGGGAAAATCGACTGAGTTCATCATCAACAAATCTTTTTCGCTTTTGGATTAAAAATAATACCAACAAACTCACAAATCTATTCTTATCAATAATCCAGTGTCAATTTTAGATATGATTCACATTTGATTAGTTAAATTTGAATTATAAAGGGTTCGAACGCCCAGATAGCATTCAACGCCTATATCAATGTACTGATTAAACTCAAATTTATATATTTGAATCATAAACTTACATTTATATATTCAAATACAATGTATACTCAATGGATTTGATTCGATTTCAGATGAAATAAGGATGTGATGATACTCGACAGTCGCAAGTTCGAGGGTTTTGTTCTGAGAATTTTGAAGTGAATGAGAAATACACATCAGTGTTCAATTTATATAAGTGAAATTTTTAGGCGTATGAGCCCTGTTCGGACGTATGGTCCCTGTTTGGGCGTATGAAAACCTAGATTTTACTTATTTTGTTAGACGCATGAGCACTATGTGCGTTTTAAATCAGACGCATGGGAACTGTTCAGACGCATAAGCACTATTTAGATGCTTTTGCACTGTTCAGTCGCATGGACTTTGTGAAATGTCTAACACTTGAAATTTTGAAACTATGTAGACGCATGAGACATGACAAACGTCTAACACAGAAACACTATTTAGATGCATGGGATTATCACAAACGCCCAACACTTGTAATTTTCATAGATGTATTACAACTGTTTAGACGCATGGGAATAAATCAAACGTCCAACACTTATATAATCCTGAAAATTTCATCATGCTCCTATTAAGGCGCATGTGCACTATTTAGGTGCATGAGTTGACTTTCATGATTTAAACACTTGTGATTTCCAATTTCTTCATTTGCACACTTTTTACCATTTAGATCCCCAAATTTTGAACTTTTTGCATATTGCACTATCAATTTATAAAATTTTATTTTATTTTATTTTATTTTTTTATTTTTTAAATTTATTGTTGTCCCTTCATTTTAGTCTCAACATAAAATCAAATATCATCTGATTTTCAACTTAGAAAGCATTTATTAGCAAAGATTATGTAGATTCATATTGTAATTTTCAAAACACGTTCTATTTTCAGTTTACACAAATACTTTGAACATAAAGCATCATCCTTTCAATTCAACATTTCAAATTTTGATTATGATTACTAAATATTTTCTGAGAACAACTCTTTCATTTATTACTCCCCCTAAACTTTTAAGTTTGAAAAACTTATAAGTTTCTTATGAAAGAGAATAAGATCACACAGCACATTGATACATTGCCTTCACACACAAAGACATGCATAAAAGAAAAATGAAAATAGAATCAAACTCTAATATAAGCACATTAATAAAGAATTTACTTTTTTAGCGTAATAGTCAGATATTGTCTACACATCATATCTGATCATGTCTAGACTTTATTAATGAGTGAAGTATGCAACTGATCTCACTAATGTACTATCATTCTCACATGTTGCAAAACATAATCCTTTCTAAAAAAAACTCTATTTTTGTATTTTGATATATATTTTTGTATTGATTTTTCTATGAAAAACATAAAATCACACACACACAAAAATATAAACAGGCAATTAACAATGAGAGTATCACTTATAATGATCTTTTGATTTAGGGAGATCACATATGATTTATAAGACCAATTGATTCTACTAAATACTCAAACCGTCCTGGTAGGAAGGCTTTAGTAAATAGATCTGCCAATTGTTTTTCTGTTGCAATTTGAATCAATATGATTAATCCTTTTTCAGAGTTATCTCTAAGAAAATGATATCGAATTTCGATATGTTTTGTTTTTGAGTGTTGAACAGGATTAGCTGTTATGAACATAACAGCTGTGTTATCAATGTAAATTGGTGTTTTAAGAAAGTTGAATCCATAATCTAGTAATTGATTTTGCAACCAAAGGATTTGAGAACATCCTGCTGATGCAGCAATGTACTCAGCTTCTGCAGTTGAAACAAAGACATTTGTTTGTTTCTTACATTGCCATGAGACTAATCTGGGACCAAGAAATTTGACACCCACCCGAAGTAGATTTTCTATCTTGATAGCATCCACCATAATCACTATCTGTATATCCATATAGTTCAAAGTTACCCTCGTAAGGATACCAAAGCCCTAAGGCTGGTTTACTTTTGAGATACCTGAATATCCTTTTGACAGCAATTAGTGAGATTCTTTCGGGTCTGATCGATACCTGGCACATATACAAACAACATACATAATGTCTGGTCTAGATGCAGTAAGATACATCAAAGAACCAATCATTGATCTGTATAACGTTTGGTCAATAGATTTTCCTTTTGGATCAGGTTCAATCTTGGTGTTAACATCTGCTGGAGTTCGTATGGACTGACAGTCTTGCAACTTAAATTTCTTTAAGAGCTTGTCAACAAACTTTTCTTGATTGATAAAGATTCCATCTGTAGTTTGCTTGACTTGAAGTCCATGAAAGAAGTTAATCTCTCCCATAGAACTCATTTGGAATCGAGATTTCATGATTTCTTCAAATTCATTGCACAATTTTGGACAGGTAGAACCAATATGATGTCATCAACATACACTTGTACACATAAAAGATCATTATCATCCTTCTTTATGAATAAAATTGGATCAATTTCCCCTTGTGTGTATCCATGTTGGATTAAGTGTTGTGATAACGTCTCATACCAAATTCTAGGGGCTTGATGAAGTCCATATAAAGCTTTACTCAGTTTATATACTCGATGTGGAAATTGTGCATCCTCAAAGCCTGGAGGTTGCTTCACAAACACATTGTCAGTGATTGGGCCATATAGAAATGCACCATTTACATCCATTGATACACCTTGAATTTCATGAATGAAGCATAAGCCAGAAAAACTCGAATTGATTCAAGTCTTGCAACTGGTGCAAACACGTCATCATAATCTATTCCTTCTTCCTGTGTGTACCCCTTTGCAATAAGTCTCGCTTTATTCCTTATTACACACCACGATCATCAGTATTATTTCTAAATAACCATTTCATGCCAATTGCATTTTCTCTTTCAGGTAGATCCACCAAATTCCACACTTTTTGTTTGCGGAATTGAAATAATTCTTCTTGCATGGCTTCTATCCAACCATTGTTCTTTAATGCTTTGGTAATATTTTTGGAACAATTGAGAAAGAAAACAAGAGTATAAGCATACGTTTGCTTGTTCTGATTTACTCCTTGTTGTTCTCTCATTCAATGAACCATAATCTGAGAAATTGGATGATTCTTGTGAATACGAGCTGTAGTAATCTCAGCACATTGAACATTAACATCCGGATTTGTTTGATTCAAGTTGGAAAACTCATGTATCAAAGTAGAAGAATGTGGATTGAAGTTTGGAACTTGAGTAGGTGAATTGACAAAGTAATCAAAGTTACCTATATCAACTACATCACCTGAAATGGATGATGTTCCAGACTCAGGTATCACAACTCATTACCATCATTAGGAATATTTTGTGATTCTTCCTGATTAATTGACTCTGAATGATCTGAAACTATATTTTCATGGTTTTGTATTGTTGAATCCTTGACAAATGACAAAAATGGATAGTCTGAACTTGAATCATCTGGGTCATCAGAATCTGAATCTTCACTGAAAGATGCAAGATCTCCTCTTGAGTTCTTCTTATCTGAAGAATTAAGACAATTTGGTTGATCAAACAAAGAGATTGGAAGAGTTTGATAATGAATCTAAGTCAAGTAACCATGCAAGACCATTTGAAACTAATGGAAAAAAATTTCCAGAAATTTAACGTTGAATGTTTCAAGGATTACATTTGTCCTAGAGTTGTAGACTCTATAGGCTTTTGAAACCGATGAATATCTAACAAAAATCCATTATCAGATTTTGCTTTAAATTTTCCTAATTGATCACTTGAATTAAGAATCATAACAGGACAACCAAATGATTTTAAAAAGTTTATGTTTGGTTTTCTGCCAAACATTACTCATATGGAGTTTTCAGTTTATCTTTGACGATTAAGATTCGATTTTGAATGAAACACGCAGTTGATATTGCTTCATCCCAAAAAGTGATAGGGATTTGTGCATAAGCTAACATAGAACGAGCAGCTTCAATCAGTGTTCTATTCTTCCTTTCAGCAACTCCATTTTGTTGAGGAGTTCTAGGAGCACTGAACTGATGAGCTATCCCTTTCTGTGCACAAAACATTTCAATGTTAGCATTTTTGAAATTCCGTTCCATTATCACTTCTTATTATTTTCACTTTGTTATCTAATTGATTTTCAACTTTAATGATAAATTCTTTTAGTAATTTAGCTGTTTCAGATTTGGCATAAAAAAAAACCCATGAAAATCTTGTGAAGTCATCAATGATAACTAAACAATATGACTTTCGTCCAATACTCTTGACATTTGTTGGTCCAAAAAGGTCCATATGTAACATCTGGAGAGGTTTGGATGTTGAGTTTATAGGCTTGGACTTATAAGACGCTCTGTGTTGCTTTCCCTTCAAACATGCTAAGCAGTGATCATTTGTTGCAAACTTCTTAGATGGAAGTCCAATGACATGATTTCCTGCTACAAGCTTGTTCATGTTCTTGAAGTTTGAATGACTGAGACGTCTATGCCAAAGCTGGCTTTCATCATTTGATGCCTTTGCAATTAGACATGTTGTTTCAGTTGAAGGATCAACTTGAGACATATCCAATTTGTATACATCTCTGTCTCTCTCAGCTGTAACAATCACCCAATCTTTGCTTATCTTGAAACCTGGCTTCAAAACATAACAGAATGAATCATCAAACAAACTAATAAGATTTGTCACATATTTGAGATACGCTTAAAAGATTAAAGTTCAACTGTGAACAAAAGTTGACTTTATCAAAGCTTATTATCCCATTGGATACTGTTCCTTCTCCGGTTATTTTTCCTCCAGCATCACCACCAAAGGTGATGTGAGTTCCATCTTTTGACTTAAAGTCTTGTAACAAGGCAGTATTGCCTGTCATGTGCCGACTACACCTATTATCTACATACCATGTATTGATTGGTCTTTTTGGGCGTACCTGCACTACAAGAAAGTTAAGTTGAAATATCTACCCAAGCCGAAATGGTCTTGGGCTTTCCAAATTTATCAACCTGTAAATTGTTTATAATGGAGATTATTCAAATCAGGTTTATTTTTGATGAATTTACCAATTTTATTTGAAAATTGTTTGATTTATTTTTGTGAACATTCATACCATTTGATTGATCATCTTTTGAAATGTATTGATGACTAACATTTTATTATTCATCCTTACAGATCTTGGTATGAAGTGTTCTTGCATGTTATGTTTTGAGCTCATATAATTGTTTTTAGGAAAAGATCTCAAACCTACATTAGGTTGATTAATGTCTCTTTGAAATCCATTAGTTTGATTTCTCAAATACTGTGCATTAGCAAATCTTTTGCTCATGTTTGATTTTGCAAAGTTTCTAGTGAGAGATCTATTTCTAAAGTAACAATTTGCAGTGTTGTGAGTCTTTTCATCACAATAAGTATAATATTTGTTATAATAACATCTGCTGTCGAATGATTTCTCATGTCATATGTGACAGTACTTGTTGAAGTAGCACTCAGCAGTATTGTGATTTTTCATATCACAAATTCATAGTACTTTTTTGGAGTTAAAACAACTTTTGTTAACTTTTGACAATGACATAATGTTTGATTTTGGTGTCAAATAGTTAAACCGTTGTCTTTCATTTTTCATAGTTTGATTTTGTGTCAGATTATTGTTCATTTGTTTAACATGAACTTCCTTCTTGAATGTATTAGAAACAAATCTTTTTGCTACAGCGGAAGTCTTTGAATCTGAACTAGATTTCAGATCAGAGTTTGATTTGTTCATAATATTTGCTTTATTATTTGAAGAGAATTCATATTTAACATACCTGCTGACACAAATTTTATTGGTTTAGTTTTGATGTTTGATTTGTTGCTTTAATCAAATTTTCTGAACTTTTGTTTTGTTTAGATGTTGCTTTTGCAGATTTCTTTCTTCTTCTTTGATTCTTTGATTTAGAAGAACTTGGTTTATTTTCAGATTGAACATCATCAGAAGAAGATTCCTTTTCTGATTGAAATTGTTTCATATTATGGTGTTTGAATCTTCTGATGTTCCTATCTGTTGTTTCTCCTTGTTTTGAACTCTGACTTCTTCTATTACATTGTGAATTTGATCAGAAGAGATATTTTGTTTTGGTTGTTTTGGTTCATATGATTTTATCTTGATTGGATGACCATTTTTGATTTTTTCTTGATCTTTTTCAACAAACACTTGAACATTTTCTTTTTCTTCTTCTGCATTCTTGTTTTTGATCTGGAAGGCTTTAAGCTTTGCTTATTTTCAGGTGAATGATAATGAGTATTGAAATTCTCTGGTAGTGTGTTTGTGATAGATTCAGGCATAGGTTCATGAGTGAAACCTAACCCTGCTTTTTGTTTATCTTTCCTTTCACTGATTAGTTTTTCTACTATCATTTTTGAACTCTTTACTTTTGCCAGATCAACTTGAGTAGCAGCATGTGCTATTTTCTCTTGTTCAAGATTCTTGGTCATCTCTTCTAGTTGTTCTGTAACAATTTCTAATTCTTTGATTGTTTTGTTCCATGAAGTTTAAGAGAGATAATCTTTTGATCTGCAGTTTTATGATCAGATTTAAGTTGGTTATGCATAGATTCCTCTTGTTTTAGCTTTTCACAGATTTTGAATGAATAGTTTCTGTAGTGTTCAATATGTTCATAGCATGATTTGGTGCAAAGATTTTCTCTTACTTCTGATGGTATTTCAGGAAATTTTGGAACTGTGGTTTCAGGTGTTGAAGTAGAAGAGTTAACCTTTGGTTGATCAGACTGAACCATTAGAGCTACTTCCTCTGTATCCTCTTTAGGATCAGACTTGTCACTCCAATCATAGTCATCTTCCTCTTCATCACTTTCCACTTTTGGGTCATTGTTTTCTGACCAATCTTCTTCTTGAATTTCTGCAATAAGAGATAAACTTGATGTTAATTCATTTGTAAATTGATCTGCATATGCACTTCAATCATATCCATCTTTTATGCTGACTACTAGTGGTTTCTTTGTTTCATCAGATGATTTGGTTTCATCTTTAAGCTCTTGCATAGGAAGACTTTGATAAGGCTTTTGAAAAGTCTTCTGAGCTTGTTGAAACCTTTGATTATTTGAGCTTGATTGAGCACTTCCTCCATTATTCCTTGGATCTTTGCATTCTCTTGAGAAGTGTCCATAACTGTTGCAGTTAAAACATCTAGCTTTTGACTTGTCAAATCCAACAGTCTTATTTGCACTAGGCTTGTATTTCTTGTTGACATAAGAATGTTTTTAAGTCCTGTAGGCAATCATCACCATCTGCCAGTTCAGGTCCATCTCTTCAACATCTTCAGGATCCATCTCAAATAAATCCTACAAAACAAAATCTAGTTGAGTTAAATGGCTACCTTGATATGCTTGAAAGCTGGCCATAAATGCAGTGAATGCAGTTTTGGACTCTTCATCCTCTAATAGGATGTTAATCACATATTTAACTTTGCTAGATTTAGCAGAGTCAGATGATGAAGAAGTCTTTGTCTGAATATTTGATGATTGTGACTGTGGTTTAGGAGGAGATTGAGAATGTGACTGCGTTGTATATGCAGGTGCACCGGTAAATGATGAGTCAGTGAAAAATCCTGCTCCAACAAACAAATCTCCCTCTTCCTCAGAACTTTTCTTACTCTTTGCCGTGAATGCATTTTCTATGGTGGTTGCAGGAGAAGCAACAAACTGATATTGAGACATTGATGCTGCTCTATTATTGTTCCTTGAGCTTTCATCAATCTCCACTGATTCTATTTTTGCAATAAGAAGATCAAGATCCATTGGAAACTTCTCAGTATGCTTTAGTAGAGTTACAGTTTGTTTCCATGATGATGGTAAAGCATTGAGTAGTCTGAGATTTAAATCTTCAAGATCAGTTTGATACCAGCTATTGACATCTCAGTTATGCGTTAAACAAATCTATTCATCATCTGATTTATTGTCTCTCCAGACAAATGTTGAAACAATTCTAATTGTCTTTTCAGCTTTTGTTTCTTTAAATTTTGAATCTCTTACCTCCTTCACAAATGATCTTCAATGCTTTATATAGTGTATATCCAGTTTGATATCCATCAAGCTTGTAAGAACTTCCAAAGGCAGTCCTTTACACATAAATGAATACGCTTGAATATCTTCTTAACTCTTTTCAGATCATCTCCTTGAAGATCATCTTCTGGATAAGGTTTTGGAGAATCTTTAGTATACACAAATCCTCTGTCTGGTCCATCAGTTATTATAGGAATGTATGGTCCTTTTTCTATAGATTTCCAGAGATTAGGTCAATGGAATTAAAATGCTGTTTTAGTCTAAAGACCAATTTTTGAAATCAGCTGTATTTTTAAGTTTTGGAACTCTGTTTTCAGAATCTTCTGATTTTACCATTCTTATATTTTTGGTTTTCTTATATTTTGATTTTTTTAAAAAAATTGAAAAAGTTTTCAAAGAATTTTCTTAAAAAAAAATTCTAAGTATCAAGGTTGAAACGTCTGAACAGTATTCAAACGCCTCAACAGTTGATGCGTCCAAGTTGAGAGTTGTCTAAGGGAATGCCTTAGAAAATTTTTTCAAAACGTCTAAGTATTAATGCGTCTGGAAGGTTTCAAGCACCTAAACAGTTGTCAAACGCCTGAATAGTTGTCAAACACCTAAACAGTTGTCAAGTGCCTAAACAGTTGTCAAACACCTGAATAGTTATCAAACCCTAACAATTATCAATTCAACAAAGTGATACGTCTGAGATTCTTCTCTTCAACAGTACTCAAACGACTGACTAAACACGTCTACACAGTGTTAATGCGACTAACACTTAGACAAATTTTCAGTCAATCTCAGCTCATGCGACACATTCATCATCTTCAAATGAATGTAACAAACTCAAATCTTCTGAATTCTTCAAATGTTGATGAATTTGATTGAAACTTTTCAATTAAACGAGTTTTATTCCGATAAACATTCTTCTTAATATCAATTTCTTCAATTTGAACAACAAATCACTCAATTTTGAGATTTTCAGTTTGAAACTTCAAACCTTTTTCCAACAACAAATTCAACAAATTGACTTGAATTTGATGAATTGATCTGCTAATTGTGATTCAAATCATGTTTCTGATGATGAAACACAACTGAAATTCACAATTTTCAATTGAATTGTATCTCAATCACAGATTCAGTGAGATTTTGAGGTTTTCAAGTTCGATGAACTTAAAAAGAAAATCAATCACTAACAGCTTACCAACAGCTCTGATACCATTGATAGGATCAAGTGTATAAATCTATGATGATTTATGAACACAATTCAATAAAATTCACACAAAGTAATCAAATCAAAACAAGATATCAATAAACTTCAAGTTTTCACTAATATCAAGCTAGACAATTACAAGTATGAAAAGCAGATTCGAATATCTTGTGTATTCGTTACTATCTACCTGCAAATCTAAGCTATTTATACTGAAAACAAAAAGTAAAGGAACTAACGAATTACACAAATAGTCCCTATACTATTACAAACTATCAAAAGACAAATAAAGACAACATGTTAATCTTTCTTAGAGCACTTAACAATGTTCATAATTATTATATTTTAGCATCTAATCATTCAAGTTCTTGTGTTTATCAATATGAATACTAAGATCCAAGCTCAACGATCCTATTCAAATCGGGAACACACAATTGGTATCAAAGCTGGAGTTGATAAATTCATATTGATTTTGATGAGATTTCATGGTAAGATTGCTGAAATTATTGAAGATCTGAAGAGTGCAATTCAACAATCAATCAACATTAGGGTTTGCGGCTTCCTCAAGATCAAACAAATGTGGATTAGAGTTGCTTCCAATCCGAATGTGGCTGCCAATTATGGGCTGCAAAATAGGCTGCCGAAGGCAGCTTGCGAGCCAAGGCTTGCGGTCAAATGTAGGCTGCCAATTAGGGTTTCGGCCGAATGGGGCTGCAAATAAGGATGCCGAATGCCGAATGTGGCTGCCAAATGCAGCTGCCGATTAGAAACTCTTGTGAATTAGGGTTGCCAAAGATGATCTTAGATGCCTTATTTAGGGTTACCAAACCAAAGTATCCTTTCCAGCCACCTTAGGGAGGCAAAATTAGGGTTTGCAACCTAGGGTTGCATATAGGCTCGAGAACACAATTGGGTTTGTTTCTTGGGCTCCATCATTGAACGAAAACATCAGTTGAAATTGGGCTTAAGTGTTGAAGATTGGGCTTATAATCAACAAAACAAATTTGGGGTTTGTATTTGGGCTCTTATCAACAAAAAGTGACATTGTTACATCATATAGTGGTACCAAAGTTTTCAAGACCTCGCTTCCGCATCAACAACAAATTTCTTGACTTTGGACAACTATTCAACAAAAACAAGATCAAGCTTTAATTCTTATTGGAAATCTACAATTTAGGGGTAGTATTGTTGGGTATTCTACCTTTGAAGAAATTGAAGATTTACAACATTTTTGAAATTGAAGATTTGAAGAACAGTAGCAACAAAATATTAGTCTAGGGTTTGTTTTGTAATTATTGTAAATGCTAGACTAGTATAAATATTAGAACATAATATCATTGTAAAGAGTGACTAATTCACCACTTGTTAGGGTGTATTAAGTTCATCATCCACAACAATATATCATCATCCTTCAATGATGATGATTTCAACAACATATCAATAAACACCAATCATTAAACATGTTTGTGTTCTTCATCATGTTCATAATTATTATATTTTAGCATCTAATCATTTAAGTTCTTGTCTTTCTCAATATGAATTCTAAGATCCAAGCTCAACGATCCCATTCAAATTGGGAACACACATCTTCATCATTATCATCATCCACATCAGATTCTTCAACAACTTCTTCCATAACATCTTCAATAAGATCATTAGGATTAACAGGCTTATCCTCTGTCAAATGAAAGTGTTGTTGATTAATATCAACAATGTCATCAGCTACATTTCTCATGTACTCAAACATAGGTACATTAGAAGCACCTGTAATCACTACTAGCCTCTTGTACACCACCTCAGACATATGCTCTAAATTAAGTCTTTCACCTTGTACTCCATAAGCATGTATGTCTGGGTATTCTTCATTTATAATCAATTTGAGAAATCTTGGATACATCAAGTACTTATTCCTCTTTCTCTTCTCCAAGTTGAATATGAATCCATTCATGATCCACTTAGTCATGTTAAATCTTCTGTTAGTGACTATGGCTACTATAGGAGATGCTATTTCAACTGAAAATGAGTTCTATCCTGCACTTCTTTTTGACATGCAATGCGGAAATATATAACATAGCAGCTTCCAGTGTATATGAACTCTTGCCCTAAAGAATTGCTTCTTTGGGAAGTGATCTGGGTGACCCATCTGCATAAATATCTCTCTACACTCATTGAAAGTGTACTCAAATAAATCTTGATCTTCATTTTCACCCAATCTTAATGCATATTTGATAGAATCTTCAGATACTTCAATCATTGTAACTCCAGGATGAACACAGTTGAATCAAATATTATAAATATTTGTAAGATCAAACAATGATAATCACAATAAAACCCCTTTGATCTATATTGATTGCATATGATTTGTACAAAGTGGAAACCCCAATCAAATGGTCATTCAACCATTATCCAACACTAATGAAAATTAACCTATTTATAGTCTAGACTAATATTCACTAATCGCACTTAACTCCCTAGACTTAGGCTAATTAATACAAAATTACATATTAAGCATAAAAATAACTAAAAAAGAGATAAAATATATTTTGTCCACACAAAATATATTTATTACAATAAAACTCCTAGTCATCTAATTCTTCAACGTCTCGTCTCGGTTCTTCGTCTCGAACGAGTCGGGTTTGACTTTTGTTGACTTTGACCGTGACGTTGACTTTCACTGTGTTGATAATATAGACTATCTTTTATAGCTCCAACAATCACTCTGTCATTAGTGATAAATTCCCTTACAACTTTTCTTCTATGATCATCCAACTTAGTTTCTACACTTCTCTAGAACTTCTTAATCAGTCTCTCATATATATAGCTGGTCTGGCACATATAGCATAGACATATTTGGTTCTTAGTAGAAATCTAATCATCTCTACATATCCATTAGCTTCTCTGACATCTTCATTAAGTAAAGCAACAATATTGTGCTTTGTCTCAAACTTTAGAATATTCATATGTCAATCAAAAGAAACATGTATCAGTATGAAGGTTTTAAACTCATTTAAGGTTTTATCAAATGTGTAGAAATGAATAAATCCTTCACTAACTCTTATATTTTCTTAATAAAATTTTATATTTTAAAATTTGATTAATTTTAATAAAATTCAATGATTTGAATTATTATTTGCTGATTTAATCAATTTTAAGGTATATAATCAATTAAGAGATTTGTTTCTAGATGATTTGGATATACATTTGAATTTTGATGAATAACAATTAAATTTTATTTGAAAAAGCAATATGTCGATTCATTTCAAGTATATTATTTTATTATTATTTTTAACTCTAAAGATCATCAAATCATCAGAAACTTTTTTAATGAAAAATTTGATTTTGATGATGTTAATTTGTTCACAATCCATTATTATTCACAATTTCAAGTTTCAAAGTTAACATACAATCATAATGAATCAACAATTCATATTTATACAAGTTTTTAGGGTTCAAACGCCCAAATAGGGTTCAAACGCCTAATTGGTTTTCGTGTTAATATTCACTGATTTGATGAAATAATCACAATGTGTTGATCGCAAACACTAATATTACCTTATAAGATCAACCAATCTTAGAACAAACAAGAATTTCTGAATATTTGAGTGAGTTAGTGCTTTTGAGAATAAGAACAGAGAGAATGAGTGCGAAATTTTTGAATGAAATGAGTTCTGTGCAAGTGTTGGATTTATATAAGTGTAAAAACCCTTAGATGCATTACAACTGTTTAGGAGCTTGACCACTGTTTGGACGCATGAGGTCTAGGCGCATTGGAACTGTTCAGGCATATTACCCCTATTCAGGCGTATGAACCTTAGACGCATGAGGTACACTTGGTCAGATTTTGTTCAAAAACATATAGGTGCATTTGCACTGTACAGGCGCATGAGCACTATTTAGGCGCATGAGCACTATTCAGGCTCATGACCTATAATGAAACGCCTAACACTTTAAATTCTTAATATGAGACGTCTGGTAATGTTTAGGCGCATGAGACTATGCAAAACACACAACACTTAACCAAGAATTTCAGACTTATGACCACTGTTTAGGCACATGAGGATTACTCAAAATGTCTAACACTAATCATAAAATTGAAATTTCATCATGCGGCTAAACATAGACTTATGGACACTATTTAGACGCATGACACATCCATACGTCTAACACTTATATAAATTTCACATACTTTATTCAAATCACAATTTTGATTAATTTCACCGTTCTTCAAAAAATTTCTAAACTTTGGTCAAACTTTGAAAAATTGACTAAGATTTTGACTATATGACCAAAACTTTGACTTTTGACCAAACTTTGACATTTTGTCCAGAATTTCTAATTCATTTCCTGTCATTTTAGTCTCAAAAATTTTATAAAATTACAAACATTCTCAATTCTTTGCAAGAAGCTTTTCCACATTTTTAAATCTTTTTAGGTTCATTTTAAAACATCTCAAATGCACACAAGTTTTGAATATTTCTGCATCATCCTTTTTCATCTAAACATTTATTTTGATAAACACTTTTCATCTTTACTCCCCCTAACCTTTTATGTTTCCAAAGTTAGAAGTTTATAAAAGTTGAGAGTTTAAGTAAAAACCATTCATTATTAACATGCCTGCACACAAAAAAAATTAAGCAAAAATCAAAATAAAGCAGAATAAAATTCAACATATTGAATTATATGCCTGCAGTGAGATCATATCAGATAATAATCAACACATTGAAATAAAAAATTATGAATAGTCATAGACAATGATTAAATCCTAATCAAGTGTGTTCCATGTTAGTGTTACCACAGCAAAGGAGACACGAGATCTAAGGATAGAGAATGACTGCTTTGGCAGAAGAATCAGTTGTCACACCCTCAAAATTCACGTGCGAAGTTTTACCGCGAGGTGTGTGAACAAACCAGGATCACAGTCATTAGTTACTCAGAACGACACTATATGCCACATTCAAAACAAAACCAACCAAAGTTCAAACGTTTAAAGCCATGCGGAAGCGTTTTGTGAATAAGACAAACCCAAAGTAAATAAATGCATAATATGGCGAAACACGCACCATCTTAATATTTAACATTCATAAATAAAAGACAAATGAATATGTCTATGAAATAAAGTCTTAGGATGCATGCAAGACCCGTGTTGTGCTCCTAATGGCAATCAGAGCTAACGACCTAAGAATAGGATACTAAAAATGTCAACACAATGGTTGGTGAGTTCAAGAGTTTGTATTTAACATAGATTTTATCAATTGTATAGCATAAGAAGTGTATTGAAATATATAGCTAGTCTATATTCACAAGTAATAACCATAGTGATTTCACGATCGAAGCTGACTGTGTTCCGTTTGTTGCCTCCCGTCATGACTTACTAGGTCGTGACGATGTTTGTGTTTAGGAAAATATTGCACCCGCTTGACCTCGAGTCACGCATGTGGGGCTCGTCACACCCAGTAGTACTACCCAAGATTTCCCGCTAGTTACCATTATTAACAATTCGAAAGTGTGAGGACTTTTCAAGGTATTAAGCACTATGTTAAAACATACACAACTTATAATAGTAAAATAGCGTTTGAGTACAAGTATGCTACCTCCCCCTGAAGAAGGTTTATAAATTAGAGGGGCATCAACTCACCTGGTGTATACTGATAATGACTAATGACACTCGTGATAGGTGCAAAGACAACACTTCAAAAGTTACCTAGATCACACAAGTACATAAGTATATGTACACAGAAAAATTAACAACCCTAAGTTAAGCTAGTTGACCCGTTTAACCCATTGGTGACATATTAGATGGAATATTGTTTAATCATGCAAATCAACTTATCATACACGAATATCATGTAAGTTATCCATGTGCATCACATCATCAACCCAAGTTCTACCTAGGTCATCGTACCACATTAGATCATCATACACTCATGCAAATCTCAAATAATCATCATGCTCAATCAATATAATACATCACATCAAACAATTCATACATGAAGTCTAATCATGCACTACATGCCATGTGAAGATTCCCACGACCTCACATCCTAAACCTTGCCAATCCTACTAAGTAAAGATTTGACTTCTAACTATTTATCCATCCCATGTAAAGATTCAGATCTAGCGTTCTCACCTTTCTAGGCTTCCGTCTGGGCTTCCTTGATCTGTTCGGGTAGGTTAGTGCTAATCGTCAATTGGAGGGCACACACTTGTCGGGGTTTAGCGGTGTCCTTTCTACTCAAAGCATCGACGACTACATTCGCCTTTCCCGGGTGGTATTTAATGGCATAGTCATAATCGTTTAATAATTCCACCCAACGTTATTGCCTCATGTTAAGCTCTTTCTGCTCAAAGATATACTGAAGACTCTTGTGATCAGTGTAAATAGTTCATTTGGTACCGTACAAGTAATGTCTCCAAATCTTTAAGGCAAAGACCACTGTTCCTAACTCCAATCATGAGTAGTGTAGTTCTTTTCATGTACCTTCAGTTATCGCGAGGCATAAGCTATTACTTTGTTACGTTGCATTAGGACATAACCAAGTCCTTGAATAGAAGCATCACAGTAAACCACAAAATGCTCACTTCCTTCAGGTAACACTAATATCGATGCACTACAAAGTTTCTGCTTCAACAACTGAAAAACAGCTTCTTGACTATCACCCCATTTATAGGCCGTTCCTTTATGAAGAAGTGGAAATTTTCAGTTGGATCGGGAGGAACAAGTTCCAACTACTACAAGTGCACACACATCAGATATTGATTCCTCTAACACTTCAGAACCCCATACTCCCACTGCCTCAGAACTGAACCTGTGGTTCACAGTCTAGATAATGAGGTAGTTGTACCCACCACTCCTGGATCTCGTCTAAATGTTTACCATCCTCTGGACAATGTCATAGGGGATGTATAATCAGGAGTACAGACAAGAAATCAGCTATATTTAGCTGATTATGCCTCAGTCTTGAAAAAAGGCTACATTCACGACGGTGCTTATCAATGTTTTGTGTCTCAATTTGAGCTAAAATATGTAAGTGATGCCTTAAACGATGAGGCTTGGGTGAGTGCCATGCAAGAAGAACTTCTTCAATTCAAGAAGTTAGGTGTATGGACTCTAATGGACAGACCTAATGGTGCTAAGGTCATTGGCACTAAATGGTTCTTAAAATGAAAGAAGGATGACCAATGGGTCATTAACAGAAACAAGGCTCGGCTTGTAGTTCAAGGATTTCGACAAGTTGAGTGAATCGATTACAACGAAGTGTTTGCACCTATGGCAAGAATGGAAGCAATCCGTATCTTCGTAGCCTATGCATGGTATATAAATATTAAAGTCTATCAACTCGATGTGAAAAGTGCATTCCTTCATGGTAAAATCCGAGAAACAGTGTACGTCAGTCAACTCGAGGTATTCGAGGATCCATATCATTGGGACAGTCTTTACAAGCTGGACAAGGCTCCATACGGGCTTCATCAAGCCCCCAGAGCCTGGTATTAGAAACTCTTGACTCATCTTGTGAAACATGGTTTCGAAGAGGAGTGATTGATTGTATATTGTTTATCAAAGAGAAGGATTGTGACTTACTGCTTGTACGGATCTATGTTGATGACATAATCTTCGGTTCCAAGAACGAAGATTTATGTAAAGAATTTGAAGCAATTATGAAGGCTGAATTGGGATGTGTGCCATGGGAGAGATGAAATTCTTTCTTGGGTTATAGGTGCATTAGACACCACAGGGGATATTTCTACATCAGACAAAGTATGTAGGCGATATTCTCAATCGGTTTGATATGGAGAATGCTTCCATAGCTGGGACTCCACTTGCTACAAACCATGATATAGTGCCTGACAAGAATGGTGATGTGGTGGATGCTACCATGTACCGAGGCATGATTGGATCTCTCATGTATCTTACTGCCTAATGACCTGACATCATGTACGCAACATTTCTCTGCTTAAGATATCAGGCGGAACCGAAAGTCAACCATCTAATTGGAGTCAAAATGATATTTCGTTATCTGAAGGGCACCCCAACACTCGGGTTGTGGTATGCTCATGATGACGATTTCGAGCTTACAACGTATAGTGAATCGGATTACGGTGGTTGCAAAATGAACTACAAGTTAACATCAGCGGGATGTCAATTCTTTGGGAGAAGATTAGTCACAGGGCAGTGTAAGAAGCAGACATCAATTGCACTATCAACTTGTGAATCTGAATATGTTGTTGCGGCAAGATGCTGTTCTCAACTCATCTAGATTCAACAGCAAATGCGGGACTATGGTTTGAAATTCTCTAACACTCCTATATTTGTTGATAATTCTGCTGCAATAGCCATAACTAAAAATCCGGTCCAACATCCTAAGACTAAACACACGGGCATTTAATATCACTTTATACGTGATTGTTTTGAAAAGAATTTAATCGATGTTGTTAAAATTAATACGGATTTTCAACGCGCTGACCTCTATACAAAAGCCTTTGATAAACCATGTTTTCTATATCTGTTTGAGGTCAACGATGTTAAAAGAAAAGTGATGTGGTTTCCGACGATGACAATACTTAGTCCGACAAGTAGATTTCATTTTATTTTTAATTTTTTTAGTTTATTTTATTTTCTTTTATTTTATTTCTTCGCCTATTAAAATCCTAAAAACTCAAATCTTTTCCAGTTTTAGAATTTTAGGGGGAGAATAGGTTAAGCTAGTATTTCAGTAAAAAAACGAGGGAGGGGGAAATGCAAGCTAATAGAAATGAGATCGTATCTGTGATACTGATTCAATGATTATGGAAAATGATAGTACATAGGAACACTAAGTTTGGGACTGTAGAAGAAGAAATTTTTTAAAATGCAAAATTCGAAGGATAAGTGTGAGAAGTCTAAGCAAAATAAATGGAAAATGATAGTAAACTAGCTATTACTAAGGTAACACGGAGAAAGTAGACCTAGAGGTTGCTAGACCATTAGATGATGTGTCGGTAGATTCAACACAATAGATAAGTAGACCTCATTGGTGATCTCAAGATTAAACTAAGTTGTTCAACAAGCTGTGGGTTATGATCTTATCCCTAGTTAACACAATCAACAGAGTTCCAATAAGGGGTGAGGAGCAAAATAAACGCCACAAATGTGTGCGGATGACCATAATATGAGCAAAGCACGTGATGAAAAATGCAAAAAGCAATCAAGCTAATATTCTATGTTATTGGTGCGATCTATGCAACAAGAATAAATTACTCAAACAAGAAGATAGGTTGTGTGCCTCTGTGCTGTGCGGTGGCATTGACCTGAGGATAACATAACCTAAATATTCTAGAAATCATTGGTATTTGCGCCTCTCTGCTGTGCGGTGGCACTGACCTGAGACTTTACAACTCTTTGAAAGCTCTAGAATAGTTTCTTCTTGAATACTACCCGTAGACCACTCAAAAAATCTCCTGAGGAATGTTGATCACTATATAAGCGTGAAATCCACAAATGCTTGTTGAAATAATTAAATCTTAAATCATCACAAATCTGTGTCAAAAGTCTATGTATGGATTTAAGAGGACAAATGTACTAACAATCATCGTGGCTGCATCTATTGAAAGTCAACACCACTGTGTGCATCTTGTGGTACTAGTATGATTTCCTAGACTTGCTAATGACTCTTGATGAAAACAAGAATCAAGCATCAAAAGCTGTTGATGACAAATCCTGAATGATTTGATTTACCTGTATGATTCCAAAATGAATCGTTTCACTTATGGTCAAAATAACTTGAAGCTGACTGTTCTAGAAATAAATCTTTTAGATATCTATCGTAGGGTTTTCACCTCACACAAAACCTACAAAAATATGTTTTACTTCTATTTTTTACTTCTTGTAGTTTCATTTGTTTAATGTTGTTAGTTTAGTTGTTAAAAGTCGGACTACTTATTGGAATTCTGTCTGGGATCTAATCACTAAAAAGGGTCACATCCAAGGTGACCAAAACGGGTTTTCAAATGTTAAAAGGATCACCTCTATGGTGATCAAAAGATTTTGAAGTTGAAATGGTCATGTGTGTGACTACAGAATGCTCAAAATGTTTTATCTATAGTTAAAAGGGTTAAGCATCAAATGATCATAAAGTCAAAATCATAAGTAGAGGCCATTCGCATGGCTGGACCATGAGTATGGACCAGTCATACGATTGGACCATACTTATGAACCAGTCATACGATTGGACCATACTTATGAACCAGTCAACCGAATGGAGCATAAGTATGAACAATTCAAACGACTGGCTTACAAGAATGAGCCAGTCGCCTGAATGGGGCTGACCGAATGAGTTTGTCGCCCGACTGAAACCCAGTCGGCCGACTTAATATGACCGACTGAACCAATCGCATGACTGAGATCCAATCGCGCGAATGAAAAGAGCAAATGGATCCAGTCGCCTGATTGAAACCAGATTCAGTATAAAAAGGATAAAGTCGGTCGCATATGTTCATCACTCCTCATTCGCCCTAAAATCGCCTGATAGTGCCGTAACTCTGTCCAATTTTCATTTGACCTTTCTTGACTACAAATTGTTGTGTTCTGATGATTGCCAGTGTTTATACAGGTACAGTGCAGTGCAATCTACTCAAATGTCAATTGATTTGTGCCCTAAATGACTGAATTCAGCCCTAAAATAGAACCGAGACTTAGTTTGACTAATAAAATAATAAAACTAAGTATTTTGTGAAATTGAAAGTTATTAGGTGTTATATCGGTCACTTGCAAGACTAATGAGCCAAACCATGATGTCTAACATTAAGTTTTGCTCAAAATTTGAATTTGAATTGAACAGACAGTCTGTCATGCGAATGGACACCCTGATGAAATTCAATCACACGACTGAGCTGGGCGAATAACTCAGTCGGCCGAATGAACGAGGCGAATGAGCTCAGTCGCCCTACTGAACTCAGTCACAGGCTTAGTCGCCCGACTTAACTAAGTCGCAGGCTCAGTCGCCCGTCTGAAGTCAGTCGCATACCAAATCAACAGACTGAACTCAATCGTATGATTCAATCGCTTGATTGAACCAGTCTGATCTCAAACAGTTTAAAGTGAAATGGTTTCTGTTATGTGCTGATCTAATATGTATGTGTCTTGTGTTACAGATTCATGGCAGATTGGTGGATCATAAACACCAAGCACAATATTTGTGCTCACTTGGATGCCACCACTCCGAATGCTGCCGAGTTTGCTGGTATCATTGCATTCCTAAAGAGATCGAGGATATATCGAGTGATATCTACACCCCGCACACCCTATATGTCGATTCAACAGGCCTTCTGGGAAGGTGCTTCCGTTGACCGATCAACTGAGCCCTACAGTATTCGTAGCACCATCCTTGGCCAGTAGATTGAGGTCACAGAAGCTGATCTGAGACGTGTTCTTGATTTGGGAGATGACGCTTCTTAACCCACCAGACTACATCCTCTTACTGTAAGGGGATGCTTCCTACGGATGAGGTACACCGGGACATTAATGCAGGTCTGCTCAATAAAAGCAACCTGTGTCCCCAGTTCAAGTATCTAGCTCATGTCATTCTGAAGTGCATTGCTTCATGAAGGGGTGGATTTGATGATTTATCGAACCAAATCAAGAATGCCTACGTTGCATTGGTGTTGAATCACCCCTTCAGCTTCTCCAACATGATTTTCTCCTACTTGATCGAGAATATAGAGGCAAAAGGCAAGGAAGGCTTCTGCATGTATCCGAAATTTCTCTAGATGATCATTGACGAGAAGCTTCCTTCTTTGCCTAAGGAGAGCCGTGATGCTATATCTCTCGAGATCATGGATGATACCACTCTTGGAAGAATGAAGGTATACAGGGGCAAGCAGGTAAAGCCCCCTCTAAAGAGACTATTTGGGCATTTGGCTAGAGAAGACTATGTGGCGCCCGCTCGACGAAAGTGGCGTCATGAGAACAGTGACTCAGATGTAGAGCAGATTGCTCTACCCTTCGATGACTCTAATGGTGATGATCATGATGTTGATCAGGGAGGGGATGGTCAAGGTGGAACCGAACCAGCTCCTATTCACCCTGACTTTCAGATGGAGGAGGAGGAGTCTGAGGAAGAGTCTCTGGTGTGAACGGTGGGGAGCCGAGTCGTAGCCACAGAGAGAGGGATGTTGTTGCTGCTGATACAGATCCATCATATACCCCGAACCTACCCTGCAGCCAAGGGGGAGCCACAATGCCTAAAGGCACAAGGAAGAAGAGAATGGCCCACCCTTATGGCAAGAAGGGGAAGAGACTAAAGTTTACATTAACCTCTGCTACAGCCACAACCACCACCTCAGCCACTACTACTACCACTACCACTACCACACCACCAATCAGTACCACACTCCCCTCCACCTCCACCACAGCTACCACCACCATTACTACCACTTCACCCACCATCACCACTACAACCACTCCACCACCTATCTACACTACTTCCACCACCACTATAGCCTACCCATCACTACCCACACATGTACCACCACCCAAATTCACCACAGCCACCGCCACCACCACCACCAGCCACCAGCTCGGACCATCTTCCCACCAGCCACTCACTACAGGATCCTCCCTACCTTCTGTTGGGGTAGAGGATCAGCTGGCAGCACTTAACATGATGGTGCTGAAGTTGTGGGATGCTGACGAGGAAAGAGCTGCACAAATCAGACAGCTTATGGAGCAGAACGCTGCCCAAGCATAACAAATCGCTCAGCAGCCCAGCTCATAGAGGATCAGGCTCAGCAGATGGTTGCTCAAAGTCAAGAGATTGTCCAACTCCAGGAGCATAAAGTTCTATCAACAAAGAAGATAGAGGAGTTGGAGGCTGCCAAAAAGACCATCATGCTCAAGCTTAAAGGAACAAAGGATGAGCCTCTGAAGATAAGAGAAAAGGATGGTGATGACGATGGTGATGACGATGATGATGAGGATGATGATGAAGAGGATGAGGATGAGGATGAAACAGAGGGAGAAGATGATGAAGGTGCAGGAGATGGAGGAGATGAGGAAGAAGAAGGTGATGCATCTGCATCGGGTGCCACACAAGCTAATGAGAGGCGGACCAAGAAGAATCAAGATTAGGGTGCCTCGACCTCAGCCCTGACTATAGAGGAGCACATGATTCAGGACAAACATAATGCCTAGATGTTTATGTAATTTTAAATCATGTAAATTGAATCATGTATTAAAGTCATGTACATAATATTTATATTTAATTAATGTTTTAATTCCTTGATTATTGACTAATGGTTGATGTATTTATTTGTTTAACTCAAGTAGATCATTCATCTGAGCAAGATGAGTATGATGTTGCTCCCCTTCAGCAAATCAAGTCTCAACTGACAATGATACTTGATTTACAAGGGATTGTCAGGAGGTCTGTGAGTTATACGCCTGAAGAAGGAGAAATAATTCATGACCTTCTGATGAGCAACTAGCTGAGATATTCCGACTGAATCCAGATGAAACAATGAAGGATGCTCCTACAGTTGACATGGATAGTGATGATGAGCTTAATGATTAGACGAGATAGAGATTGAAGACGTCACAACCCAACATTATCCAGAGTATGCTGACAACGAGGGAAATGTAGTCCCCAATCTGGGTGACACTCTTGTCAGTGATACGTTTGAAACACTAGATAAGATGGAGCAAGAGTCGGAGAAGAATAAGGATCAAGCCCAAGCCTCGGACGCTGATGTCAACATCAAAAAGGCTGAATGGGCGGCATGTTTTGCAGAAATCAGAGCCCAACGCAGTCGTCCAAAGCCGAGTGCCTACACCAAGCTCTATAAAGTGAAAAAGCATCACAAGGTGTCAGGCAAGATTATCGCGTGTGCCTATTTTGAAGATCTTAATGTTTATGCTTGATGGAGTGCGAATAGTATATATTTTGATAAAGATTTATTGCACAGATTCAGTTTTAGTTGATTATTACTTATACTAAACCACACACACAAAAGGCAATGTACCTGTCGTATGGTAATATCGTGTTGATAAGAACCGAGTATTAATCCGTGGACACACCTAGCCTACTCAACAAACTTGACGATTTGACTATCAGATTTGGTTTTTGTTAAAGAAAATGATAAGTTGTATTGGAAAGGTTTTTAGGGTTTAGCAACAATGATAAAAATAAAGTAAACTAAGATTTGCAGCATTTGGATTTAAAACCAGGGAATAAAAGTTATCATCCTAACTAGACTCCACTTATGTAATTATGATGAGTTGGTGGTGTGATTTAAAGATATGGATTAATGTAATTATGTTAATGTTTATTTAGATGAGTTGTCACGATTTCTCGTCTATCCTACTGCCGTAGTGACTTGATCCTGTCAGGCTGAGTTTACTGCTCAAATCAAAGCCCTAGTAATGTAGGTAAATCTTTTATGACCTATTTGACATACGATTTCTGAAAACATAACTTAATGTTAAAAAGAGAGTTGATCAGGTTCCTTCCTAACATACCATTAATTTTAGAAAACCGTAACAATTACTAAAGTTTCCAACTAATAAAAGGGAACCCACAAATGATCAGAAAGTTAAAGTGATATGATTTCTAATAACCATTTCTAGTTCATTAGCGATGGATTTATTATGAAGACTAGTTTCGCGAATGAAAGTTAATTATACGGTTTTTCAACTTTGTATGACGATCACAATCACAAACCATAAATTTATAACTTCCCGTTCAAATGTAGATCTACCCATCAATAGTTTTCCCAAGACCACCATAACATTAACACAATATTTATCACACCATTAGTTCATCACAAATTACATAAGTTTCATCCAATTAGGATGATAAAAAGAGTTTAGCTCATAATGAGCTTGAACATAACAACATATAACAAAGAAGATAAATATGTAATCATCGGTGAAATGGAACAATCAAACCGATAATCCATAATGGATGGCGTTTAGATGATCCTGAGCTTCTTCCAAGTGTTGTATGCACCTCCTGAGACTCTAAATGACCTTGAAGTCTTGATTCCCGAGAGAGTTCTGCATAGTAACTCTCCTTCCAAAGCTTGCCAAAAAATGGTGAACTTAGGCTTCTATTTATAGCCTTTCTGGAGTGTTTAAGCACGGCCCTGTGCTAGTACAATGCTTACGAAAGTTGGTTGGCTCGTACATGCAGGTTGTGTCGGGCACGACCCCGTGCTAAATGGGGCACGACCCCATGTTGGAGGTGGGGCACGACCCCGTGTCTATTTTTAGGGGACAGTACTCTTGTCCTTGTCAGATGTCCAAGCACGGGGGTGTGTTAATTTAGCATAGGGGTGTGATTCTGGCAAGGCATGGGGGCGTGCTTAATGAGGCACGACCCCATGCTTGGACTCCAAAGCTCGGATCGCTTCAATTTCTTGTTAAATATGCTTCTTTTGTCCATCTTGCTCTTTTAAACACCTGAAAACACAATTTAAGACTTTTAAGTACATTTTCATCATTTTAAGGAAGATATTAAGAAATAATTGATGTGCTTTTGATAGAATTTTTATGTATAATTTGGAGCACATCAAACATCCCCACACTTGAACTTTGCTTGTCCTCAAGCAAAAATCACTTAAAATGACAATTCCACCAAAAACCAAATAAAACAAATTATAAACATGTCTTTCAAGAAATACACAAGTAAACATTATTTTCATCCAAATATAATATTCTAAGCACATGTAAAATGATATCCTAGCAAGCATTAGGTTAGTAAAGATTATTATCATGCAAAAATCCACACTTCTCACAAGATGCATTCACACTCGGCTCAATATATGGAGTCATAATCAAGATTAAGTATGACTAATACACTTAATTGCCTAGTATGAATAAGTGTGAAATCATATGCTTTTTAAGGGATCAAATCTCCACCTACTTAGATATTTACTTGCATAAATCATTAGGTCTTTGATGAGTTGTAATTTGGCTCGGGCTCGGGTATGGAAATTTGGAAAAAGTGGCTAATTGTTAAAGACAATGGTCTTGGCTTATTTTTCAAACATAAACTACAAGGAAAACAATAAAGGTTCCCTATACAATACTTCAAGCTAGAAGGGATATGCTAGCTTGAAGACTCGTTAAGGTCCGATTGTCAAGACCGTATTTTGCTTTCAAGAACTGTACTTCATCTTTTACCCGAAGATACACAAAACTTCCCTTTCTCAAGGATCGTTCGGCTTGAAGCCTAATAGCACCCAATCAGATTTGTATATTTATATTGAGATTCAGTTTGATTCTTTTTGCATTTTCTAGACCAATTTCCACAATTCGAACATCTTTCATATCTTTTTGCCCATCTCTTTATAGCACTTTTTGAAATCCCACAAAATGGCGGGACTTGTTCCTTTTTCGCCATTTCTTTCTTGCGTCAAACGTGAGATTGAAATTTTGTTCGCGGATTTCTGGGGGAAGTCCCGGTTTTGCGTGATGAAGGCAACAAAGCAAATTGAAATCAAAGAATGCATTCCAGTTCTTTAAGGTATGCCGGTAAAAGACCAATTTTTTTATAAGCCAAAAACGTGTCTTTAACGAAAACGGGTTTTGTTGAAGGCTTTTTGGTTAAGTGACTTAGTGACTCGGGTGATTGAAAGATAAAAACATTTAAGCTCAACAGGGCTCACTAGGGTTGACGTTCGGGTAAGGAAAATTAAAGACAATGGTTGGTGCTCGAATGGTGTTAGGATCAGAGATCTAAGTTTGATTAATTTAGAGTAGATCGCAGCGGAATTTGAACAATGAATTAGACAATTCACAAGAACACAATTGATATTCAATGAAAAGTAAACGGTTATAGAGGGAGAATTTTGCAAAGGAATATTTCATTCATATGCTTTCGTGGTGGCTGAATGTCACCCGTTACAACTAGGTCAACATTCCTTATATAGGGAATGTGACGTCTGCTGATGTCACTTGATAATGACATCTAACAGAAGTATTCAAACTACTGAAACTATGCAAACTACTAAGAATGTTCTCAACTACTGATTACATCTCAGAGAATGCTAAGTAGAAAAAGATAAAACTACTAAAACTATAACTACTGAAAAGTAAATTACAAGTACTGAAAGGAAATCATCACAACTAATGAAGTTAATAACTTCAGCTGTTGTGACAACTACTGATCAGTTTGGTCTTCGGTCTTTGTTCTTCAGACTTTTACTTTCAAACTTTGTCTTCAGCTGATAGCTTCAGACTTTGTCTTCAGTACTTTTCTTTCAGACTTTGTCTTCAGTACTTTTCTTTCAGACTTTGTCTTTAGTCTTTGCTTTCAGACTTTGTCTTCAGTAGAAGTCTTCAGATCTTGTCTTCAGACTTTGTCTTCAGACCTTGTAATCAACTGATGTCTTCAGCTGTTGTGATCTTCTTCAGCAGTTGCAATGTTTGTGGGACTTAGAGGTTTTTCTGATCAGGCTCATTGGTTCTTTTGGTCCAACAAACTCCCCCTGAACCAATGCAACCAAAACCTCTAAACTTATTGATGATCCCACTTATCCTTGGCAGAAACACCCTCTTGATCAGCTTCAGAGGTAATCAGTTAAGCACAGGCCGGGAAAAGGTTTCTAATTTTTTGATTGGCTAAGTATGGAAGGGAACTTTGTCTTGGGGAAACTGGACACAGAGACTTGTCCCAACCATGAAACCTAATTCCCATTAATGAGTCTATAAGACTCACTAGCATAGGCCTCAAGGAGAACAACTTGTTCCTCCTTGGTGAGTTCTTCTGCTTCTCCCTCGAAGAAGAACTCTGGGCCATAATACTCAGACAGGTATCTCATTGTCTTTCCATTCATCAGCTCCACAATTGTGATCTCTTTATAAGCAAATTCATCTGGGTGAGAGCCTTCAAGCAATAACTGGAGTTCACTCTTCTGAAGATCTTCAAGTCTTTTGTATAACAACCCCTTCTTGATCATTTTGTTCTCAAGAATAGATTGAGGGGTTGTCTTGGAGTTGTGAGCTCTCTTGAATTCCTCAATGATTTCCCAGGGTGAGACTACCATGGCCAACGTAATTGCAGCATTCAAGGTCTTCTTCACTTGGCCATGATATCTACTTGGTATATTCTTCTCATGAATTCTAGAACTTACCCTGGGGTCTGGCAAAATCCGCATTCTTTCTCTTTGATGTTGAAAAGTATGTCTAAAAGTGTACAGCCTCAGAGCTTGTTTCTTCATTTCTTGAATGGATGAGGACTGGGGGAAATCCTTGTCAACCATCTTGAGAAACTTCTCATCGTGCTGCTTCTGCTGTTCTGCTTCTTCAATCTTTACCTTCACCATTTGCATTTGCAAGTCAGGTTAATCACTTGTTGACTTCTGTGCTCATGTATTTTAAGGTTGAGAACAGCAGAGATTGGCAGACAATCTTCATCATCATCCTCTTCTTCATCTTCTTCTACCCTCAACACCCTTCTCCTCCTTCTGGGTGTATCACTGGGTAAGGTTTGAGGTGGTTTTTGGGGTAAAGGGATTGGTTTTGTGGGTTGAGTTGTGGGTAGCTTTGGTTTAGGGATAGATTTGGGAGATTTTAGAGATGAGGGTTGTGTTTGAGTGGGAGTTTGAGAAGACTGATCTAGCATTTTGGTGGTGAGTTTGGCTTTGGAGAGCTTTGCCATTTCAGTTCTCTTCCCTGCACCTGCTTCATCCAGTGCTTCGATGATCAACCCTTTATTATAGCCTCCAGCAGAGCAGATTTTCCTAGTTATCTTCAAGATACTGTCTCTGGACCAGGACTTTATCTCTATCAATGATCTTCCAAGGTATTTGGCAATGAATCTGATCATTATCTCCAATCTTTCCCTTTCTAACACACTATAACCAGCCCATCTTGTTTGAATCTCTTCTATTTCCAGCCTTCTGATCTCAGAGTCTAATGTGGTTGTGTCATGACCATGTCTAAAGAGTTGATCTATAATTTTATCCATGGATCTGCTGTGAGCTTCATCATCATCTTTGACAAGATCTTCTAAGGATTTTTCTTCATCAGCTTTTGACTCAGCACTTTTCTTTTGCTTGTATGTGATCAGATGTTCTGAGATCAGTTCTTTCTCCACCTCCTTCTCTTTTTCAGGTTCTTTCTCATCATCAACTCTTTTCCTTTTCTTTTCTTTCATTGCCTTAGTAGTCTCCCCCTTTTTGGTTGCATTGGGATTAAGGGCTTGAAAGGCAGAAAGAGATTTGTGAACAACATCATCAAAGAGGGTTTGTAGATTTGAGGAGATCCTCTCATCTATAGCTTTATGGACAATCTCAGTAATGATTGGAGTGATGAGAGGTAAGGAGTTTTGAAAGATAGCAACCATCTGCTCAGAGGGGTTTTGTCCCTGAGAGGTGGTGCCAAAGGCAGAGGCTGGTGGCATAGTTATGTGTGTAGGCGAAGTGTTTGGTGAACCTTCAATTGAAGGTGCCATCTGTGTGGTTATTGGGGTAGATGGACTTTGATCCTGAGACATTTTGGCTAGCAGCTCTTTGAGTTTGCTTACCTCATTCTCTAGGATGGTATTATGGGCTAAAACATCATAGAAAAAGCCCAGGTCATCATCAGTTGTTGCTGAATCACCTGACCTCCTGATTGAATCAGGATGAACATGCTCTGAGTGTAGATCAGTAGATGCATGTGCCCCTTGTTCTTGGTACTGGGGACTTCCTGCCTCAGGACTATGTCCTTCATTGGCAGTTGCCTCTGGTGAGGTCTTATGGATGTTACCAACTTCATCCTGATCATTTGCTGAATCAGTAGAAGTGGCAGCCTTACCAGATGTTCTAACCTCCGTTTCTACACTTGGAGATTGAACATTTTAACCCCTGTGCTGTTGGTTATCAGAAGCATTTTGGTCCTCCCCCTCAATGGTTGAGGTATTCCCAGTGGTAATTGGTTTTTGGGGAGGGGGTGAGGAATGCAACTGACTCAGCACTTTAGCAACTATCAGTGTTGGGCTTTGAGGGGCAGTTGCATGTGGAGATTGGTCCAAAGCAGATTGCACCCGGGGTGAGAGGTGCTCTTCAATGGTAACCCTCTCAATTAAGATAGGTTCCAGTAATGTGGGATCCCCAATTGTGGTTGCAACAGGATCCTGTTGAGAGGATACTTGTGCGGCTTCAGCAGGTTGAGTCTTGGACATAACGGGAGGGGGGTTATAACCAGTATGTGCTTCCTGTATTGGTGGTACAGGGGCATCCTCAGGGGACTCATCTCCCTAAGTAGCCTTTTTGGGCATTTTGGATTTGGGTTTGGTGGGGACTTTGGATATGGAAGTGGAGGTTGTGGGTTCCCTCTGCTTGGGTTTTAGCATCCAGGCAACCCTTTTTAGGGTAGGGTCTGAGTTATGTCTCGAGTATACCTCAGCTAAAACAGCTGGAGCAGGGACCCCAAGACCAACAAGGCCATCAGATTTTAATTGATTCAAAATTATGGCCATCAGAAACCTAGGATAAAGTAACCATCTGTTTGCCACAGGTTTCTGAGCCAGATCCTTTAGTTCCATGAACACTATCTCAGAAAAATTTAGATTTTGGCGTTCAAAGATAGAGTACAATACCTGTTGCCACCGTGAAGACATCTGATCCCAAGAAGATGTCTTTGAAGCAAGGCAGACATTCACCATATGAAAGATAAGCCTTTCGGCATCATGGAAGTGATTTTTAAGAATAGTTGTAGCACTTAAGTCGCCTGCATACCCGTTATTGATGAAAGACATATCAGTGGTGCCTTCCGGGTATTCTTTAGTATAGGTGCCATCATGCAAATTTAGGGTTTTCTTATGATGTCGGGGGTGATGAGCACCTGTTTCTGGTTCACCAACGACTGGAGAGTGATTTGGCTATCATTCTCACTAGTTGTTACAGAGACGTTGGTCCAGAATTAGGTTAAGGAATCATGGTATATGGTAGGATTCAGAAGAAAGGCTGTTCGGTATTAGGAATCCACCATAAGATTGATGGCAGTATCAAACTTGTTCCAGAAAGCCGATTTCGAAAGGTAGGCAACACAGTTATGTCGGGGTTTGAGTTTCATGGTCGCTATTGTTGAGAGAGAAAAGGTTTGAAAATGGCTAATGAAACGTTTGGCTATAAGTGCAGGTATTTATAGGTTAAGAAAAGGCTAAAAAGAAAACGACTGAAAGTGATGGTCTTATCAGCTGTTGTAAGAAAACAACTGAAGACTTGGTTTTAACTATCAGACGTTTGAAAACAACTGAAGAATTGGTTTTAGTCATTAGTAGTTGTGAAACTACTGAAAACCTTGGTTTTGTCTTCAGGTGTTGGAAACAACTGAGGACTTGGTGTTAGTCATCAGTAGTTATGAAACTACTGAAGACATGGTTTTGTCATCAGCTGTTGTAAACAACTGAGGACTTGGTGTTAGTCATCAGTAGTTGTGAAACTACTGAAGACATGGTTTTGTCATCAGCTATTTACGGTGAAACAACAGTTTGTGGAAACGACCGAAGAGAAAATTCTCATCAGTAGTTTTCGTCAATTCTTAGCTTTGCAGCTGTTTCATACTGTCCTCAACACTTACTCATCAGACTTTTTAGCTGTGTTCAGTGGTTTCATAGGACATCAGTACTTATCTGTTTTTACTGACATCAGTAGTTATAACTACATCAGTAGTTTGTAACAGAATCAATACATATTTGTGACGTTACTAATGATCATCAGTATTTGTTTACTGAGATCATCAGTAGCTATCACTTATTCTAGCTGCAGCATACCAAGCCTGAACACAAGGTTTTGGAAAGTTGAACTATCCAAAGGCTTAGTAAATATATCTGCAAGCTCATCAGCACTAGGCTCAAACTTTGGATCAATCAGACCTTTTTCAAAACAATCCCTAATAAAATGGTGTCTGATCTCTATATGTTTGGTCCTAGAGTGCTGGACTGGATTCTTAACAATGCACAGAGCTGAAGCACTATCCATTAATAATGGAGTCTTAGTCTCTGTAATGCCATAATCCAATAGTTGGTTCTGAAGCCAGAGTACCTGAGATGTACAACTTGCAGCAGCAATGTACTCTGCTTTTGTAGTGGATGTAGCAACAAATGTTTGTTTCTTACTCTGCCAAGAAATCAAACAGTTGCCTAGGAATTGTCATCCACCAGAAGTTGACTTTCTAGTTAACAACACCCTGCATAGTCACTATCAGAAAAAAACAACTAATTTTCAAGAGTGTCCAGTGGAATACCAAAGACCTAGAGATTTTGTACCTTGCAGATATCTAAAGATCCTTTGACTGCAATCAAATGAGACTCTTTAGGAGCAGCCTGAAATCTAGCACAAACACAAGTTGCAAACATGATATCTGGTCTAGAAGCTGTTAAGTACATCAAGGACCCAATCATACATCTGTAAAGTGTTTCATCAACAGCTTTACCTTTCTGATCTGCATCCAGTTGTGTGGTGTTGCACATGGGAGTAGAACAGGGCTTACAATTTTGTAAAGCAAACTTATTCAAAAGATCTTTTGTATATTTTGACTGATGAATGAAGGTTCCATTAGCCTGTTGTTTGATTTGCAAGCCTAGAAAGAACTGTAATTCTCCCATTGCACTCATTTCAAACTTTTGTTTCATTAAATTTGTAAAATCATCACACAACTGGGGATCAGAGGATGCAAACATTATATCATCAACATAAATTTGAACAAGTAGCTTATGCTGATCCACTTTCTGAATAAATAAAGTTTTATCTATGGAGCCTCTAGTGAAATTATTTTTAAGAAGAAAATTTGAAAGGGTTTCATACCAGGCTCTAGGAGCTTGCTTCAACCCATAAAGAGCCTTATCAAGTTTATACACCCAATCAGGATGTTTATTGTCCTCAAAACCTGGTGGTTGACACACATAAACCTCTTCTTTTATTTTACCATATAAAAAGGCACTTTTGAGATCCATTTGAAAAACTTTAAGATTATGGAGTGCAGCATAGGCTAAGAACAATCTAATTGCCTCTAGTCTGGCCACAGGGGCAAAGGTTTCATCATAATCAATACCTTCTTCTTGTGAAAACCCTTGTACAACCAGTCTAAAGCCCATTTTCATCAGTTTTATTCCTAAACACCTATTTAGTGCCTATTGCACACTTACCTGGGGGTAGAGGAACCAGTTCCCACACTTGCTGCTTTTTGAACTCAAGTAACTCAAGCTGCATGGCTTCAACCCATCCATTGTCTCTCAAAGCAACATGATAGTTCTTTGGCTCTAGCTGACTGATGAAGAGAGCATAGAAGCAAAAGTTAGACAATTGACTTCTGGTTGAGACACCAGCATTGATATCACCAATGATTTGAGACATGGGGTGATTCTTCAGCTCTTGGTACACTATAAGATCAGTGCAAGTGTTTGTAGCCGGTTCAGCAGCAGTAGATGTTGATCCAGATTCTTGAAACCAAGTATGAGATGGCAAGTCAAATGATGTAGAGGAGTTAGAAATCTCATCAGCATTTGTTGTGGATGGAGCTACTGAAGCTACAGGAACGCCAAGTTTAGCAGACTCAGGCACTTGATCACTAAACTTGAAAAGGTGAGTACTGATATCATCATCATCTTCAGTACCACCAGGTGGAAGACTTGCTGCAGAAGATGATTTATCCACATGATCTGCAACAGCTAGAGGTTGATAAGGAACATATTGCAGTATGTCCAAATCAAACAACTCCATAGGGTTTTGTGGAATTTTATCCTTAGGAGATTCATTGAATTTCACATGCAAGGTTTCTTCAACTATCTTTGTTCTGCATTTGAAGACTCTATAAGCCTTGCATGTGGATGAATAACCTACAAAATACCCTGCATCCACCTTAGGATCAAATTTGTGGAGTTGATCCTTTGTGTTGAGAATGAAACAAGGACACCTAAAGGCTTTGAAAAATGAAACTAGAGGAGCCAAATGATGTAGAACTTCATATGGAGTCTTCATCAACCTCTGATTTACTAGAACTCTATTATGCACATAGCAAGCTGTATTGACAGCTTCAGCCCAAAAGGTCAATGGCAAACCAGAGTCAGCCAACATAGACCTTGCAGCTTCAATTAGGGTCCTATTCTTTCTCTCCACTACTCCATTTTGTTCTGGAGTCCTTGGGATGCTAAACTGCCTCTTGATTCCCTTTGATAGATAAAAATCATCAAGTGTATGGTTTCTGAATTCAGTTCCATTATCACTCCTTATACACTTGACTGATAGGGAATACTGCTTCTCAACATACAACACAAAGTTTATAATCGTCTGAGCAACCTCATCCTTTGAATGCAAGAAGAAAGTCCATAGAAATCTGGAGTAATCATCCCCAATTACCAGATAGTATTTCTTCTTTTCCATGCTCATCACTCTCACAGGACCAAATAGATCCATGTGCAGTAACTGCTAGCAGGCAGTGGACTTAGGTTCTTCAATAGGAGGGAATGAGACTTTGTGTTGTTTTCCTTTCAAACAAGCAGTGCAGGTTTCATCATATTAGAACTCCTTTATTGGTAGACCTCTCACTAAACTATTGTGGATAAGCTGATTCATGTTTTTGAGATTAACATGTCCCGGCCTTCTATGCCACAGTTTAAATTCCTGAGGAGAGGCTTTGGAGAACAGGCAAGGATGACCCTTCAAATCAATCTTCTTTGACAAATCCAAGGCATATACTCTTCCAATCCTGTTGGCCTTCAGGAGAGTATGTTCATCCAATACCTTGTCAATCAGCCTCAGAACTTGGGAAGATAAAATCCTGCAGTTCTGGCTTGTGAAAAGTGCAACATGCCCTTTATCACACATCTGACTGACACTCAGTAGATTATACTTAAGATTCTCCACATGGTTAACATCATCAAATCTGATATCTCCATTAGACACATCAATTATACCCAATAACAAGCTTTGCAATCACCGACAATTATTCAATTGATGATATGATCATGCAATTAAATAATAACACCAATTTAGAAAATGGGTTTTCTAAATAAGTTGCATATGAGATTGAACAATTTATATGGAGATTTTGTTTATAGATATTGTTTGTAATGTTATTTAAGTTATTTAAATAACATCAAATAATTAGTGAATGTGTATGTGTTATTCTAATAAAAGGTTTATTGAATGAAAAACTTTAAAAAGGAAATGACTTGTTAATGTGTTAATATTTCATTTAACTTTTGGGGGGAAATCAAATAATAAAAATGAGGTTTCGGCCGCCCTTGGAGGATGGCCTCCTCTTGGTTTTGTTGATATCCTTGAAAACATACACACTTTACTCATACATTCACTCCATCTCTTTTTCTCTCTCACACATGCAATAGAACAACACAAGAAAGGGTTTTCTTGTTCTTGTTGAAGAGAACTCGGCTGAAAGGTTTTTCCAGAAGAGTTTCCCTTCGTTTTGGTGTTCAATCCTAGCATCTAAGGTGTTTTGTGATAGTGCTTGGGGTATACTAGCTTGAGGGATCCTTCCTTGGAGCCTTGGCTGAAGTTTTAGCATCTTATCTCTCTACCTTGGTCGACATTTCAGCAGGAGAAAGGTAGTTAATCACAGCTTCATGTAGCTGTGATTTTATGTACACTTTCATTATGTTCATAGCTTGTTTATTCACATAAAAGATTCCCCTTGTTCTTGGGTTTGTTCACACTTTAAAACATCAAATAGAACATGTTTTTCAGCTTACAAACAATGTGATAATCTTAAACTTCCGCTGCGTTTTACAAAGTTTAAGTGGTTAAACTATGTCTTGTGTTCTAACAAACCCCTTCAATGGCATCTAGAGCCGGTTATGTGGATAGCTCGCTTGAATTGTCCTTTAAAAATTCGTTTTATGGACCTTGCAACCCTTTTAGGGGCTGCTATGTTCTTGTTTGTTGAATCCCCAAACTTTCAAGGTCATATCACAAATGCTTGTGATTAAACCTTGAAAGATATGTATGATGATGTGTATATTGTTTGGACTATGTTTAAAACCCAATTTTCAGTTTATGTTGGCTGAAAATAGTGGGTTTTAATGGGGATTCTTTGATATATTTGGATGATATGATGAATGTTCATATTGGTGTATAACCTAGCATTTGGCCTTGTGTTGTTTGGATGTATGCAATGGTTGTTTTGGTTTATTCAATGGGGTTGTATATATTTTCTTTTGTGCTTAGTATAAAAGAAGTAATTTATTTATTATTGGGTTGTAATAAATAGATTAGGTGTATTTTTCATTTTACTAGATATCATGTATTAGGACTTTATATCTTGTAATATGAAGACATACGCCTTGGAAGCACAAAGGAAAGACACAAGAGAAACATGGAGCATTTTGGATGCGGTTTGAAGTGGGAGGTTTTTGGAAGCTTTCTATGTGTTTTGTTATGACCTTAGGAAAGACCTAATGACAACACTTGTGATGGCAAACAAGTGTTGTCAACATAATGGCTATGGTTATACACATGTGGTTTTTATTTTATGCTTGTTTGAATGTTTGTTATTTGATTGTATGGTTGATATTTTGACATGCATTACAAACTAATTAACCAACTTAACAAGCTGAAAATTGATGGTTCTTAATCATTAAAAGTAATAAAAGGTTATTAAATTGATTTAATGATTTCAAAGATTAAAATGGGTTTTAATCTAAGGACCATAGGGTATCTTGAATTTGATAGCATGCAAATACAAGTACATAGAGTTTTCTAAAACTTGAATTATGAAATCTCTAACTTTTAACAAGATCAACACCGTCCTTTTACACAACACTTGAGTCACTTGGAAACTCTTAGTGGGATAAAGGTCACCTAACCATTTTGAGGGAACTTGCGATTTGAGGTGAGAATGCCTTATTTGTGGGATAAAGGTCACCTAACCACTTATTTTGGCAAACTCACACGTGGGTGTAAGTAGGTGTCTTGATTTGCAAACCATGTCAAATGGATCACCTACGATGTGGTTTCCAAATGGTGTTGATAGGATTAACATGCCGACTTTACATATGATGTTTCAAGCCGATCCCATATCTCTAGAAGTTGCAAATGGTTGCAATCGTCAATCGTTGACCACCTTATTAATTTAAATCGTGGGATAAAGGTCACCTAACCACAATTTAAATGTAATATTGGATTCTAGATATTAATATGAAATGGCCTTAAAAGGTAATTATTATTAAAAATAACCATATCGAAAATACTAAAATTAATCTTTGTTAAATTTTGAGATGGCCACCAATAATGATAATCATGATAATTCATCCGCGTCCGCCCAATCATTACGAGCGATTCTCCAAAAGGAACGTCTAAATCATAACAATTTCATTGATTGGTATCGAAACTTGAGAAACGTTCTCAAGCAAGAGAGACGATCATATATTTTAGATGACCCTATCCCCGATCAACCTGCTGAGGTGATGAGGAGGCCTATAACGATTGGCTTAAGTACACCGAGGACACCGTCCAAGTGTCTTGTCTCATGCTAGTGAGCATGACTCCGGATCTCCAAAAGGACTATGAACATCACGGAGCTTATGACATGATAACCCAGCTGAAGGAAACGTTCCAACAGCAGACAAGGGTTGAGCGCTTCGAAACGGTTCGAGCACTCCATGCATGTCGTATGGACGAGAACCAATCAGTTTCATCTTATGTACTTAAGATGAAAAGTCATATTGACCACCTCGAGAGGCTTAATTGTCCTGTCTCGAAGGAATTGGCCACAGATTTGATCCTGAACGGCCTTACCAAGAAGTTCGAGACATTTGTGTTGAATTACAACATGAATGCTTGGGACAAAAGTATTGGTGAGCTTCTCAATGCTCAAAACAGCCGAGGCGGCCATGGGTAAAAGGGTTTTACCCGTTCTCACCATCAATGAAGGTGGGAACAAGAAAAGGCCTCATCCCACACCCAAGGCAAAGGTTGCCAAGGGCAAGGGACCCGTATGGGGAAAAGGGAAAGGGGTGGTAAGGGTGCCACCCAAACCACAGGAGAAGAAGAAAAAGGTTGCTACTAATGACCCATGCTTTAAGTGTGGGGAGATTGGACATTGGGCAAGAAATTGTCCCGTCCATCTCCAAGAGTTGAAAGCAAAGAGGGATGCTGGGCAAACCTCAGGTACAATATACATGATCCATATTGATTTAAACATGATATCCTCTAACACATGGGTATTAGATACCGGATGTGGAACTCACATTTGCAATTTGTTGTAGGGGTTCAGAAGAAGTAGTAACTTCAAGAAAGGGGATGTTAGCCTCTACATGGGCAATGGGGCTAAAGTTCAAGTTGAAGCCTGTGGTGACTACATCTTGAAACTTCCAAATGGTTTGGAAGTAATTTTGAACAATGTTTTGTATGCTCCTAGTTTGACTAGGAATATTATCTCTGTAGCCCTGTTAAAACAAATTGGATATGTATTATCATTTGTTGAAAAAGATATTCATGTTTCTTTTAATGATATGTTCTACTTTAAAGCTATTCCCATTAATGGTATTTATGAATTGGTTCATGAAAATACTTTAAATAGTTCATTGTACCAAACTAGCACCAAGAAACTCAAGTTGGATTTGAGTGATACCTATCTTTGGCATTGTCGTCTTGGTCATATAAACAAGAAAAGAATTCAAACACTACAAAAGAATGGTCTTTTAAAAACAAGTGAATGTGATTCATTTGATGTGTGTGAATCTTGTTTACAAGGTAAAATGACTAAGGCACCCTTTAGTGGAACTAACAAAAGGGCAAAAGATTTATTAGGAATCATACATTCGGATGTATGTGGTCCTTTTAAGCCAATGACTAGGAATGGTGAAAAATACTTCCATACCTTTATCGACGATTATAGTCGCTACGGGTATGTGTACCTGTTAAGAAACAAAGATGAAGGTTTTGAAATGTTCAAGATCTTTCAAAATGAAGTACAAAATCAACTCAACAAGTTGATTAAAGTTCTACACACCGATAGAGGAGGTGAATACCTAAATGATGCTTTTCAAGATCATCTTAGGAGTTGTGGGATTGTCTCACAACTCACTCCACCTGGAACACCACAACATAATGGTGTGTCTGAGAGGAGGAATCGAACCTTATTGGACATGGTCCGATCTATGATGGCTAGAAGCACATTACCTCTATCATTTTGGGGTTTTGCTTTGCTCTTCGCGGCCCGTATTTTAAATATGGCCCCAACCAAAAAGGTGGAAAGGACACCTTTTGAGATATGGCATGGAAGAGTTCATCCCTATCATACTTAAGGGTCTGGGGTTGTGAGGCTTACGTTAAGACTCCCACCCCAAACAATTGGAAGTCCGATATACCAAGTGTATCTTTGTTGGATACCCTAGAGATTCTATAGGATATTATTTCTATGATCCACTGGAACAAAAGGTGTTTGTTGCCAGAAAGGGTGAGTTCTTAGAAGCAAAGTTCCTTATGGAATGAACTAACAGTAGAACAGTGGATCTTGAGGAGGATCAAGAACCACAACCCATGCACGTTTGGTTGAAACTAGCACTCAGCATGAGGATGTTGAAGATGATCAAATGGTTGATCAATACACACAAAACGTTCGCAGAAGTGGTAGAACTAGTAATCCACCTGAAAGATACGGATTTTTCATGGATGGATGCTATGTGGTAGACTCTGATGAACCAACCACATACCATGATGCAGTGTCCAATTCGGATTGTGACAAATGGCTCGAGGCCATGAGCGTTGAGATGCAATCCATGCATGACAATCAAGTATGGGACTTGGTTGCACCACTTCTTAACTCCAAAGTAGTTGGAAGCAAGTGGGTTTTCAAGAAGAAAATCGACATGCATGGAAACTTGGATTATGATGAAACCTTCTCACCTGTTGCTATGCTAAAGTCTATAAGGATATTGTTTGCCATAGCTGCTCATTATGATTATGAGATTTGGCAAATGGATGTCAAAACCGCTTTCCTAAATGGATATCTTAAGGAAGATGTCTACATGGTTCAGCCTGACGGTTTTGTCGATCCAAAACATCCTGATAAAGTATGCAAGTTAAAGAAATCAATCTATGGATTGAAACAAGCATCGAGAAGTTGGAATTACCGTTTTGATGAAGAAATAATTAAATTCGGATCATCAAGAACGCTGACGAAGCTTGTGTATATAAGAAAGCTAGTGGGAGCATCATCACTTTCCTAGTATTGTATGTTGATGACATACTACTATTTGGAAACGACATTCCAACCTTGGAAGGTGTAAAAACCTGGCTTGGAAGTTGTTTTTCCATCAAGGATCTTGGTGAGGCCGCCTATATTCTGGGAATAAAGATCTATAGGGATAGATCGAGGTGGTTGATTGGTTTGAATCAAAGTGCGTACATTGATAAAATCTTGAAAAGGTTCAAGATGGAGAACTCTAAGAAAGGTACCGTACCTATTCAAAGAGGAACGATATTGAGTACGACTCACTGTCCTAGCTCAAAGGATGAGCAAGATAAAATGAAGGCAATCCCATATGCATCTGCTATTGGATCCATCATGTATGCAATGATATGCACTCGACCGGACGTGTCATGCGCCTTAAGCATGACAAGTCGATACCAGCAAAATCCTAGAAACAGTCATTGGATGGCTGTTAAGAACATACTTAAGTACCTAAGGAGGACAAAAGATATGATCCTAATCTATGGATCTGGTGATAAGGAACTTGTTGTAAAAGGTTACACGGATGCCAGTTTCCAAACAGATCGTGATGATTCACGATCACAGTCAGGATATATTTTCATTCTGAATAGAGGAGCGGTCTCTTGGAAGAGCTCCAAACAGGATGTGGTGGCTCTATCAACTACAGAATCAGAATACGTCGCCGCCTCATTGGCAGCTCAAGAAGCTGCATGCTTGAAGAAATTCATTGCCGATCTGGGGGTTGTCCCTTCCATTCAGGATCCCCTAGAGATCTTTTGTGATAACGAGGGTGCGATTGCTCAAATCAAGGAACCTCGTGCTCATCAAAAGACTAGGCACATTGAGTGGGGATTCAACTACATATGATATGAAGTTGAAAAAGGAAAGATAAGTATTCGCAAAGTCCACACGGGTCAGAACATTGCGGATCCTCTCACGAAGCTCCTTGAAAAGGCAAAGCATGAAGATCATACTTGTGCCATGGGACTTCGATATTCTAGTGATTGGATTTGATCTGTAATTTTGTATTTGGATATGTGGAACTCTCTATTATTTGAATAAAATTAGTTGGTTATGATTTTTCAATTAATGTTCCAATTTAGCATGTTTAATCCATGAGTAAATTGTTTACTCTAAATGTCCGTAGTCATTCATACTTGTGGGAACAAGTGTGAGGGTAAGAGTATTATGAACTTGGATTGGTTGATATTCATAAGGAAGAATATAGAGCAATGGGTTGCTACCAAGGTTCATAGATATTTGTGGGATACAAATATTGGACTAACCCATAACTCAAACTTTACTACATGGAATCTTATTGATTGATCATAAGTAATTTTGAGTAAAGGCGAATATCATTTGGTATCCTCCAACCTGAGATACATATTGGGTTTTGATATTCACCAAGTATTATGCCTTGAGCTGATTCTTCACTACCCTGAAATAATGGACAGTACATAAGGGTATGTTCAGGTATGACACGAGGTGTTTGTGAGAGACGTATGTAGTCAAGATGGAATTTGTTCCTCTTATTCATTGAGAGTTAGATGTCTAAGGCCTGATAAGTTAAATCAACAAGAAATGATCACTCTGTGTTCTTGGATTTAACATGACATCTGTAACAAAAGGATAGATGATTGATTCACCTAAATCATTTCAAGTAGGATACTTGAATAAGATGATGTTATTGAATGGCTATAAGTCATGCGTATTAAGGGTAGTAAACCGTTGTTAGGTGGTATTTACTGCTTGCATCAATCTTCTATGAATCTTGGGCAAGTGGGAGATTGTTAGATTCTATATGCCCAAGACACATAGAATATTGATGCGGTTAGTATGTCATGATCCAAGTTGGGTTATACCCAATAACAAGCTTTGCAATCACCGACAATTATTCAATTGATGATATGATCATGCAATTAAATAATAACATCAAATTTAGAAAATGGGTTTTCTAAATAAGTTGCATATGAGATTGAATAATTTATATGGATATTTTGTTTATAGATATTGTTTGTAATGTTATTTAAGTTATTTAAATAACATCAAATAATTAGTGAATGTGTATGTGTTATTCTAATAAAAGGTTTATTGAATGAACAACTTTTAAAAAGGAATGACTTGTTAATGTGTTAATATTTCATTTAACTTTTGGGGGAAATCAAATAATAAAAGTGAGGTTTCGGCCGCCCTTGGAGGATGGCCTCCTCTTGGTTTTGTCGATATCCTTGAAATACTCATACATTCACTCCATCTCTTTTTCTCTCTCACACATGCAATAGAACAACACAAGAAAGGGTTTTCTTGTTCTTGTTGAAGAGAACTCGGCTGAAAGGTTTTTCCAGAAGAGTTTCCCTTCGTTTTGGTGTTCAATCCTAGCATCTAAGGTGTTTTGTGATAGCGCTTGGGGTATACTAGCTTGAGGGATCCTTCCTTGGAGCCTTGGCCGAAGTTTTAGCATCTTATCTCTCTACCTTAGTCACATTTCAGCAGGAGAAAGGTAGTTAATCACAGCTTCATGTAGCTGTGATTTTATGTACACTTTCATTATGTTCATAGCTTGTTTATTCACATAAAAGATTCCCCTTGTTCTTGGGTTTGTTCACACTTTAAAACATCAAATAGAACATGTTTTTCAGCTTACAAACAATGTGATAATGTTAAACTTCCGCTGCGTTTTACAAAGTTTAAGTGGTTAAACTATGTCTTGTGTTCTAACAAACCCCTTCACTTATCTCTGTTGAGTTTGGAACCCTTTCTGTACCAACATTCATCAGAAAGATGATTGAATTTACCACATATTCACATGGCTTATTCTTCATCTTGGATTGATCAACTGCTGATGTGGAAACTACTAAAGGTGTGATCTTCAGTACTTTCCTCCTTGCAGTACTGTAACAACTAAAGACTTGTTCTTCAGCTGTTCTCTATCCATCCTGAAAAACCGTATGATAGATTCATCAGCAGTTGTTAATCCTTTTATTTCATCTGATTTGAAATGCTTTTCAGATGTTGTGACTTGCCCTTCAGTACTTGAGGTACTTTGAGGGACAACATCTGAAGTACTCAGCTTCATGTGCTTATCAGTAGTTAACCCATTAGGCAATTGATTTGTTGAGGTATTAACACTGATCTTCTGATCTTGGGAGATCACTTGAGGATGATACACATGATGATGTGGTTTGGAAATTACTTTCACCTTCAGGTTTTACTATTGATTTTGGAGTAAAATCTATAGGTGGTGCAATGTGATTGTAACCTATTCCAAATTTCACATTCGAAGCAGATTGCTTGCTAAGCAGCATTTCAAATCCCTTGCAGGATGATACCCAGCGGTCACACTCAACTTGGGTAGCTGCAAGTTTTTCTTTGAGTTCTCTGTGGTTCTCAAGAATGACCTCTAGCTTAGCCTTTTCATCATTTAATTGGCATTTAAGCTTATAAATCTCATCACCTTTGTCATTAAGAACAGACTCATACTTAGCTTTTCTTTTGGAAGGATTTGCTCAAGCTCAAGATTTGGATTTATTAAAGCTACATTTGCCTCTCTAATAGAGATAAATGCAGCTATGCAAGATTCAGAACATAGCTTGGCCTTAGCCTCAGAGGATACCTGAGTTACCTGTGATGAAGATGCATTGGAGCATGAACTCTCAGTAGACTCCAGGGCCATGAGAGCAAGATTCCCAAAAGGATGTTCACCACCATGTTGACCATCACTCAAATAAATGCTCATTACCAGAGATCATCTGTAAACTGCTCCAATCAACAACACCAGGGGTGAAGAAGCTGTGATGAAGTTGTGATTGAGATGATTGAGATGGTAGAAGCTCAGGTAAGGCTTGAGGTTATTGTGCAATAGGAACTTGAACTGGATTTGGCTGTGGCATGTAATAGCAAGGATATGGATATGACATTGGACTCTGAGGGACAAAATATGCAGGAGATATAGGTTGTGCATGATGACCAGAACTAGCAGGATGTTGCCCTCTGTTTTGTGGACTATTGCTTGGAAAAGTCATAAAGGGTGCAGAGGAGTTAGATCCAGTTGATCTACACTCTCTTGCAAAGTGTCCAAGCCTGTGGCATTTGTGACACCTCAACTTACGCTTGTCAAAACCAACTATGGTTTTGCCAGAGAGTCCTGGAAATTTCCTACCAGTTCTCTTGTAGAACTTTTGAGATCTGATATTAATCAAGGCCATTTGGCTTAGAATATCCATCTCTTCTATGTCATCATCAGCAATACCCTTCAAATCATCCATAATGAAACACAAATTGTCACTATTACAGCCTGACTGAATGTCAACACTAACAAATGCATGATCTGAACTGTTTGAAGAGAAATCTATATGTTCATCATAATTGCTTTCTGATGCAGCATATTCTGACTCATGACCAACCAACGCAGTGTTCCCTGGTACAAAGTCATCATTGAGCTTTCCTGATGATGCCAGTTTCCTTTTCTGCTCTATCTCTCTTTCAAATGTAAGCAGTTTCCCATGGAGTTGGGTGAGAGATAGGCTATTCAGATTTGCATTGGAGCATAGGACAATGGTATATGTGTCCCATCTCTCAGGCAGTGATCTGAGGAATCTGTTGTTCATCTGGCTATTAGTGTATTCATGTTTAACAATTTTTAGCTCAGAGATCAAACAGGAAAAACGCTCAAACTATTGAGTCAGTGACTCACCCTTCCTATGAGAGAATGTCTCATATTGTTGGGCAAGGATTTCTCTGTTGTTTGCTAAGACCTCATTTGTTCCACCAAAATGTTCCTTCAATGCATTCCAGAGGTCATGAGCAGTTTCATGATGCATAAGCCCAGAATAGATTTCATTAGGCAGAACCGTGGCCAGAATACCATGCGCTTTAGCATCAATCTCAAACAGTTTTTGATCCTCATCTGAGTATTTTTCCTTCTTCTTCGGAACCATTTGGTTGGTTTCCGGATTGTTCACCATAGGCTTGTGTGGACCATGTACTACAGATGTCCAACAACCTGAACTGTTAATAGACAAGTGATGAAGCATTCTTCGTTGCCATATGTTATACTCAGTCCTAACCAGCATCGGAGGCTTGGTTGAGGAACCGGTATTGTGAGGGTCATTAGAAGGAGTAGTCATCTCAGATTCAACCAAATTCAATTAAGTTTTACTGATTTAGTGCAAAACACAACAAACTCAATATGAACCAAGAGAAGACTCAAAGCAAATAACCGAAATCAGCAGAAATTCAATAATCTATAACCAATTCTTGCAAATATGCTAATTCAATCAACATAGATATTGAAATAGCAGTTTCAATGATCAACTGTTAGATTGATCAATGATTAACCTGCTCTAATACCATTTGTTAGGATCAGAGATCTAAGATAATTAATTTAGAGTAGATCGCAGCGGAATTTGAACAATGAATTAGACAATTCGCAAGAACACAATTGATATTCAATTAAAAGTAAACGGTTATAGAGAGAGAATTCTGCAAAGGAATATTTCATTCATATGCTTTCGTGGTGGCAGAATGTCACCCGTTACAACTAGGTCAACATTCCTTATATAGGGAATATGACGTCTGCTAATGTCACTTGATAGTGACATCTAACAGAATTATTCAAACTACTGAAACTATGCAAACTACTGAGAATGTTCTCAACTACTGATTACATCTCAGAGAATGCTAAGTACAAAAACATAAAACTACTAAACTACAACTACTGAAACTATAACTACTGAAAAGTAAATTACAAGTACTGAAAGGAAATCATCATAACTAGTGAAGTTAATAACTTCAGCTGTTGTGACAACTACTGATCACTTTGGTCTTCAGTCTTTGTCTTCAATCTTTGTTCTTCAGACTTTTACTTTCAGACTTTGTCTTCAGCTGATAGCTTCAGACTTTGTCTTCAGTACTTTTCATTCAGACTTTGTCTTCAGTACTTTTCTTTCAGACTTTGTCTTCAGTCTTTGCTTTCAGACTTTATCTTCAGTATAAGTCTTCAGATCTTGTCTTTAGACTTTGTCTTCAGACCTTGTAATCAGTTGATGTCTTCAGCTATTGTGATCTTCTTCAGCAGTTGCAATGTCTGTGGGACTTAGAGGTTTTTCTAATCAGGCTCATTGGTTTTTTGGTCCAACAAATGGTTAAGGTTTCCTAGTGCCTAACTCATTTTTATGTAGCAAATACTAATTAAGGTCTTGAAATGTATACCCAAAGCAAGTTCTAATCACACGTATCATATGGCACCCACAATTAAATCCAGAATGAAAGTAGAATTGCAATTTGCAAAAGCCTTTTTAAGGCACAAAAATAAACTGACATACGGATGTGTTAGGATCAGTGATCTACGTTTGATTGATTAGTGAGTATAGCAGCGGAATTCTAACAATGAATTAGCCAATTCACAAGAACAAAGAGATATTCAATGTAAGAACAAAAACGGTTATAGACAGAGAGAACTCTACAAATATATTTCATTCAATATTCGCTTTCCTGGTAACAGAATGTCACAATTACAATTAGGTCAACACCTCTTATATAAGAGATGTGACGTCTGTTGATGTCACTTGATAGTGACATCTAACAGAATTTATCACAAACTACTAATAGTTAACTCAACTACTGAAGATGTCAAACAGCTGACATCTTCTTACAAAAATGCTAAGTGTTAACTATTATTACAACTACTAAAAAGAAACTACTAAAACTATAACAACTGAAGAACATACTCTTTAGTTGTTTTACAAATACTGAAACAAAGAAAACTACTGAAAGGTAAACCATCACAACAACTGAAGAATGCTTCTTCAGCTGTTGTAACAAACTCTGATGGCTTCAGTACTTGTACTTGAGCTTCAGCTGTTGTCATCAACTGATGTCTTCAGTCTTTATACTTCAGCTGTTGTACTTCAGTACTTTAGTCTTCAGCTGTTGAAGTCTTCAGCACTTTAGAACTTCAGCTGTTGTTCTTCAGTACTTTAGTCTTCAGCTGTTGAAGTCTTCAGCACTTTAGAACTTCAGTGTTGTACTTCAGTACTTTCAATCTTCAGCTGTTGGTCTTCAGACTTTGTTAAATAGCTAATCAAGTCTTCAGCAGTTGTTGTGATGTTTGTGGGACTTGGAGGTTTTTCTGATCAGGCTCATTGGTTCTTTTGGTCCAACAAACTTCCCCTGAACCAATGCATCCAAAACCTCTAAACTTATTAGAGTTGTCCCACTTATTATGGTAGAAATGTTGGCCTTTTTGTCTTCTAGATCAGCTCAGAAGTGACCCTTTTTTAAGCACTGGCTAGGGAAGAAGTCTCAAAAATTTGTTTGGCAAAGTATGAATAGGAACTCTGTTTTGGGGAATTAGACACAGAGTTGTTACCCCATTCATAAGATCTATTTCCCCATGATGAGTCTGTACGACTCTCTTGTGTAGGCCTCAAGAAAGGTGATTTGTTCCTCCATGGTTAGCTCTTCAGCACCTCCTTTAAACAATGATTCAGGCCCATAATACTCAGACAAGTATTTGGCCTGTTTCCCATTCTTTAGCTCCACAGTTGTTATTATTCTGTAAGCAAACTCATCCGGGTGATTACCCTCTAGGAACAACTGGAGCTCATTTTTCCTGACTTCCTCAAGCCTCTTGTAATCTAACCCCTTTTTCACTATTTTGTTTTCCAGCATCATCTGAGGGGTCAGATTAGCTTTATAGGCTTTCTTGAAGTCCTCTAGGATTTCCCAGGGTGAAACTACAAAGACAAGAGAGATCACTTCATCTACGATCTTTTTCACCTGGCCAATGTATCTCTGAGTTATGTTATTCTTATGAATTCTGTGAGACACCCTGGGATCAGGCCAAATCCTTACTCTTTCCTTTTGATATTGAAAGGTGTGCTTGAGAGTGTAAAGTCTAAGGGCTTGTTTCTTCATATTTATGATAGAAGATGTGGTTTCATAAGCTTTGTCAGCTCTCTTCAGCAATTCCTCATCATGCTGTTTATGAAGCTCTTCTTCTTCTTGCTTCACTTTAACCATTTGTCTTTGGAATTCAGGAGTAATTGCTGAGGAGTGACTTGTGGCCTTAGGCAACTGAATCACAGCTGAGAGTGGCAGCCTATCTTCATCATCTTCTTCATCATCTTCTAGCCTCAATACCCTTCTCTTCTTCTTCAAGGGTATATCATCGGCTTGGGGTTTTGAGGGTAAGGGAGTTGGTTTGGTGGGTTGTGTTTTGGATGGTTTTGGTGTGGGAATGTTGACAGGCTGTTCTAGCATTTTTGAGGTGAGTGTGGCTTTTGATTGCTTGGCTAGCTCAGTCCTGCTCCCAGCACCCGCTTCATTCAAAGCTTCAATAACAAGTCCCTTAGTATATGCTTCCGACGAGTAGATCTTGGTGGTGATTGCCAAGATACTGTCCCTGGACGAAGCTTTGATTTCGATCATTGATCTTCCAAGATATTTTGCAATAAATCTAATCATGATCTCAAGCCTTTCTCTTTCTAACACTTCATAACTTGCCCATCTATTCTGGATTTCTTCAATCTCTAATCGTCGAATCTCAGAGTCAAGTTTATCGGTGTCATGGCCTTGCCTAAACAGCTGATCAATGATGTTGTCCATTGATCTGCTGTGTTCAGCATCAGCCTCTTTTATCAGTAACTCCAAGGCTTTCTCTTTTTCCTTCTCTTTATTGGTCTCCACATTCAACTCCAACTCCTTTTCCACTACTATCCCTTCTGTTTCTTTCTCCTTTTCTTTCTCCTCTGTACTCCTCTTTCTTTTTGCTTTCACTGACTTAATCTCCCCTTTTTGGTTGCATTGGTTGCAAGGGGTTGATTGCCAGAAAGTGTTTGCCCACAACCTCCTCTATCAATGGTTGTATTACTGAGGAAAGCCTCTCATCAATGGATTTGATCATTATGTCAGTGATTATGGGTGTGATGAGAGGGAGGGAATTTTGAAGGATAGCAACTATTTGCTCAGGAGGGTTCTGTTCCTGAGAAATAGTGCTAGAAGCAGAGGCAGGTGGTTGAGTTGTTGGGAGTGGCTCAGTGTTTGGGAGACCTTCAGATGAAGGTGCCATCTGTGAGGTGGTAGAGGCAGATGGTCTTTGTTCCTTAGAAGTTTTGGCAAGCAGCTCTTTGAGTCTGCTCACCTCCTCTTCCAGGATGGTGTTTTGGGCGATTACATCGTTAAAGAAGCCCAGGTCATCATTAGTAGATACTGAATCACCTGACCTCCTGATAGGATCAGGATGAACATGCACTGAGTGTAGCTCAGTTGTAGCATGTGCCCCTTTGTCTTGGAACTGGGGACTTCCTGCCTCAGGACTTTGTCCGTCATCAGCAGTTGCCTCTGGTAAGGTCTTAGTAATGGTACCAACTACAACCTGATCATATGCTGAAGCAGGAGAAGTGGCAGCCTCACCAGAAGTTCCAATCTCCATTGCTACACTAGGAGAAGGAACATTGTAACCCCTATGTTGTGGGTTCTCAGCTGCACGTTGGTCCTCCCCCTCAATCGTAGAAGTATTCCCAGTAGTAATTGGTATCTGGAGAGGGGGTGAGGAGTGCAACTGAGTCAGCACTTGTGCAACAAGTAATGTAGGACTTTGGGGGGCGGTTGCATGTGGTGATTGGGTGAAAGCAGATTGCACCCGGGGTGAATGTTGCGCTTCAATGGTAACCCTCTCAAGGGAGATAGGTTCCAGCAGTGTAGGTTCCCCAATGTTGGTTGGAACAGGATCCTGTTGAGAGGATACCTGTGCGGCTGTGGCTGGTTGAGTCATTGTCACAACTGGGGGGTTAAGACCAGTGTGTGGTTCCTGTGCTTGTGGTACAGGGGCATCCTCAGGGGACTCAACTCCCTGAGTAGCCTTTTTTGCCTTTTTGGATTTAGGGGTAGTGGGGACTTTGGTTCTGGAGGTGGTGGCTGTGGGTTCCAACTGCGTGGGTTTTCGCAGCCTGGCAGCCTTGTTTCAACGTTTGGTCAGAGTTGTGCTGGAGTATACTTCAGGCAATACAGCCGTTACAGGGACTCGAGACCAACAAGTCCCTCAGCCTTAGCTGATTCTCTATTATGGCCATAATGAACTGAGGATATAATATCCAGCGGTTAGAAATAGATTTTGAGGCCATGTCCTAAGTTCCAGAAAAATTATTTCAGAGAAGTTTAGGTTCTGTGCTCAAGGATAGAGAATAGTACCTGCTGCCACCTTGTAGACATTTGATCCCAAGAGGAAGTCTTAGGAGCCAAACAGACATTTACCATGTGAAATATGAGACGTTCAGCATCACGGAAATGTTTCTTCAGTATGGTGGAGGCACTAAGGTTTCCCTGGTATCCATGGTGGGCAAAGGATAAATCAGTTGTGCCATTTGGATATCCAGCAGGAAAAGTGGCATCATCCAGGTGTAGGGTTTGACGAAGTATATCGGGAGTGATGACCACTTGGTGGTTGTTGACGACCGCCGGAGAGATTCTGTGTTGTTCTCCCCAGTGTGTGAGGGTGACATTCATCCAAAACTGGTTAAGGGATTCGGCATGAAGGATTGGATTGAGAAGAAAGGCCGTTTTGTAGGGTGACTGGACCATAAGATCAATAGCATTATCGAACTTAGCCCAGAATGGCGATTTGGTGAGGTAAGCTACACAATTGTGTCGCGGTTTGAGCTGCATGGTCGCCATTAATGAGAGAGAAGTTTTGGAGATATGAACGTTAGGTTTGAAGAAGATGAGGCTCTGAAGGATTAGGTCGAGGATATTTATAGGGTACGGGTTAGAAACGATGAAGGGTTTGGTGTTAGTCATCAGTAGTTTTAAAACGACTATTGACATGGTATTATCCTTTCAGACGTTGAAACAGCTGAAGTCGTGGTTTTAGGCATCAGCAGTTATAAAACTACTGAAGACCATGGTTTTGACTTCAGATGTGTGTGAAAACAACTGATAACTTGGTATTAGTCATCAGTAGTTGTGAAACTACTGAAGACATGGTTTTGTCATCAGTTGTTGTAAACAGCTGATGACTTGGTATTAGTCATCAGTAGTGTGTGAAACTACTGAAGACATGGTTTTGTCATCAGTGTTAGGATGAAACAGCAGTTGTAGAAACAACTGAAGAGAAAGTTCTCATCAGTAGTTTTCGTCAATTCATAGCCTTTCAGCTGTTCATACTGTCCTCAACACTTACTCATCAGCCTTTTAGCTGTTTTCAGTTGTTTCATAGGACATCAGTACTTATCTGTTTTGACAACATCAGTAGTTACAATACATCAGTAGTAGTTGTACTCATCAGTTGTTGTAACAGAAGCAGTACAATATGTGATATGGTCACTAATGATCGTTAGTACTTATTTACTGAGATCATCAGTAGTTATCACTTATTCTAGTTGTAGCATACCAAGCCTTAACACAAGGTTTTGGAAAGTAGAACTATCCAAAGGCTTAGTAAAAATATCTGCAAGGTCATCAGCACTAGGCACAAACTTAGGATCAATCAGACCTTTTTCAAAACAATCCCGAATAAAGTGATGTCTGATCTCTATATGTTTGGTCCTAGAGTGCTGGACTGGATTTTTGACAATACACAGAGCTGAAGCACTATCCATTAATAATGGAGTCTTAGTCTCTGTAATGCCATAATCCAGAAGTTGTTCTGAAGCCAGAGTACCTGAGAAGTGCAACTTGCAGCAGCAATGTACTTGGCTTCAGCAGTTGATGTAGCAACAGATGTTTGTTCTTACTCTGCCAAGAAATCAAACAGTTGCCTAGGAATTGACAACCACCAGAAGTTGACTTTCTAGTTAACTGCACCCTGCATAGTCACTATCTGAAAAAACAACTAATTTGCAAGAGTGTCCAGTGGAATACCATAAACCTAGAGATTGTGTACCTTGCAAATATCTAAGATTCTCTTGACTGCAATCAAATGAGACTCTATAGGAGCAACCTGAAATCTAGCACAAACACATGTAGCAAACATAATATCTGGTCTAGAAGCTGTTAAATACATCAAGGACCCAATCATACATCTGTAAAGTGTTTCATCAACAGCTTTACCTTTCTGATCTGCATCCAGTTGTGTGGTGTTGCACATGGAGTAGAACAGGGCTTACAGTTTGGTAAATCAAACTTATTCAAAAGATCTTTTGTATATTTTAATTGATGAATAAAGGTTCCATCAGCTTTTTGTTTAATTTGCAAGCCTAGAAAAAATTGTAATTCTCCCATTGCACTCATTTCAAACCTCTTTTTCATTAATGTTGTAAAATAATCACACAACTGGGGATCAGAGGATGCAAAAATGATATCATCAACATAAATCTAACAAGTAGCTTATGCTGATCCACCTTCTAATAAACAAAGTTTTATCAATGGAGCCTCTAGTGAAATTATTCTTAAGAAGAAAAGTGGAAAGTGTCTCATACCAGGCTCTAGGAGCTTGTTTCAACCATAAAGAGCCTTATCAAGGTTATACACCCATTCAGGATGTTTATTATCCTCAAAACCTGGTGGTTGACACACATAAACTTCTTCCTTTATTTTACAATATAGAAATGCACTTTTGACATCCATTTGAAAAACTTAAGATTGTGGAATGCAGCATAGGCTAAAAACAATCTGAATGCCTCTAGTCTGGCTAGAGACAAAGGTTTCATCATAGTCATACCTTCTTCTTGTGAAAACCCCTGTACAACCATCTAGCCTTGTTCTTACAATAAGCCCATTTTCATCAGTTTTATTCCTAAACACCCATTTAGTGCCTATTGCACACTTTCCTGGGGGAAGAGGAACCAGTTCCCACACTTGCTGTTTCTTGAACTGAAGTAGCTCAAGCTGCATGGCTTCAACCCATCCATTGTCTCTCAAAGCAACATGGTAGTTCTTTGGCTCTAGCTGACTGATGAAGAGAGCATAGAAGCAGAAGTTAGACAATTGACTTCTTGTTGAAACTCCAGCATTGATATCACCAATAATCTGAGACATTGGGTGATTCTTCAGTTCTTGATAAACAATGAGATCTGTGCAAGTGTTTGTAGGACCTTCAGCTGCAGCAGATGTTGATGCAGACTCTTAAAACCAAGAATTAGATGGTAACCCAAAAGATGTAGAGGAATCAGATCTCATCAGCATTTGTTGTGGATGGAATTGCTGAAGCTACAGGAACATCAAATTTAGCAGACACAGGCACTGGTCACTAAACTTGAATAGGTGAGTATTGATATTATCATCATCATCATCAATACCACCAGGTGGAAGACATGCTGCAGAAGATGATTTATCCACATGATCTGCAACAGCTGGAGGTTGATAAGGAACATATTGCAGTATGTCCAAATCAAACAACTCCACAGGGTTTTGTGGAATCTTGTCCATAGGAGATTCATTAAACTTCACATGCAAAGTCTCTTCAACTATCTTTATTCTGCAGTTGAAGACTCTGTATGCCTTGCAAGTAGATGAATAAACAACAAAATACCCTGCATCCACCTTAGGATCAATTTTTGGAGTTGATGTGTGTTTGTGTTGAGAAATAAACAGGGACACCCAAATGCTTTGAAAAATGAAATTAGAGGAGCAAGTGATGGAGAACTTCATATGGAGTCTTCATCAACCTTGATTTACTAAGGCTCTATTCTGCACATAGCAAGCAGTGTTAACAGCTTCAGCCCAAAAGGTTAGTGGCAAACCAGAGTCAGCCAGCATGGACCTGCAGCTTCAATTAGGGTCCTGTTCTTCCTCTCCACTACTCCATTTTGTTCTGGAGTCCGTGGATGCTAAACTGCCTTTTGATTCCCTTTGAAAGATAAAATTCATCAAGTGTATGGTTTCTAATTCAGTTCCATTGTCACTCCTTATACACTTGACTGAAAGGGAGTACGCTTTAAACATACAACACAAAGTGAATAATCTTCTGAGCAACCTCATCCTTTGAATGTGAAGAAAGAAAGTCCATACAAATCTGGAGTAATCATCCACAATTACCAGACAGTATTTCTTCTTTGCAATGCTCATCACTCTCACAGGACCAAATAGATCCATATGCAGTAATTGAAAGCAGGCAGTGGACTTAGGCTCTTCAATAGGAGGAATGAGACTTGTGCTGTTTTCCTTTTAAACAAGCAGTGCAGGTTTCATCACAGTGGAACTCCTTTATTGGTAAGCCTCTGACTAAACTATTGTGAATCAGCTGATTCATGTTTTTGAAATTAACATGACCCAGCCTTCTGTGCCATAGTTAGATTCTTGAGAAGAGGCTTTGGAAAATAGGCAAGGATGGCCTTGAGATCTATTTTCTTGGAAAGATCTAAGGCATATACTCTTCCTGTCCTGTTGGCTCTCAGGAGAGTGTGATCATCCAACACCTTATCAATAAAATGCAGAACTTTGGATGACAGAATCCTACAGTTCTGACTGGTGAAAAGAGCAACATGGCCTTTATCACACATTTGACTGACACTCAAGAGATTGTACTTGAGATTTTCCACATGATTAACATCATCAAACTTTATTTCTCCATTGGAGACAAAGCCTTTTCCAATGATGTAACCCCTAGCATCATTGCCAAAAGAAACAAACCCCTTCTTTCCTTGAGAGTAGTCATGAAGAAGAGAGCTGTTGCCAGTCATGTGCATAGATCCCCCACTATCTACATACCAGATGCTACTTTGGCATGTTGAAGAACCCTGCAATTATAAACAATCAGTTAGTTTTGGAGACCCAAACCTTTTTGGTTTTGGCCTGTTCTCACAACAGATGGTAAACTAACAGGTTGATGGAAACAACAACCTGAGAGGAAGAAGATGGTGAAGAAGAGGAATCATTTGGCTTGGACATCCTTTTCTGTGGTTTCAACATAGGAACATTAATTGGTTAACTCTTCCCAATAGATGTTGAACCATCATAACCAGCTGTGTCTGATTTTGTGATAAAGCTTTCAGCTCATCAGACACATTGGTATTGGAGTTTGATAAGTTCCTATGTTGCACCTTCTTCTTTTGAGCAATCTCAGCTATTACCTGTTTAACCCCTTCCTTTTTGGATTTCTTTATGGACTTAAGGGTTATAGGATTTGATGTTGCTGAACACTTGTGGTCTCAAACTCAGTTTTCATTTTAACCATTTTCTCTTTAATTTCCTCTTTATGTTTGAGTTTGGATCCTCTTTTGTACAACAGTCATATGTAAGATGATTGAACAAGCCACATACTTCACATGGTTTTTTCTTCATCTTATGTTGATCATCAACTAAAGAGGATGAACTACTGAAGACTTGCTCTTCAGTGCTTTGAAAGCATTGTTTCTTTCTTGACTTCCTCTTTAGTAGTCTTCAAACTCTTCTACTGACAGTTTTCTTCTTTTCAGTACTGACAGTAGTCGAGTTTGAATTCAGGTGTTAAATCTTGCTCTCCAGTCCTTTCAGGACTTTAGAATTAACTCTTGAGTTGATCAACTCTTTGATCATGTGAGTGTCAGCAGGGGAACCATCAACATCAGCTGATAGGTTCTAAGAGGGCTTAGTGCTGACTTCTACTTTGATGGTGCTGTATCAGAAAGTAGATCACATGATGAAATGGATTGGTTATTGCTGTCACCATCAGATTTACCTCTGCTCTGGGAGTAAAATCTGTAGGTGGACCAGTGTGATTATAACCAATGCCAAACTTCACATTGGAAGCAGATTGCTTACTAAGAAGCATTTCAAAACCCTTGCAAGAATTTACCCATCGATCACACTCTACCTGGGTAGTTGCAAGTGTATCCTTGAGATCTCTATACTTCTCTAGAAGTATCTCTTCCCTAGCCCTTATCATCAGTATTTGGCATTTAAGTTTGTAAATCTCATTCTTTTCATTAAGCACAGACTCAAATTCAGCTTTGCTTTTGGAAATTATTTGTTCTAGCTCAATGTTCTTGTTGATTAAAGCTACATTTGCTTCTTTAGATGCAAATGCGGCTATGCATGATTCAGAACATAGTTTGGCTTTTGCCTCAGGGATACTGTGATACCTTTGGTGTAGAGGCATTAGAGGATGAAGTATCAGCAGAATCCAAAACCATAAGAGCTAGATTTCCAAAGGGACTATCACCACCATGTTGACAGCACCAGTGAACAGTTGTTCATGACGAGACAAATCATCTGGTAAACTGCTCCAGTCAACAACTCCTGGGTGAAGAAGCTGTGTTGTTGAGGTTGAATTTGTTGATGAGATTGGGAAGGTTGAGGTTCAGGCAATGCAGGTGATTGTTGTAAATGGGAGCTTGAACCGGATTAGACTGAGGCAAGTAATAGCAGGGAACAGGATATGACATTGGACCCTGAGGGACAAAGTATGCAGGAGATCTAGGGTGTGAATGATGACCAGAACCAGCAAGATGTTGCCCTCTGTTTGTGGACTAGTACTAGGAAAAGTCACAAAGGGTGCAGAAGAGTTAGATCAGTTGATCTACACTCTCTTGCAAAGTGTGCCAGCCTTTGGCATTTGTGACACCTCAACTTACTCTGAAAACCAACTTTGGTTTTGCCAGAGAGTCCAGGAAATTTCCTGCCAGTTCTCTTGTAGAACTTCTGAGATCTGATATTAATCAATGCCATTGGCTCAAAATATCCATCTCTTCTAATCATCATCAACTATTCCTTTCAAATCATCCATGATGAAGCATAGATTGTCACTATTACTGCCAGAATGACTATCAATACCAACAAATGCATGATCAGAACTATTTGAAGAGAAATCAATATGCTCATCATAATTGCTTTCAGATGCAGCATATTCTGACTCATGACCAACCAAGGCAGTATTCCCTGGTACAAATTCATCAGTGAGCTTTCCTGATGAGGACAGTTTCCTTTTCTGCTCTATCTCTCTTTCGAATGTAAGCAGTTTCCCATGAAGTTGGGTGAGAGATAGGCTATCCAGATTTGCACTGGAGCGTAGGACAATAGGTATGTGTCCCATCTCTCAGGCAGTGATCTGAGGAACCTGTTATTCATCTGGCTGTTGGTGTATTCTGTTTCACCATTTTCAGCTCAGAGATCAAGCAGGAAAAGCGCTCAAACTGTTGAGTCAGTGTCTCACCTTTATATGAGAGAATGTCTCATTGTTGGTAGGATTTCTTGTTGTTTGCTAAGACCTCATCTGTGTCCACCGATCCACCGAATGTTCCTTCAGGGCATTCCAGAGATCATGAGCAGTTTCATGATGCATAAGCCCTGAATAGATTTCATTAGGCAGTGCCATGGCCAGAATTCCATGGGCTTTAGCATCAATCTCAAACAGTTTCCAATCTTCATCAGAGTATTGTTCCTTCTTCTTCGGAACCATTTGATTGGTTTCCGGATTGTTCACCATAGGCTTATGTGGTCCATGTACCACAGATGTCCAACAACCTGAACTGTTAACAAACAGGTGATAAAGCATTCTTCGCTGCCATATGTTATACCGGTCCTAACCAGCATCGGGGGCTTGGTTGAGGAACCGGTATTGTGAGGATCATTAGAAGGAGTAGTCATCTCAGATTCAATCAAATTCAATTAAGCTATAACAGATTTAGAACAAAACACAACAACCAATTGAACCAAGAGAGATCTCAAAATAAATGAACGAAAGCGTCAGAAATTCAATAGTCTATAACCCGGTCTTGCAAATATGCTAATTCAATCAAACATAGATATCAATTAGCAGTTTCAATGATCAATTGTTAGATCGATCAATGATAAACGGCTCTGATACCACTTGTTAGGATCAATGATCTACGTTTGATTGATTAGTGAGTATAGCAGCGGAATTCTAACAATGAATTAGCCAATTCACAAGAACAAAGAGATATTCAATGTAAGAACAAAACGGTTATAGACAGAGAGAATTCTGCAAATATATTTCATTCAATATCGCGCTTCGTGGTAACAGAATGTCACAATTACAATTAGGTCAACACCTCTTATATAAGATATGTGACGTCTGCTGATGTCACTTGATAGTGACATCTAACAGAATTTATCACAAACTACTGATAGTTAACTCAATACTGAAGATGTCAAACAACTGACATCTTCTTACAAAAAGCTAAGTTAATTATTATTACAACTACTGAAAAAGAACTACTGAAACTATAACAACTGAAGAACATACTCTTCAGTTGTTTTACAAATACTGAAACAAAGAAACTACTGAAAGGTAAACCATCACAACAACTGAAGAATGCTTCTTCAGCTGTTGTAACAAACTCTGATGGCTTCAGTACTTGTACTTGAGCTTCAGCTGTTGTCATCAGCTGATGTCTTCAGTCTTTATACTTCAGCTGTTGTACTTCAGTACTTTAGTCTTCAGTTGTTGAAGCTTGAGCACTTTAGAACTTCAGCTGTGTTCTTCAGTACTTTAGTCTTCAGCTGTTGAAGTCTTCAGCACTTTAGAACTTCAGCTGTTGTACTTCAGTACTTTCAATCTTCAGCTGTTGGTCTTCAGACTTTGTTAAATAGCTGATCAAGTCTTCAGCAGTTGTTGTGATGTCTGTGGGACTTAGAGGTTTTTCTGATCAGGCTCATTGGTTCTTTTGGTCCAACAGGATGGAATAGGGTAAAAGTGTTTCATTTCAGATGATTAAATATTCTACTATATTATTGCTTTTAAGGATATCACAAAAAACAATTTCCTTTTATTTAGGTGTCATGAATTTACTTCTTTATTTCCGAAAACGTATATTTATATTGGTTTATCAAAAATTATATTAAATTTTTGGTTTTTGTCCAAAAATTACTGGTAGTGATCTTTTCTTAAAAGTTTTAAATTTGGACCTTTTAGCAAAGTCAAATGCATTACTCCTATCCCCACACTTAAAATTCACATTGTCCTCAATGTGATCAACATATTCAAGATCGAGAAAGGGTAATAAAAAACCTCCCCTAAAAATGATGAATTTTTCACTTGTGTTTGGATGCCCTCACGTTGTAAGAATTGTCGGTATCACCTGAAATGTCACCAATTTATTAAAAGTATTTAAATCCTAAAAACACAAAATAAAAACAAAACGACATAAATTAAGATAGATTGGCCCGAAACAACTGTGCCAGGGCCCTGAAAATGATACGATTTTCAAGGGCTTTGTGGTGGGATATCCCCCCAATCATGGTACATTCGGTTCCTGATGTACGTGACATCATTGCTCAGGTCATTGACTCGGGAATGTAGGTTTTCGACTCGGTTCAAGGCTCGTTGGCATATTCAAATGATCACCTTGCATGGTCGCTGGTGGTTTGGATTGACTCATAAAGCTCTAACATGGTTGGGAATTGTCTTGTACGTGAACTTGAAGATCCAGCTCCGGCTCCTTCCGGCTATATCAGCATGTCGAGGTCCATGATTATTTCTTCGGGATCCGCGAGATCCCAGATTTATCCTTTCTTATCCATGAATCTCGGCTGCCCATTTTGTAGGCTTGTCACCATGTACATACTTGTGCAAATGCTCAAGTCTAACTGTCCCGGCGTCACTCCTACGGTTCCCTTAGTGTGATAACCATAGCTCTCGTATAAGTTCAGAATCCAGCTTCCTCCAAACATGGGTGTTGGAGCACCTGCAATCGCATTCCTCGCAAAAAAGATTATAAAACAAATACCCAATATTACATGGCAACTGATTAACCATACAATATAAGATAAACAAGTCCCTTAGATTAACAACTCCCTCACTTTGACCACGAGCTGTTATGGAATGACTAAGTAATCGATGAATGTATCACAACAGCGGGTCTCGTATCTGACTGCTTTTTGTTTTACTTGAGTTGAACCCTCTGGTTCCAATCCGCTCCCAAAATGCTTTCCTCATTGCACCACTTTCCGCGTCTTTACTTTCCTCGTCTGAGAAGGTATGGTACGCCGACATTCCAGATATTGCTTCCTCCTCTATTTCTTGTTCCGTGTAGATCCCGAGATAGTCACCACACAAGGTAATGGATGTTTTGTGCCAATGTCCAGCAAGTCAGAATGATACTACATTATTATCCATGGGTCAGAGTCTTTCATGATAAATTTGAAAGATGATAAAAATTCAAGAGTTAGTTCATAAACAGGTCTATTTTGTGAGAATAAACGCTTCCACCAGACACTCAATAATGTATTGTATCTTTCTAGCTGTCCGACTGCCGCTAGTGTTTCTTCATCTGCTTGTAAGTGGGATCTTTCGACCCTTTGTAGCATTCTTTGAAGTCTATCATGACACCATCTCTCGCGGCTCCCATCAAAATGTAAGTAGGGATGATCCATGATCCTAAAATTTTAAAAATAAGTTAATCTAGACAAGACAAATTTCTTGAGCAGTTTCATGATGTTAGTGAAAATCATGGTTTTTCAAGACATAACATCATAATGATTCAACTCATGTTCAAAAATAGTTAAAAATTTATTATCCAAGGAAAAAAATTGTGAACATGGGGGTGCGTTTTGTGAAACGTGGGGGTGCGTTTTGTGAAACGTGGGGGTGCGGTTGACATGATAAGGCATGGAATCTTGACTCGAGCATGCGTGGTTGTGTTTGTAAATCGTTGATTAAGCATGGGTTTAACATTTTCTTGCTTTAGAAATAAAAGATTATACGTTTAACATTTTAATCATTTGTTAATAATTCAAGATACCCAAAAATATATTTTATATTTAATATCACTTGGGAACTCTTGAACATGATTAACAAATATTTCACCACGAATTATGAAGATAGTCTTGTTAACAATAAAAGAAAACAAACTAATTAGTTGACTAAAAAAACTAATAACTAATGAAACATACTAATTAACACTAATCTACTTACAAGATAAACATGAAGAAGTAGGTTGAAAGCATTCATCATTCCATTAAACGTTAAGAACAAGTCTTTACACATAATTGCTAGGATTTCGGTTGTTTAGAGACCTAATCACTAACTACATGTAAATGACTTTCTTAATCAAGGAATTAGCATACTAACCTATTGATCAAATACTCTTGAAAGAACACTTGAAAAGATGAAAGAAAAATGGAAAACAAGGTGAAAATGAAAGTGGATACGACTTTGTAGGCAATTGAGGTCGGTATTTATCATGCAAAATGAAGAGGAACAAGACAAAAGGCTGAAATATGTCAGCCTGTGTCATTTTTTGTCGAACACAGGGGCGTGCCTCCTTAAGCACGGGGCCGTGTTCATGTGTTGTTGTTTGGTTTTAGTCTTTTGTTGTTTCGTTATTTAGTTTTGCGCATTATGTAATTTTCCCGGTTAAGTTTTATCACTTCCCAATCATCAAAAAAATATGAAAATAGTCCTAGAGTTAAATAACACAAGCCACATTGAAAATTACATTTCCTAGGGTCCTACGGCTACATGATACGTTAAAAGCCGAGAGTCTGAAATAGCAAAACCAGACTCTTTAACGCACAATGGCGCACTTAGCACATCACCAAATGCTTCTAAAAGAAACCTCCACCCATTTCATGTGGAAGGTTTGGGATGGGATAGTGAGAAGTGCGATTGCTCAATTCCGCAAGCTGCCGGTAATGGAAATGAGTTCTTCGCTCATCTGTTGAACTTTTTGGATAAGTTCAGCTAAGCGTTGGGATGCATCGAGGTTCATTTCAGTCAGTTGCTTGATTAGTTCATGCAGCTTGAAGAAATATTCTTGAGTCGTTGGCTCTCATGTTTCAGAACGCGGTTTCTTCGCAGGATTCTAGTAGGAACTTCTGTGACTTGATTCTTTCATTTTCTAGATGTTTTTAAATAGGAGTGAGTGTGATGAAAGAATGGAACAAGTGTGGTATTTATATACAGGTTGTGGATATTGAACACATGGGCGTGCTTGGCTAGGCACGGCCCCGTGCTTGTCAGAATTCGTTTAAATTCGACTTGCAACGTTCCAGAGTCATCAGCGGAGATCGTGGAAAAATAAAATTTGTCAGAGACACGGGGGCATGCTTGATGAGGTCCTAAATAATTTAAAAAGTAAGAAAAATTTATGTACAGGTGCCACATTTAAGTTTCAGGTCTTCGGCATGACCCTTCCCCACACTTAGTTTTCGTCGGGGCGGAGGTGTAATTCCTCCGAAGGAATCTTGGTTGGTCCATCGTTATGCGGTTTCAAACGATGACCATTTACTTTGAAACTTAAACCTGCATGGTTATAAATTTCAATGGCACCATTCAGAAACACATTTTTGATCATATAAGGTCCAAACCAACGTGATTTCAATTTTCCAGGAAATAAACATAAACAAGAGTTATACAGTAAGACATGTTCTCCTACATGAAATCGTTTTGTGTTCTTTAATCGAGCGTCATGGAATTTCTTTGTCTTTTCTTTGTAAACCCTAGCGTTTTCGTACGCTTGTTCCCTCTTTCCTCCAATTTGTGAATTTGTAAGAATCGATTCTTTCCTGCAAGGTTTTGGTCCAGGTTTGCTGCTTTAAGTGCACAAAAGGCCTTGTGCTCTAGTTCCACAGGTAGATGACACGACTTCCATAAACAAGTTTAAACGGTGTTCTGCTGATGGGAGTCTTATAGGCTGTTCCAAAAGCCCATAATGCTTCATCTAATTTTGTAGACCTGTCCTTGTGGTTTTGACCTACAGTTTTCTCAAGGATTCGTTTGATGCTGCGGTTAGTGACTTCGGCTTGCCCATTCGCTTGTGGATGGTAAGCAGTTGTAAAGCGATGGTGAACTCCATAATGTGGGATTGATCGTTCAAGCTGATTGTTACAGAAATGAGTTCCCCGGTCACTAATTAGAGCTTTAGGGGCACCAAAACGAGAAAATAGTGTCTTGAGGAATTTGACAACATTTCTAGCATCATTAGTAGGCAGGGCTTGAACTTCAACCCATTTTGAAATGTAATCAACTGCTACCAAGATGTAACGATTGCCAAATGACACCGAGAATGGTCCCATGAAACCAATACCCCATATATCAAATATCTCACATACTTGAACCGGTTTTTGAGGCATCTCATCCCATGTTGAGATATTGGTTGGTCTTTGACATGCATCACAGGTGTGTACTACTTTGTGAGCATCTTTGAAGATCATGGGCTAGGAAATCCAAAGTCAAATACTTTCTTAGCTATTAAGGTTGCTCCATGGTGTCCTCCTGTGGGTCCTTCATGACAGGCCTTAGAATTTGTTCTGCTTCACTTCCGTATATGCATTCGAATGAGTTGGTCAGCACCGATTCTAACAGATACGGATCCTCAATAGTAATGTTTGACATCAGTAAGAACTTCTTCTTTTGCTGATAAGTCATTCCTTGAGAAGGATTCCACTTGCTAAGTAATTTGCAAAATCGGCAAACCAAGGATGTTCATCGATTAAGGATTGAATATGCATAAGGAATCGTGAGGAAAATTGTCATTTATTATGGCTTCCTCAGTTTGTGAAGGACTTGAATCCTTAAGACGCGAGTGATGATCAGCTGCTAGATATTTTGCTCCCTTCTTATCATGAATTTCGATGTCAAATTCTTGAAGTAGAAGAATCCAACAAATCAATCTCGGATTTGCATCTTGTTTGTTGAACAAATAACGAAGGGCTGCATGATCGGTGTAAACAATTGTTTTTGAAAGGATGAGATACGAGCGGAATTTGTCAAATGCGAAACTACCGCAAGAAGTTATTTTTTGGTGGTGGTGTAGTTTTCTTGTGCATCGTTTAGGGTTTTGCTCGCATAATGATTGGGTGAAATTGCTTGTCTTTCCTTTGTCCTAATACGGTTCCTACCGCGAAATCGCTTACGTCGTATATGAGTTGAAATGGTAGCGTCCAATCTGGGGAAACCATGATTGGAGGAGTTACCAGTCTATCCTTGAGAAATTTCAATGCACTAGTGCATTCACCAGAAAATACGAATTGCACGTCTTTCTCAAGAAGTTGAGTCATGGTCGAGCGATTTTTGAGTAATCTTTGATGAAACGACGGTAGAATCCTACATGTCCTAGGAAACTTCTGATGTCTTTCACGGTTGCGGGATGCGGAAGTTTAAAAATAGTGTTGACTTTGGCTTGATCAACTTCAAGCCCTGCTCGAGAAATTTTGTTCCTAACACTATTCCTTCCGTAACCATGAAATGACACTTTTCCCAATTTAAAACAGGTTAGAATCTTCACATCTAACCCGCATCTTTTCCAGATTTTCAAGACATTGCTCAAATGAGTTTCCAAAGACGGAGAAATCATCCATGAAAACTTCCATTGAGTGTTCAATCATGTCATGAAAAATTGCTACCATCCATCTTTGAAATGTAGCAGGAGCATTACACAATCCAAAGGGCATTCGCCGATAAGCAAATGTGCCATATGGACAGGTGAATGTCGTCTTCTCTTGATCTTCAGGAGCAATGGGAATTTGAAAATAACCTAAGAAACCGTCCAGGAAACAATAGAACATTTTTCCAGATAATCTCTCAAGCATTTGGTCGATGAAAGGAAGAGGGAAGTGATCTTTCCTTGTGGCGTCATTGAGTTTGCGATAGTCTATGCAAACTCTCCATCCTGTAATCGTACGAATGGGAATAAGCTCATTCTTCTCGTTAGTTACAACAGTCATTCGTCCTTTCTTTGGAACAACTTGGACGGGACTGACCCAAGGCGAATCAGAAATAGCGGGCATCTAGAAGTTTGAATACTTCTTTCTTCATCACCTCTTGCATGCTCGGTTTTAAACGTCTTTGAGGTTGAATGATGGATTTGAAGTCTCCTCCATCAATATTTTATGAGTGCAAAAGGATGGATTGATTCCTTGATGTCCATGATTTTCCATGCAATTGCTCATTTGTGTGCCTTAAGCACATTGAGCAACTTGTTCTTCTCATCAATTGATAAGGCGGATGAGATTATGATAGGAAGTTGAGATGTGTTTTCAAGAAAAGCGTATTCGAGATAAGATGGAAGTTCTTTGAGCTCTAAAAATGGAGGGTCTTCTATAGAAGGTTTGGCTTTTGTTCTAGGTCTTGCTCAATGATCTCAAATGCTTCTTGATGACATGATGTTTCATCAACTTCAAGTTCTGAATGATTTGGTTCTCACATATGGGTTCGATGATTTGGATTTCTCTTAATTGAGTGTTGCAAGCTTCATTTTGAAGGGTTTTCTTCAAATGACGGGTTATGATCGAATCACAAGCATCAACGTAATAGAGTGAGTCATCACGATGTTAAGGGTGTTTCATGGATTGGCCTATATCGAATGTTACTCCTCCTCGTCTACTCTAAGCGTGAGTTTGTCTGTACACACATCAATGAGGGCTCGAGCAGTCACTAAGAAAGGTCAACTAGGATAAGAGGAACATTTTTGTCCTCATCCATGTCAAGGATCACAAATCAACGGGAAATATGAATTTGTCAATTTTAACTAAGATATTTTCAACGATGCCCATCGGATATTTGACAGAAGGGTCAGCTAACTAGATGCTCATACGGGTAGGTCTAGGTCACCTAGTTAATTTTTCAAAACCGCATAAGGCATAAGGTTAATGCTTGCACCTAAATCAGCTAACGCATTACTGACAGAAAGATTCCTATTAGGCAAGGTATGGTGAAACTTCCTGGATCAATCATCTTTTGAGGTAGTTTGTTTTGAAGAACTAAAAGCATCCTCTCAAAACTACGTGTGATAACTCATCCAGCTTCTTTTGTTTGACAAGACACCTTTTAGAAACTTAGTGTAGTTTGGCATTTGTTGCTAAGGCCTCTACCAAGGGCAGATTGATGTGGAGTTGCTTGAACAACCCAAGGAATTGCCATATTGTGCCTCCATTATTTGTTGTCTCAAACGACCTGGATATGGAGGTGGTGGAACGTATTTCTTTGCCGGTTCTTCAATAACAACAGGTTGCATTTGCTTATCATTTGCATTACTTGGAGTTTCAGTTTCTACTTCTTCAAGGATGGGTTGTAATGCGGGTGCATCACCTTGAGTGGTTTTGCCACTCCTGGTGGTGATGGCTTTGACTTGAGTATTAGGGTTTGTCATAGTGTTGCTGGGCAAAGCTACTTGAGGTCTTTCAGATAGTTGTTGTGCTATTTGACCTACTTGGTGCTTTATGGTCTGTAATGATGCTTTGTTGCTTTTGATGTCAGTTTTGTTTCTTTGGAACCTCTCCTTATTTCTTCGATCAGATTTCTGGATGTACTCATCTATGGCTTGTGTGGTTAACAACAATTGCTGCAATAATCTTCCATTGATGATGCTCCACGGTCTTGGTTACCACTGCTAGGACCTTGGTATGGTGGTTTCTGTTGTTGGTAAGGTGGCCTTCAGTTGAATCCAAATGATTGTTGGTTATTGCCCGCATCTCTGTAATTCGAGTTGCTTCTCCAATTTGAATTGTATGAGTTGTTTGGGCCTCCTACGTAGTCAACATATTCAACCATCATAATGCCTTGTGGGCACTCGCTGCTCTTGTGTGAATTTCCACATGTGTTGCATCGTGTTGAAGTTTTCTTCAGCTCGCTTTGCAATTGTTCGAATTTTTTGGTTAGAGCTTCTAATTGGGCTGCAATTAGGGTTTCAGAGTCTAGTTGATGAATACCTTTAGAACTGGGTTTGGTTCTTAAGGGATTGTTAAGCAAAGCTCTTCTTAGCTGCTCTTTCTAAGGCTTGGTATGCTTTTGTTGGTGTGACACTTCCAAAATCTCCTCCCTCACTTTGGTCTACCGCTTGCTTGTGGGCTCCGCTGATTGCATCGTAAAAGGTTTGACACTGCAGCCACAAATATAGTCCATGATGTCGGCATCTCTGAAGGAGACTTTATATTTCTCCCATGCTACGTGTAATGATTCATCGTCGTCTTGGCGAAAACTTGTGATGTTGCTTCTTAGTTTGGCACTGCGATCGGGTGGAAAGTACTTCAAAAGGAATTGCTTGGTCGTTTCTTCTCATATGGTGATGGAACCAGGCAGAAGTGAATTAGGCCAGTTGATGGCTCGGCTTCAAAGTGAAAATGGAAAAAGTCTTAGTCGAAAATGGTGTCGTCTGAACAGTTGTTGATTTTGAAGGTTGCACAGATACGAAGGAATCATGAGATGTGAGCATTAGGATCTTCATCATTTAACCCATGGAACTGAACAGAGTTTTCTACAAGTTGGATAATACTAGACTTATCTCAAAATTATTGGCGCTATGGCTGGTTGGACAACACTAGACTCATACCATCTATTGACGGTGTGGCATAGTGTGTCATCTTCATTTCCTCGTCTTCGTTAGCCATGTCTTCTTGGATGGTGTACCTTCCAAAATGTCTTCTTCAATGACTGGTGCTGCTTGTTGTGATCTTTTGCGTAATCTTGACGGAAAAGTCATTCGGGTTCCGGAAGAGGCGGAACAAGTTTAGAACTAGACGAGCGGACATACACTAACTTAAAGAAGCATAAACTAACTAAAGCTTAAAATGAATCAGGCAAAAATAACTAACTAACTAGACAAACTACCTAAAAATAAAATGAAGTTAAAACAAAAATATTAACAAGTTATATACAAGATAGTCAAAAATTTAGTTTTCTTTCAAATTGCCGTGTGTCCCCGACAACGGTGCCAAAAACTTGATGGAGTGCGGATAGTATATATATTGATAAGAATCGCCAGATTCAGTTTTAATTGGTTACTAAATACTAAACCACACACACAAAGGCAGTGTACCTGTCGTATGGTAATATAGTGTTGATAAGAAGCAAGTATCAATCCGTGGAACACCTAGCCTACTAAAAAACTTGACGATTTGACTATCAGATTTGGTTTTTGTTAAAGAAAAGATAAGGTTTTTAGGTTTAACAATAATGATAAAAATAAAGTAACTAAGATTTGAAGCGTTTGGATTAAAACCAGTATCATCCTAACTAGACTCCACTTATATAACTGTGATGCGTTGGTGGTGTGATTTAAAGATATGGATTATGTAATTGTGTTAATGTTTATAAAGATGAGCTAACGTGATTCTTATCTATCCTACTACCATAGTGACTTGATCCTGTCAGGCTGAGTTACTGCTCAGATCAAGCCCTAGTAATATAGGTAAATCTTTTGTGACCTATTTGAAATACGATTTTTGAAAACATAACTTAATGTTAGAAAGAGAGTTGACCAGGTACTTCCTAACATACCATTAATTTTAGAAAACGTAACAATTAGTGAAGTTTCCAAACTAATAAAAGGGAACCCGCAATGATCAGAAAGTTAAAGTGATATGATTTCTAATAACCATTTCTAGTTCATTAGCCATGGATTTATTATGAAGACGGTTTCGCGAATGAAAGTTAATCATACGGTTTTCCAACTTTTTATGACGATAACAATCACAAACCATAAATTTATAACTTCCCGTTCAAATGTAGATGCTACCCATCAATAGTTTTCCCAAGACCACCATAACATTAACAAATATTTATCACACTATTAGTTCATCACAAATTACATATGTTTCATCCGATTAGGATGATAAAAAAAAGTTTAGCTCATAATGAGCTTGAACATAACAACATATAACAAAGAAGATAAATATGTAATCATCGGTGAAATGGAACAATCAAACCGATAATCCACAATGGATGGCGTTTAGACGATCCCGAGCTTCTTCCAAGTGTTGTATGCACCTCCCAAGCCTCCAAATGACCTTGAAGTCTTGATTCCCAAGAGAGTTCTGCATAGTAACTCTCCCACCAAAGCTTGCCAAAAATGGTGAACTTAGGCTTCTATTTATAGGCTTTCTGTAGTGTTTAAGCACGGCCCCGTGCTAGTACAATGCTTACGAAAGTTAGTCGGCTCATACATGAAGGTTGTGTCGGGCACGACCCCGTGTTGGAGGTGGGGCACGGCCCCGTGCCTTATGGGGCACGACCTTGTGTCTACTTTTAGGGGACAGTACTTTTCTCCATGTCAGATGTCCAAGCACGAGGGTGTGTTAATTTAGCACGGGGGTGTGTTTCTGGCAAGGCATGGGGGCATGCTTAATGAGGCATGACCCTATGCTTGGACTCCAAAGCTCGGATCACTTCAATTTCTTGTTACATATGCTTCTTTTGTCCATCTTGCCCTTTTAAACACCTGAAAACACAATTTAAGACTTTTAAGTACATTTTCATCATTTTAAGGAAGATATTAAGGAATAATTGATGTGCTTTTGATAGGATTTTTATGTAAAATTTGGAGCACATCAATGCTGTCAAGAGGGAGAAGGGAATCGAGTACTTTATATTCCCACACGATCTGAAGACTCTCCTTGGTTTTGAGCTCAACCAGCTGGCCAAACTAAAGCTGTTATATGCTGACCCAAGAAAGATGTCAGGCTGGTTTAAGGTTGGTTTGAAGCTGCTTTGAAAAGAGAGTACCACACCAGGTGGGTCAACTTCAACCTCAACAACCAACGAGGTATATCAGAAGGTCTGAAGTTGATGCCAGTACTAGAAAGCCAAAAATAGTGCTAAAGTGGAGTCCTTCCCTCACGATGTCAAGAATCCCTCTAAGGGAATGCCACAGGACCTCACTCCACACTTCAAGTGGTGGTACTATGACTGGAGAACAGGTGAGGCGGTCATAGTTCAGAACAGATATGAAATACGGAAACTATCAGGTATTTGACCCAATGTGGCTGACTAACTTGTCTTCTGACGATGTCTACACTTTATACAAGTCACCATTGTTCTATGACGCGCAAGACATTGTACAAGCCCTCCAGTTCCAAAACCTGATAAGACTCTGCTTTGCATTCGAAATACATGCAGGAGTTACAAGGGAGGAGAAGTACAAGAATATGAAGAGCTGATGAAGAATGTTAGACAATAGAGTAATCTAGATCCAAGGGGGAGTTTGTAGATACATATGTACCTAGTTTATGAGCTTAATGTAAAATGTCTTTCATGTCTTACATATATGTAACAGAATGGGTATGAATGAAATACAATGTGTGGTTTATGCTTATAATGTTTAATATTTCATTCATTATTGTGTGTTAACGCATATTGAACTAACTATATAGGTTTGTGGTTGTTTACATAGTTCTTTGTCAATAATGATTGAGAAACGTGCTTAAACTTAATCTTGTGAAGTTCTCATGCGAATGGACCATGCTAATGGACCATACGCACGAATGCTTCATGCTAATGAACCAGTCACACGACTGAACCAGGAGACTGGATCAGTCGCACGACTGTAACATGAGATTGACTCAGTCGCACGACTGAATCTTCAGTCGTGCACATGGATCAACCATTTGCTTCAATCGCACAACTGAACCGTGCGAATGGCTTAGTCTCACAAATAAAAACCCTAATCAATAAATACCACTTAATTCGTGGAAAAACATAACAATTCAAATCCCTACGCACTAAATCGTACCCTAGCCGTCCAGAGACCCTAGAACACCGGTTCCAAGTTCATAGATCGAAGTAAAACATCCTACTATCATTCTTAACGTTTAGTTTCATTCTTGGATTGATTTTACTCGCGTTCTCACTGATTGGATTGCCAATCAAATAGGATTCCACACTATTTGGTTTGGTACACACGTTAATCAGTTAGTACTCCGTACCGAAAACGATCTTAACACTAACCAATAATAATAATCTTAGACATTTACGATAAGTCACACAACACATGGAATATATTTTACAAGTTGTGACGTTATCGCGTAAAATTTATAAAACAAACATTTATAATTATATAAAATCATAAACCACATAATCACAACTGTTCAGACCGTGTACGTACGGAGTACTAACTGATAATGCGTGAAACCAGATCAAATAGTGCAGAATCCTATTTGATTAGCGATCCAATCACTGAGAACACAGTTCAAATCAATCTAATGATTAAAGAAACGTAAAGAACGATTAGAACGAGGTCAACTTCGAACGATGAACTTGGAACAGACTTCGAACGATGAACTTCGAACGATGAACTAGATTATGAATATGTGTCAAAAGTCTTCAAGTGTTTTAAATTCTTCATTTTTCCATGAATTAAGTGGTATTAATAGGTTAGGGTTTTCAATCGTGTGATTAAACCATTAGTATGGTTCAGTCATGCGACTGAATCATGCGATTGATCCATGTGCACGACTGAAGGTTCAATCGTGCGACTGAGTCAATCTTATGTCTCTATCGTGCGACTGATCCAGTGTCCTGGTTCAGTAGTGCGACTAGTCCATTAGCATGAAGTATTCATGCGTATGGTCCATTAGCATGGTCCATTCGCATGAAGACTTCATACGATTAATTTTGAACATGTGTCTCAATCATTATTGACTAAGAACTATGCAAGCAACCACAAACCTATATAGTCAGTTCAATATACTTTAAAACACAATAAACAATGAAACATTAAACATTATAAGCATTAATAACATATTGTATTTCATTCAACTCATTCATTACATATATGTAAGACATGACATACATTTACATTAAGCTCATAAACTAGGTACAAATGTATCAACAAACTCCCCCTTGGACCTAGTTTACATTAGCGTCTGACATTCTTCATAAGCTCTTAGAATTTCTTGTACTTCTCCTCTCTAGTAACTCTTGCATGTATTTCAAATGCACAACAGAGTTGTAAGGCCCCGTTCCCGGCACGCTTACAGCTATTAAATCATTGCACATAAAACATATAATTTATTAACTTGAAGAAACATCATAGCGGAACCACTAAACAACATTCCATTTCATCATAAAATCTTTTGCAAAACAATACATCATTAATAAGTTACAAAATACATGTTGCATTATATCAAAAAAGCATTTATAAAAATGGATGCCATCCAAAGAGCTGAGTAGTCGCCCCGTGCCATCCTTAGCAACATTACCTACCAACTTGAAACACATAAAAATCAGCGTTACTGAGTGAGTTCTTGTTTTAATAAAACATACTTTACTTTCTTTAAAACCGTTCTTTACTTTTTTATGTGGTCATAGATCATACGTACACAAAGATAATATCATTATTATCTTCATCATTCGTTCTTTAACTTTCGTTCATTCATCGTTCGTCCATACCATTCACTTTCATTACTTTCATTCTCATTTACTTTCACACTTTCATTCATACATTCATTATTACTCTTCGTTTCATGCCATCTAAAACATGAAGTTTACCCCATCGTCATGCGTAAAACGGGTACTGGGCTGAAGTCTATAAATAGACCTTCCGTCATGGCACACAACAGCCTGGCCATAGTACCTAGGTTTTAAATTCAGGTATACCATTGTCATGTGCTATACCCACCGTCATGCATAAAGCGGATACTAGGCCGAAGTCTATCAAAGACCTTTCGTCATGACGCACAACAGCCTGGCCATAGTATCTAGGGTACGCGACAAAGGTTCTATAAAAATGGCCGGGCATAAAGACGGACCTAGATGTGCATCCTTCTGGGGAAGCTTACCCACACACCGTTGGGCTAACACCCTACATTGGGGCGTGTCCCGACATACATGGCTTGCAAGACTTTCTTTACTTTCCATCATTCATTAATGCATGCATTCATTCATCATGTTCCTCTTTCATCATCTTCCACTTTACTCTACATAATACTTTCAGTTCATTCATTAACATTCAACGTAAAGCCAAGGGAAAATAATCATACATAATAATAAGGAACATCAACATACGTAGTCAACATCATCATACAAGGCACCATCATACATACATACATACATACATACATACATTATCATCATGCATAAACATACAACATCATACATCATCATCCATGCCCATCATAACGGCTATGACTTCAAAAGTCAACTTACAAGAACTCCTAGGAATCTCCCACGTCAAAACCTACATCTGCACTTTCCCCCGAAAGTCAGTAAATAAACTAGATTTTCTCGGACGCATAAGCCCTACTTGGGTGTATGGGCACCCTTCAGTCGCATGGCCTCCCAGGAGACTGAACCACTGTGGATGAACACCAAGCGATTGGGCCCTATGCGAATGGACCTAATGTGGATGGTCACTATGCGGATGGATCCCATGCGAATGGACACAATACGGATGGATCCTATGCGAATGGACCTAATATGGATGGAACTCAGTCGCATGACCTCATGAGAATGAACCTCAGTTGCACGACTCACAAGTGTATGGACTCCAATCGCACGACTCACATGCGAATGAACCTCAGTCGCATGCCATTCAGTCGCCTAGCCCTAGCTGATGCAGAATGCAGTTCATCCCGAACCCAATCTGCACTTTTCGGTCTCCAAACTCTCTCAACCCGTTCTAAGCCCAAATCAACCATCCTAAAGCTTAGGAATACATACCAAAACACCATTCAAGCACACGCCGAAAAACAAACCCCACCCGCATCATACACATACACATACACACGGGTTCAACACACGCATTTCAAAAAGGATAAATTCTTCAATCGGGTCAACTTGGTCCACGCATTGACTTCAAACGATTTTGACTTCCAATACTTATCCACATTACTTCTGCATACTCATCCGCATTGACTTCCAATATTCATCCACGCATTGACTTCAAATGATTCCCGGGCACTTATTTTCATCTTCAGCTCCTCAACCTCTTCATTCTTTTATTGTACCTTAGCATGTTGTTCTACAATAGTCTTGTTGGCTTGGTTGCTCTCCAACACAAGCTTTTCTATTTCAGCCTTTTATTTAACAATAGATTCCTTTTGTTCTTCAACAAGATTCAACAGAGCATCAATGATTAGGAGACTTGTCTTCTTCATCATAGGCAGTCACTTCCTCATACTTGTCTTCTTCTTGTTGATCAGCAATTTCATCTTTATGATCTTTAGTATGAGCCACACTTGCTGAACTAGAGCATTCCTCTTTTGCTTCAACAGGTTCGTCTTGATGAGTTTGTTGTTGCTATTGATTCACAATTACTGGTGAAACTGGTTCAGTCTTATTTGAATTGACAAGATATTCAGTCTTGGATAATGATAATTGAATAGAACTGGCTTGTGAGACTAAGACTGTTTCCCCTGTGTGAAAGCTCTCAATGGATTGCTTTTATATAATTAGAGAGATAGGTTCTGTGTGTTGGTAAGCTGGTGATTGAAGGGTAAGAGGAGAGATTGGCTGAGTGTCTTGACAAGATGAGGGAGATTGTTGAGAGTGAACAGGGAGAATGGGTGAAATGGACTGAGTGTTTTGACTTGTAGATGAAGGGTGTTATGGAGATTGATGTTGTTGGTGCATGGGTGAGAGATCTCGTGAGTGAGTGGCATGTACAGTGTTGGTTGCTGAACCCACATGTTGATCTTCACAGAAGCTCTTGGGGAATATTTGCATTAGCATCTACCACGTGAGCAAACATAGGCATGTTTCCTCCTTCATAATTCCCGGATATTTTATTCAGACAGATCAACCTAGGTGTGCTTGAACAAACACATCGCCATCTACAGCAGTCCCAGGCAGATCAGCAATGACGATCAGTTGCAGAAACCTTCGAAACATATACATCTTGTTAGCCTTCTGTACTTTGATGTGATCACATAAGTAGTTGAAGATGTACTTTGAGTAATTGTAGGTTCTTCCCTCAAAGACACCAATAATGCCTGAAGAGATATGCCTTGAAAATCTATCAAGTCCAGATTTCCTGTTTGAGATGCACTTAAGATAAGTGTGACAGAGAAATCTGTATGGCTTGCAGAGTCTTCCTTTCTTGATTTCTCCCTTCTCGAAGTCACCATCACACCCCATCAGAAGAAAGACTTTCTCTATGTATTCATTCTTGAACACATCAGGGTGACCAGCTTCTACATCTCTGAACTCAGGAACCCTTCTTATTGTCTGTTCATCCATTCTTAGTCTTTGATTCTTCACATCAGCCACAATACTTGACCATTTTCTTATATTTGGGCGGAGTTCCAGAAATCAGTTATGTGTGATTGAGAATCACAGGTTCTGCGGATAACACATAGAACAGCCTGGATCTTTCGTAGATATCGGATAATGTCTTGACACCCTTCTGAAACAGGGTCGTCAGGGTTTAAGAAAGCACACACATTGTGCTCTCTCACAAATCTATTATCCAATTGTTCATAAGAATAAATAAGATTTAATCACATTATTGATATGAGAATATGAACAGTTGTGAGATTATACGAGAATCAAACAGTTCATTATTGAACATTATGACATGTTTTACCTTGAACACAATGATCTGAGAGCAGAGATATATGTTTATTTGATGTTTTGATTCGGTAATATTTGAATGTTATAGAAGGTGGAAAATTTTGTTGAGTGTGTGTTTTTCTGGGTCTGAAAAAGTGAAATAAAAAAGCAAATAATGAATTTTGAAGTCAAAGAATGTTGATACTTATGTCCCTAGTTTATGTGCTTAATGTAAAAGTCTGTTATGTCTTACACATATGTAATGAATGGGTTAAATGATATATAATATGTGGTTGATGTTTATAATGTTTAATATTTCATAGTATTATTGTATGTTAAAGTATAATGAACTTACTATATAAGTTTGAGGTTGTTGTGCATATAGTTCTTAGTCAATAATGATTGAGAAATGTGTTCAAAGTTACTCGTATGAGTCCTTATGTGAATGAACCATGCTTATGGACCATACACATGAATACATATGCTAATGGACCAGTCGTACGACTGAACCAGGAGAATGGATCAGTCGCATGATTGAGAAATAGATTGACTCAGTCACACGACTAAACCTTCAGCCATGCGTATGGATCCATCGCATGATTCAGTCACACGATTGAACCATCCTAATGGTTCAGTCGTACGATTTGAAACCCATAACCTATAAATACCACTTAATTCATGGAAAAACAAAGACTTTTGGAATAATTAAGAGCATACTCATAATACACAAACCCAGCCATCTTGAACGTCCAAGGAAGCCTGTCCAACTTCATAGATTAATCCTGATTGATCTTTACTCATTCATAACGTTTAGTTTCATCTTAGTGATTGGTAAATATTCTTGTAGGATCGTTTAAGGGCTTGAACACAATTTCAACACAACAACACAATGAGAAGATTAACTAAACTTTTAATCAAACAGTTAACTAGGTAACCAAAGGTGATACAAAGAACACAAGTAAAGCAAGAGACTGAAAGAGAGTATAGTTTTCAAGGGAGCAGTATATTGCTTTCTCAAGTTCTTTTACAAGTGTTACAAAGCATATTGAAAATACAAGAAACTTGAAATACTTATACTACAACCTACAGCCGGCTATACTATGAAAGCCAGCTGGATACAATTGATTAGACACTAACAAAATCAATTGTAGAATCAAAAGGCATATCTGCCTTTTGACCTTGTGACTATGACATGCCATAGCTCACTCCTTATACATTACAAAAAGGATAAAGTACATAAAGTGGAAAGTTTCAGACTCAAGACCTCAATGTACAGTTACCAAAAGCATGGACCTTTTCACCAACTCTTGTAAGTTGGTGACTTATCAGAGACGCAGCGGAAAAGGTGCTTTATGGAACAGTACATCAGATAAAGCATGTGTACTAAAAGTCTTCGGAAGAAATCTGTCTTCATAGGGTGAAGCTTCGGAAGACTTTGTCTCTTGAAGCTTCGAAGACTTCATGTTGGCTTCGGAAGATATTGGTCTTGACTTCGGAAGATTTTACACTTAGAATGTTTTTTCTAATGTATTGTGTAAAAATTCCGAAGCATTCTTCACTTCAGTACTTAGTGCATGTTGCTGAGACACTTTGGATTTTTGGGTTGCATCAGACTTAAGGAATCCTTACAAACTCCCCCTAGGCTGATGCTACCAAACACTTAGAAGATATTCAGATGTTGGTAGTCTTCAGTACAATCAAGACCATTCCTTTCTTCATTTGGTGGTCAGGATCATCAAGACTCTCATAGTATCTTCTCATTTCAAAGAGATCATGCAGAGGTAATTGATTATGTCTTGCCAGGAGTAGATTCTCAACACCTTGATCTCTGACAACATGCCATCTTTCTGGATTGGTAGAATAAGTCCAGGACAAGATAGGTGTCTCAGTTGCTAGAGGAGCCACTTGCATAGGAGTTGATTGGGTTGCCTCATCATGCACTTCCTCAGGTTGATCTGATTCAGCCTGGGTGTAGAGGTAGATGACTTTGGCTTCTTCTTTTTAGTCTTTGGTTTAGAAGCCATTTTCTTCTTCCTCTTTAATGTCTTTAACTGAGAAGACTGGTCTGCAGCACCATGTTGATCATCAGTGTCTTTCTCAGTTGGGTGTTCCCCCTTCACAGGTTTAGAAGGAGAGGGAGTTTGACCCTGTCTTGGATCAGAAGATGAAGTTTGCTGAGGCTCAGCTGGAGGTTCTGGTTCAGGTGTCTCTGGTTGTTCAAACTTGACCTCCACTTCAGGTGGGACTTGACTTGAAAAGAGTGCAAGTCAATCAATTCACCACTTTTAATCTTCTGCTTGATCACCCTTATATGCTCATCCATTGTAGATAGAGACATGGGACCAAGTCTCCTTCCGGAGAATCCATATGACTTCAAGAAGCTCATCATTCTTTGTCTGTCAGCAGACTTCTTTGCATTCTTTTGAATGATGGCTCTTGACTTTGCAGCTTCTTCCCTTAGCTTCCTTTTGGTTGTTTTTCTTTCTTTGACTAGCTCAAGCTCAAGTTGCTTTAAGTACTCGAACTCAATGAAGTCATAGGACAGGGAAGAAGTGTGTTTTTGCCTGATAGAAGCCTGTGGCACTCAGGTGGTTTATCATTTTGATTCTATCCTCTTCTTTATCTACTTGAGGTTCTTGTGGAGCCACATCTTCCTGTGCAGGACTTTCTTGAACTGGAGAGAGAGTGGGAGTATGCTTGTAAAGTCTTTTCTGTCTCTTCTCCTCTTTGAATTGGAGAAGTAACCTTGCATCCTCTTTCTCCTTTATCTCTCTTGACACTTCCATGTCAGCCAGTTCATTCAACTCTTCTAAGGGGAGGGAGATGATTTCATCAACATCATAGTTCCTGGTCTGTAAATAGGTAATCCTGACTGCCCTTAACTCATCATCTTTAGTATTTGGTCTGGGGGCAGCCCTGATTGCAGCTTGCATGAATTTAGATGACCCAGAAGAACTTTCTCCCCTTAGCCTCCTTTTCCTCTCTCTCTCTTCCTCCTCAATTTCCTCAGGAGTCATTATCCTTTTCCCTTTGTCACCAACAGACCTTTGTGACTCAGGGTGGATTGAGGCTTGGCCTTCATTGCTTGGTGTAGCTTCCATGCTCTGGCTAGAGAGAGGCTGAGAACACCTTCACCAGCAGGTGTCTCAGATGGAGTTTGGACCTCTGCAACAGTTGTTGATGGTGAGACAAGGGTTCGGTTCTGCCACTGGGCCTTCAGCCAAGGTTTCCCCTATGAAACTAATCTTAGGGTCCACCTCAACATCCAGTTGACCGATGACATTGCCTGATTGCCTAAGTCTCCTTCTTAGAGAGAACTCTGCAAGGATCCTGTCTTGGATTCTTTGAGCCAGCCTGTCAGCTTGTCTAGATTTGCTTGGATTGACAAGTGGCATGTTGACTAAATCCAGTCCTTCATAAAAGCTCAGGCTTTGGAACTGAAAGACTTCTTGTTGGCCTTGAACTCTGTGAAGTATGAGGGCTCTTCTGTCATCATCATACCTCCATCTGATGATGTAGTTGCCAGTTCCATGTGGTGGAGATGAGACAGCCCTTGGTATACCTTCCTCAAAGAGACTCCTGATGATAGAGTCTATAGAGTCCACATTAATGTGAGTTTGAGGAAGTTGCTGAGAATGCACAACAACAAGTGAGGATGGTGAGTCCTCTATGTCCATTCTCTTTGAAGAACTCCCAGGTTCTGTGGTTGTGATAACTTTCTCCCCCTTTTTGTAGCATCACCCACTTGCATAGGTGAGCTGGAGGATAAATCAGTCACTTCCACAGGTTCTTGTGTTCCTGGTTGAGCTCTCCTTAAAGGTCTCTCAGCTAGTTTTTCCTTCAAATATGAAATCTGAAGTTGCTGATCATTGACCCTGTTTTGTAAGGTAGTCACCTGAGATTCCAAGTGACTAACCTTAGAGACTAGATAGGTGCATGTTTGTGACAATTTTTGTACCTTTAGTCTCAAATTCCCCTCATCTTCATCAGAAGAATCACTGGGGGATGAGAGGATCGGACCAAAGTCCTCTCTCTCACCACCAGCTTGAGTTTCTTGGCTGCTGGTTTTCCTCTGCTCACTAGCAACCTCAATTAAGATGCCAATGGGCTGAGTTGCCATGGTTGAGGTCTTAATGATGTAATCACTTTCAAAAGTGAGAGCCTCTTCCATATGGACATCCTGAACAAGTTCAGATGTGTCCACCTCAGTAATAGGTGACTGATGAGGGATAGACTGAGGAGAGTCAGAGGTACTCATCTCTCTTTGAGTAGGGGAGAGAAGAGAGACTCATGGTACTCACTGAATCCTAAGTCTTCATCAGTGTAAAAGGATAGGTTGGGAATTGGTTGGTTTAGATCCAAAGGCTGGGGATGGTAGCTGTCCCCTGAAGTTGTTCACTTGAGTGTTGAGACTCAGAGTGAAAGCTTACGGTTGTTGGGCTAATGAGCTCATCAGGTTGAGCTTGAGGAACCTCAGCCCTGATAGGTAAAGTGATGGAGTGGTTTGCTCCTCAGGAGAAGTGGGAGCTCTGGAGTCCACTTCTTCCTGTAAGGTTGAGTATTTGGGGGCCTGCACAGACTCATAGCCTGAGCAGGGGTTCGTTGGGATTTTCTTTTGTAGGTGATGAATATTTGAGGTTGTGAAGAGGGTAGGAGAGCAGTAGGTGTGGGTTCAACACTAGCTTGGACTGCTATGTTGTCACCTTGAGCAATGAGCTCTAACATTTTTGGGACTAGGGCTTTTCTACCCCTGAGAAGCCTACAGTTGGCTTCTTCATAATTTTAAAGATGTCGGGCTTCATCTGTCCCAGTTTAAGAATATTGCCTGTTTCCCTCAACTGTGAGCCCAGTTCACAGTTGAGAATGTGTTGAACATATCTAGGAAACATGTAATACTCTAAGGAGTCTAAGTTTGCAAGTAAATTAGTATAAACAAATTGTGAATACCTGAACTTGACCCCCTGAACCATCCCATGACTATAAAGGAGAGATCCTCAGGAATCTGGTCCCTCCACCATTGTTTTGATAAGCTGTGGATAACCACATGGAGCAGGTATTTCCACTGGATGAGACACCTCCCTTTCCTGAAGGTCTTTACAGAGAAATCTCCTTCATATCCCTCTCGCTCGAGGAATGATTAACCGCTTCTTTTGGGAAGAACACTTCACCTGCTTCATCATCCAGCTGAAGATGTCGGTTGATGATGGCCGGAGTGATGAAAATTGTTCTCCCCTGCACTGTGGCAGACAGTGCCTTCTCCCCATCCATAATGACCTCTTGGCAGGTCTTCCAGAATTCAAGCAAATGATCCTCATATAGAGGAGGATCAATGGTTAGGGAGGTGAAGTAGTGAGACAAAGACAAGAAACGGCAAACCTCTGAGAAATGAGGATCTTTGTCAGAGCATACAGAGCAACCTGATTGTGTTGTCTGTGTAGCTGCATGGCAAAGTGAGGATCATTTCTGTGTGTAAGGTCAGCCATTGTGAGGTAGCTCAGAGATGAAGAGAAAAAAATGAGAAGGAAATTTCAGAGAAAGCTTTGGGTTTTAGGTATGGAAGAAAAGCAGATGATAGAAGAGGGGGAAACCGTTGGGTTTATATGAGAGAGAATGATTTCAGATAAAGTTTAATGAAAGAGGATAAACTTTGAAATCCGTATGTCGGTCTCACCTCTGAAAAAGTAGTTTACCTTTTTGCTCAAAAAGTAGTTTTCTTGGAATTCAAAAAGCTTCCGAAAGTATTTGTCTTCGGAAGTTGTGAGTGAAAAAGCTTCCGAAGCTAAGTGCTTCGGAAGAATTTTCCTGAGCGTCTTAAAGATTATGCTTCGGAAAAGAAATAAACTTTTGGATGCTTGTATAAGAATGAACAAAGCTTCCGAAAGTAATTTTTGCTTCGGAAGGAAAAAGTCCTTAAAAATGAATAAGTGTCTAAGTTAAGAATTTTAAGCTTCGGAAGATAAATTTTGACTTCTTCCGAAGGTAAAATTCTTAGACAGTCATTTATTTTGAAGACATATTTTTCTTCCAAGGTAAAACGTTATCTTCCGAAGTATCAGAAAATTTTCAAGAATCTAAGGAAAGTCTTCAAAAAGAGTTTTTCATTCAAAGAAAACATGAGCTTATGAAAGTGATGAACTAGACAACTTAGGACACACATATTTTTTAAGAAGAAATAATTAGAATTAGTTTAAAAAAAAAATCTACTCAAAGTTAATCATCCCAATAGCTGATATCAGATACTTAAATCTCTATTCATCAAAGCTTTTGTGAACAGATCAGCATATTGTTCATCTGTGTGAACTTTGACTAGTTTAATTAACCCTTTTCATAGTTATCTCTTATTAAATGATACCTGATGTTGATGTGTTGGTCCTTGAGTGCTGCACAGGGTTCTCAGTGATAGAGATAGCACTGTTGTTGTCTATGTGGATAGGGGTCTCTTTGTAGTTAAATCCGTAGTCTAGCATCTGATTTTGAATCCAAAGCACTTGAGCACAGCAGCTTGCAGCAGCAATGTATTCAGCCTCAGCAGTTGATGCAGACACACAGGTTTGTTTCTTGCATTGCCATGAGACAACCCTTCCACCAAGGAATTGACATCCCCCAGATGTAGACTTTGCAGTCATGTTGCAGCCACCATAATCACTGTCTGTATAGGCATACAGATTGAAATTAGAATTCTTTGGATACCATAAACCAAGTGTGAAGCACCTTTGAGGTATCTTAAAATCCTTTTCACAGTGATTAAGTGAGACATCTTAGGATTGGCTTGATATCTTGCACAAATACATGTAGCAAACATGATATCAGCCTGCTAGCTGTAAGATACATAAGAGACCCAATCATAGCCCTGTATAAGTGCTTATCTACACACTCCCCCTCAAGATCTGGACCAAGGGAGTGGTTTCTGGCTATGGGTGTCTTAGCAGTCTTACAATCAGTCATGTTGAACCTCTTGAGTATATCTTGAACATACTTTGACTGACTTATGAAAATGCCATCTTCAACCTGCTTCACTTGAATTCCCAGAAAGAAATTAAGTTCTCCCATTGAACTCATTTCAAATCTATCTTTCATCAGCTTTTCAAGTCTTTGCAGAGCCTTGAATGGTTGAGCCAAAGATGATGTCATCCACATATACTTGAACTAGCAGAATGTGTGTTTCCTTGTCCTTTGATGAAGAGAGTTCCATCTATATTACCTCTCCTGTAACCATGTTTACAGAGATACTCAGACAGTGTCTCATACCACTTCCTGGGTGCCTGATGCAGCCCATAGAGAGCTTTGTCAAGCTTGCAGACATAATCAGGATGATCAGGATCTACAAAACCAGGTGGTTGTTTGACGTAAACCTCCTCATCAATCACTCCATATAAGAAAGCACACTTTACATCAAGTTGGTAGACCTTGAAGTTCTTGGATGCAGCAAATGCCAGGAATATCCTAACAGCTTCTAGTCTAGCTACAGGAGCAAAGACATCAGTGTAGTCAATCCCTTCTTCTTGTGTGTATCCTTGAACAACTAGTCTTGCCTTGTTCTTGATGATGATTCCTCTATCATCCTTTTATTCCTAAAAACCCATTTGGTTCCAATGGTAGTCTTCCCATGAGGAAGAGGACAAAGGTTCCAAACTTTCTGCCTTTTGAATTGAAGCAGCTCTTGTTGCATAGCTTCAACCCAACTTCCATCCTTTAGAGCCTCCTCAACTTTCTTTGGCTCTGATTGGGATAGAAAACAAGAGTGAAGACAAACATTTGCTTCATGGGTTTTCCCTCTTTTCTTTACCCCGGAGATAACATCTCCAATGATGTTTGTGGTAGGATGAGACTTGTGGATCCTTAGCTGAGGGATCACAGCAAGTTGCTGAGATAGATCCAAATTTGAGAAATTTAGATCTGGTCTTGAAGATTGATCCTCCACATTATCACACTATCAGATTAACTTGATCCAATGAGTGTGTGACATCATTGATGTTGTCATCTATGGTATGGTTATTAGCATCAAGAAATTCTTGATCACTATCACCATCACCATTGTTGTCTTCTGCAATTGAGATGTCTTTATCTGGTTGAGAAGCCTCTGAGCTGGAATTGAAGGCATGCCAGATGTATCAGCTGGATTTGTCATTGTTGTGCTGATAGAAACCTCATTTGCTGAAGTAGTTTTAACTGGAGCTGAAGGTCTTCCTAGCTCAAATCTTGGATCAGGATCACCTGTATTTAAATTTTCTGCAGATCCTGAAACATGCTCACAGATTTATTAAAACAGTTGGTAACTAAATCAAGATCAAATAGCCAATCCAGACCAGAACCAGCCACTGGGAGTGTGCTCATTGAAAGTCACATTGGCTGACTCCTCAATGATTCTAGTTCTGAGATTGTATACTCTATAAGCTTTAGCTTGAGAAGAGTATCCAATGAAGTGTCCATCGTCTGATTTCTCAGCAAACTTGGCAACTTGATCTTTGGTATTCAAGATGTGTGCAGGGACATCCAAATGACCTGAGAAAACCAATGAAAGGTTTCCTCTTGTGCCAAAGTTCATAAGGAGTCTTACCATGTGTCTTAACTACTAAAACTCTGTTTTGCACATAGCAAGCAGTATTAACTGCCTCTGCCCAGAAGGTGATAGGCAGTTTAGAGTCAGACAACATAGTTCTTGCAGCTTCAATAAGTGTCCTGTTTCTCCTCTCAGCAACTCCGTTTTGCTGAGGAGTCCTGGGAGCACTGTATTGTCTTGTAATACCCTTTTCATCACAAAATGTATCAAGGATTTGGTTCTTGAATTCAGTTCCTTGATCACATCTTATGGTTTTGACCTTGTGATCACATTGATTCTCAATCTTTAAGATGAAATTCTTAGAATCTCAGGAGTCTCATCTTTAGTTCTAAGAAAGAAAAACCCAAGTGAATCTTGTAAAATCATCTGTGATCACTAGACAATATAAGGTCCTTCCTAAAACTCATTACACTGGTGGGGCCAAAGAGATCCATATGTAATAAGTGTAGGGGAGTAGTGATGGAGTTCTTTTCCTTAGGCTTGTGAGATACCTTGTGTTGCTTCCCTTTCAGGCATGCAACACAATGATCATCACTTGTAAAACTTTCTTTGGCATTCCAGTTACCAGATCATGTTTGATTAATTATTCATATTCTTAAAGTTTACATGGCACATTCTTTTATGCCATAGGAAAGACTCATCACTATTTGCTTTAATAGAAAGCATGAAACTGTAGGATTCTGTGTGCCCAAGACACTTAGATATTGATGTGGTTAGTACGTCATGATCCAAGTGGGTTTAACCAATAGCAAGCTTAGCAAACACCAAATAATATTTAATTGATGATGTGATCATGCAATAAAATATTAACACCAATTAGAAAATGGGTTTTCTAAACAATGCATATGACATGGAACAATTTATTAGGATATTTTGTTCAATTATATTATTTGTAATGTTATTTATATTAGTTAGATGACATTACAAATTAAAATAGCTACATATGTCATACAATTAATTGGTTAGTTGTATACATTTACTAAGAGATACCAAGTTATAAGACCATGTAACTTGTAATGTGTCTAATTTTAAAAGGGGGGAAACCCATTTTCAAAGCCCTTTTGGCCGCCCCCTTATTGTGTTCCTATTGGACCACTTTGTTGATTAGATACACACAATTAAGGGGTCTTATTTTTTTGCCTCTTGGACCAGCCATTTGAAGATACACATGCAAAAAGCTCTCTCTCTCTTTCTCCCCTCTCTAGTTTTCGGAAACCAGGCAGAAAGAAGGAGCTCCAGCAGGTTGTTTTGGTGTTCAATCCTAGCATACAGGTGTTTGTAATAGTGCTTGGGTATACGAAGCTTGAGGATCTCTACATTGAGTTCTTGGTCGATTCAAGCATCCAAAACACTCCTCTAAGGCGATTTTCTGCTGGAGAAAGGTAGCCATTCACAACCTCATATGGCTTGTGATTTATGTACATAATGTTTGTCATAGTTTGCCATTCATATATTAAGATCCTATTGATTTGGGTTTTTTTTTTCCATCTTAAAACCACACTAGAACACGAAAATTTCAGATTATAAACTTGTTTATAATCCTTACATCCGCTGCGTTTTCGAAAAGATTAAAAGGTTATAATATGTTTTAGGTTCTTTCAAACCCTTCATGGCATCAAGAGCCGGTTATTATGGATGGCTTGCTTGATTCATCGTTTGAAGGTTTAAAAGATGATATTAGAAGTTTAGCTGTTTTGGGCTGGTACATTATATCTTGTGAAATCCCCAACTTTCAAGTTACATTGCACATGCTTGTGATTAAACCTTGACAGTATGTAGGTTGAAAATGTTGGTTGTTTGGACAATGATTAAAACCCCAAAATTTCAGTTATGTGGATGAATTTGGGGTTTTAAATGGGGTTTCATTATTTGATAGATGATGTAAGGATTCCTGAAGTCTGATGCAACCCAAAACTGCCTAAGTGTTTCAGCAACATGCACTAAGTACTGAAGTGAAGAATGCTTCGGAAGAATTACACAAAGCATTAGAAAATACTCTAAGTGTAATATATTCCGAAGCCAAGACCAATATCTTCCGAAGCCTAACATGAAGTCTTCCGAAGCTTGAAGAGACAAAGTCTTCCGAAGCTTCAACCTATGAAGACAGATTTCTTCCGAAGACTTTTAGTACACATGCTTTATCTGATGTACTGTTCCATAAAGCACCTTTTCCGCTGCGTCTCTGATAAGTCACCAACTTACAAGAGTTGGTGAAAAGGTCCATGCTTTTGGTAACTGTACATTGAGGTCTTGAGTCTGAAACTTTCCACTTTATGTACTTTATCCTTTTTATAATGTATAAGGATGTGAGCTATGGCATGTCATAGTCACAAGGTCAAAAGGCAGATATGCCTTTTGATCCTACAATTGATTTTGTTAGTGTCTAGTCAATTGTATCCAGCTGGCTTTCATAGTATAGCCGGCTGTAGGTTGTAGTATAAGTATTCCAAGTTCTTGTATCTTTCAAAAATGCTTTGTAACACTTGTAAAAGAACTTGAGAAAGCAATATACTGCTCCCTTGAAAACTATACTCTCTTGTTCTGTCTCTTGCTTTACTTGTGTTCTCTGCATCACCTTTGGTTACCAGTTCACTGTTTGATTAACGTTTAGTTAATCTCCTCATTGTGTTGTTGTGTTGTAATTGTGTTCAAGCCCTTGAACGATCCTGCAATTGGTATCAGAGCATTCAGGCTCGTGATATAAGATCTAACCATCTTAAGATCCCTCACACACACAAAAACTAAACTTTTCAAATGGCTTCCATCTCAAAGACTGATATGGAGACTGGAACCATGAACAAATCCCCATTGATCACTCTTGATGACTTCGACACCTGGTGCATGAGGATGGAAGGCTTCATCAGGTCTCTTGACTCAAGAATGTGGGAATCTGTTGAATATGGACCTTTCATACCTAGCACCCCCTCTGCTACCGGTGCTGGTATGATTCCTAAAGATGTGGCCAACTACTCAGATGAAGATAGGAAAAGAGTAGATTGACAGGAAGGCCATGACTGCTCTTCAGACTGCTATCCCAAACTCTGTGTACAGAGGTTTTAAGAAGTGCAAAACAGCTAAACAGCTGTGGGATGCACTGAAGCTGATGTATGAAGGCTCCTCTGAAGCCAAGGAGAACAAGAAAGATCTTCTGAAGCAGCAGTTTGAAAATTTCACCTTTAAAACAGGTGAAACCATGACCCAACAATACTTCAGGTATGTTGAGATTGTGGATACCCTTGTGGATGGAGGAGTTCCTCTTGAGAACAGAGACATTGTAAGGAAGTTCATGTCCTCACTTCCTAGGCAATGGACACACTATTGTGTGGTAATCAAGAGGACTGAGAACCTTAAAACTCTTACTCTGACAGAGTTATATGGGATTCTCAGTGGATACCAGATGGAGATGAACTTACAAGGTTCATCTGGCAACTCTAACAATCAAATGGGTTCAGCCCTTCATGTGGTTGAAAGGGACAGCATAGAACCCCAACATCATCTCCTATGCTACCCTGACAACTCACAAAAGGGTCCTTTCATCACCTTCCCGGAGACACCAAGGGAGAACTTTACTCAAGGAAGCCCATTCCAAGAGACAAGTTCTTCTCAAGCCTTTGTGTCTGCAGATGAAAGCTGTGGAAATTATCTCTTCACTCTTGAAGACCTAGACTGTATCCATCCAGATGACCTGGAATACATGGAGATAGTTCAGCAGATGGCTCTTCTCACTCACAGAGCCAAGAAGTTCTACAAGAGGACAGGAAGAAAATTTCCAAGCAATGCTACCAGTGGTAAGTTGGGCTGGATAAAAGCAAAGTTAAGTGTTACAATTGTAACCTTATGGGTCACTTCGCCAGGGAGTGTAAGGCACCCAGAGCAAATGGGGGTCAAACACAACTCAGACCAAACTACACCAACAATACCCCTCAGGCTGAGAAGACAAAGCAACATGCTGGTTGCTGTTGAAGAGGGAGGATTTGACTGGAGTTTTCAGGCGGAGGATGCTTCTCCAAACCAAGCATTGATGGCTGACCATGATGAAGCCAAGGTATTAGAACATCTTTGCTCCCCTGAATGCATTGCTAAAGTAAATAGATACAGGTCCTACAACCTAGAGATGAGATCTGATCTTGAGTCATTAACATATTAAAATCTGACTTTAGAAAGTCTGAAAATGATTACAAGTTAAAGATAGAAGACTTGGAGAAAAACATTTCAGTACTAAAACATGAACATACAGATTTTAGAACTCAGATCCAAGATCTCATCACTAAGTTGACTAAGTGCCAGGCTGAGCTTGTGATCAGCAAAGCCCTGGCAGAGAAAAGTGTTCTTGAAGAAGAGACCTTCAAGAACATGATATCCTCATCCCTACACAATAAGGTTTGTTATCAAAATAGACAGGGACTGGGATCAAATGAGATAGCTCCTCCACACACAATCTTGTCTGTAAGATCTCCTAGGTGTGGAACTTGTGAAGATGAGCTTCCTCTCATAGATCCAATAAGTGAGGATGATGAAGAAGTGATAGTGAGGAATCCCTCTGAGAAGAGTGAAGAAGAGGATTCCTCCAAGGGCCACTATCCTTCTGAGGAGAAGAAATTAACTGTGATGACCAAGTCCAAGAGAAAGAACTTGATCAGGAAGAGCAAAAGGAAAGCAAAGAAGGCTCAAGAAATCAAGGCTACCTTTGATGCTAAGCAGAAACAAGTGTTCATCTCTGCAGGTTTCAAAGCAATAAGGACTGAAGACATCCACCAAAGCCTCTTATCCAAGAGTTCTGGTTCATGTTCAAATCATCTCAGTACAAAGAAGAAGACTGAGCTGCTGTGTACCACTGCTGCACAGCCTGGACCATCAAATTCCAAGAACAGTTCACAGCCCAAGGGAACTGTATCTGAATCTACCAAGATGAAGGTGAAAAAGGGATGTGACCAAGGCCAGTCTTGCTCTCAAAAGGAGATTTCTTTGAAGAAGAAAATGCTGTGTGTTATGTGTGAAAGTACTTCTCATATTGCCAAGGATTGTCCATACAATCCTAAAAGTACTATCCACATGACCAATACAAAGACTTCAAAGAATCTCAAGAAGTCTCAAGCTTCGGAAGGAAAGTCTGTTTCCTTCGGAAGCTCCAAATCAAAGAAGAAGGTAAATGGAAAATTACCTTCGGAAGCAAAGTTGGTCTCGGAAGAAAGGAGTTCTTCCGAAGTACTAAAGTCTACTGCAGTGACTGTAGATTCTTCCGAAGTGTCAGTCATTAAAACTTGTGAAGCTCCAAAAGCTTCTAAGGTTTTGAAGGTCAAGTCCAAGACTCCAAAGGTGGTGTGGAAGTCTAAGAAAGACCAAATGACTGAGGTTTCTCCATCAACAACAGCCGAAGATCCCCTCTGTACAACCATAGGATCTATTACTGTTGCATTACCTTCTATTACACTTACTGAACCCAAGACAAGTAAGGCTTGGGTTTCCAAATGTAACTAATCATTTTCTTTGTGCAGGAACAGCTCAAGACAAACAAGAATGTCTGGATAATTGACAGTGGCTGTTCCAGGCACATGACAGGCGATAGGTCTTTACTTCATAATTTTGAGAGAATTGATGGAGGACCAGTTGCTTTTGGAGGAATGAAGGTGGTTACATTTATGGAAGGGGCAAGGTCACAAATGGTAAGCTCAGCATTGAGAAGGTAAACTTTGTTAAGGAGCTTGGGTACAATCTTCTGAGTGTATCTCAATTTTGTGATCAGAGTCATAACATGCTCTTCACTGAGCATGAGTGCATTGTTCTCAAACCTGAGTGGTCATTCCTCATGAGCATATTCTGCTCAGAGCCCCCAGGAAAGGGAACATGTACAAGATGGATTTGCAAGAAACATCTCCCTCTGGAGAAGTTTCATGCTTTCTATCTAAAGCAAATAGTGATGAGTCTTTCCTATGGCATAAAAGAATGTGCCATGTAAACTTTAAGAATATGAATAAATTAATCAAACATGATCTGGTAACTGGAATGCCAAAGAAAGAGTTTACAAGTGATGATCATTGTGTTGCATGCCTGAAAGGGAAGCAACACAAGGTATCTCACAAGCCTAAGGAAAAGGACTCCATCACTACTCCCCTACACTTTTACATATGGATCTCTTTGGCCCCACCAGTGTAATGAGTTTAGGAAGGACCTTATACTGTCTAGTGATCACAGATGATTTTACAAGATTCACTTGGGTTTTCTTTCTTAGAACTAAGATGAGACTCCTGAGATTCTAAAGAATTTCATCTTAAAGATTGAGAATCAATGTGATCACAAGGTCAAAACCATAAGATGTGATCAAGGAACTGAATTCAAGAACCAAATCCTTGATACATTTTGTGATGAAAAGGGTATTACAAGACAATACAGTGCTCCCAGGACTCCTCAGCAAAACGGAGTTGCTGAGAGGAGAAACAGGACACTTATTGAAGCTGCAAGAACTATGTTGTCTGACTCTAAACTGCCTATCACCTTCTGGGCAGAGGCAGTTAATACTGCCTGCTATGTGCAAAACAGAGTCTTAGTAGTTAAGACACATGGTAAGACTCCTTATGAACTTTGGCACAAGAGGAAACCTTTCATTGGTTTCTCAGGTCATTTGGATGTCCCTGCACCATCTTGAATACCAAAGATCAAGTTGCCAAGTTTGCTGAGAAATCAGACGATGGACACTTCATTGGATACTCTTCTCAAGCTAAAGCTTATAGAGTATACAATCTCAGAACTAGAATCATTGAGGAGTCAGCCAATGTGACTTTCAATGAGCACACTCCCAGTGTGGCTGGTTCTGGTCCGGATTGGCTATTTGATCTTGATTTAGTTACCAACTGTTTTAATAAATCTTGTGAGCATGTTTCAGGATCTGCAGAAAATTTAAATACAGGTGATCCTGATCCAAGATTTGAGCTTGGAAGACCTTCAGCTCCAGTTGGAACTACTTCAGCAAATGAGGTTTCTATCAGCACAACAATGACAAATCCAGCTGATACATCTGGCATGCCTTCAAATTCCAGTTCAGAGGCCTCTCAACCAGATAAAGACATCTCAATTGCAGAAGATAACAATGGTGATGGTGAAAGTGATCAAGAATCTCTTGATGCTAATAACCATACCATAGATGATAACATCAATGATGTCACACACCTCATTGGATCAAGTTAATCTTGATAAGTGTGATAATGTGGAGGATCAATCTTCAAGACCAGATCTAAATTTCTCAAATTTGGATCTATCTCAGCAACTTGCTGTGATCCTCAGCTAAGGATCCACAAGTCTCATCCTACCACAAACATCATTGGAGATGTTATCTCGGGGTAAAGACAAGAGGCAAACCCATGAAGCAAATGTTTGTCTTCACTCTTGTTTTCTATCCCAGTTAGAGCCAAAGAAAGTTGAGGAGGCTCTAAAGGATGGAAGTTGGGTTGAAGCTATGCAACAAGAGCTGCTTCAATTCAAAAGACAGAAAGTTTGGAACCTTTGTCCTCTTCCTCATGGGAAGACTACCATTGGAACCAAATGGGTTTTTAGGAATAAAAAGGATGATAGAGGAATCATCATCAAGAACAAGGCTAGACTAGTTGTTCAAGGATACACACAAGAAGAAGGGATTGACTACACTGATGTCTTTGCTCCTGTAGCTAGACTAGAAGCTGTTAGGATATTCCTGGCATTTGCTGCATCCAAGAACTTCAAGGTCTACCAACTTGATGTAAAGTGTGCTTTCTTATATGGAGTGATTGATGAGGAGGTTTATGTCAAACAACCACCTGGTTTTGTAGATCCTGATCATCCTGATTATGTCTGCAAGCTTGACAAAGCTCTCTATGGGCTGCATCAGGCACCCAGGAAGTGGTATGAGACACTGTCTGAGTATCTCTGTAAACATGGTTACAGGAGAGGTACTATAGATGGAACTCTCTTCATCAAAGGACAAGGAAACGACATTCTGCTAGTTCAAGTATATGTGGATGACATCATCTTTGGCTCAACAATTCAAGGCTCTGCAAAGACTTTGAAAAGCTGATGAAAGATAGATTTGAAATGAGTTCAATGGGAGAACTTAATTTCTTTCTGGGAATTCAAGTGAAGCAGGTTGAAGATGGCATTTTCATAAGTCAGTCAAAGTATATTCAAGATATACTCAAGAGGTTCACATGACTGATTGTAAGACTGCTAAGACACCCATAGCCAGAAACCACTCCCTTGGTCCAGATCTTGAGGGGGAGTGTGTAGATGAGCACTTATACAGGGCTATGATTGGGTCTCTTATGTATCTTACAGCTAGCAGGCCTGATATCATGTTTGCTCATTTGCTGTTATCTATGTATTTGTGCAAGATATCAAGCTAATCCTAAGATGTCTCACTTAATCACTGTGAAAGGATTTTAAGATACCTCAAAGGTGCTTCAACACTTGGTTTATGGTATCCAAAGAATTCTAATTTCAATCTGTATGCCTATACAGACAGTGATTTTATGGTGCAACATACTGATTTTTCTCTACAATCAATGGATGGAAAGTCTCCTCAGGGGGTTTGGCCATGAGCAAACCTGTGTCTCTGCAACTGCTGAGGGAATTTGTTCTGCTGGCAATGCTGCTCAAGTGCTTTGGATTCAAAATCAGATGCTAGACTACGGATTTAACTTCAAAGAGACTCCTATCCACATAGACAACAACAGTGCTATCTCTATCACTGAGAACCCCTGCTCAACACTCAAAACACACCATCACATCAGGTCATTTAATAAGAGATAACTATGAAAAGGGGTTAATTAAACTAGTCAAAGTTCACACAGATGAACAATATGCTGATCTGTTCACAAAAGCTTTTGATGAACAGAGATTTAAGTATCTGATATCAGCTATTGGGATGATTAACTTTGAGTAGATTTTTTAAAACTAATTCTAAATATTTCTTCTTAAAATATGTGTGTCCTAAGTTGTCTAGTCATCACCTTTCATAGCTCATGTTTTCTTTGAATGAAAAACTTTTTGAAGACTTTCCTTGATTCTTGAAAATTTTCTGACACTTCGGAAGATAACATTTTACCTTCGGAAGAAAAATATGTCTTCATAAAAATGACTGTCTAAGAAATTTTACCTTCGGAAGAAGTCAAATTTATCTTCCGAAGCTTAAAATCTCTTAGAGAACTTATTCATTTTTAGGACTTTTTTCCTTCCGCGCAAAAAATTACTTGTTCATTCTCTATACAAAGCATCCAAAAGTTTATTTCTCTTCCGAAGCATAAATCTTTAAGACTCTCAGGAAAATTCTTCCGAAGTCACTTTAGCTTCGAAGCTTTTTCAATCAAACTTCCGAAGACAAATTACTTTCGGAAGCTTTTCGAATTCCAAGAAAACTACTTTTTGAGCAAAAAGGTAAACTACTTTTTCAGAGGTGGGACCGACATACGGATTTCAAAGTTTATCCTCTTTCATTAAACTTTATCTGAAATCCTTCTCTCTCATATTAAACCCAACGGTTTCCCCCCTCTTCTATCATCTGCTTTTCTTCATACCTAAAACCCAAAGCTTTCTCTCTGAAATTTCCTTCCATTCTTTTCTCTTCATCTCTGAGCTACCTCACAATGGCTGACCTTACACACAGAATGATCCTCACTTTGCCATGCAGCTACACAGACAACACAATCAGGTTGCTCTGTTATGCTCTGACAAAGATCCTCATTTCTCAGAGGTTTGCCGTTTCTTGTCTTTGTCTCACTACTTCACCTCCCTAACCATTGATCCTCCTATATATGAGGATCATTTGCTTGAATTCTGGAAGACCTGCCAAGAGGTCATTATGGATGGGGAGAAGGCACTGTCTGCCACAGTGCAGGGGAGAACAATTTTCATCACTCCGGCCATCATCAACCGACATCTTCAGCTGGATGATGAAGCAGGTGAAGTGTTCTTCCCAAAAGAAGCGGTTAATCATTCCTTCGAGCAGATGGGCTATGAAGGAGATTCTCTGTAAAGACCCTCAGGAAGGGAAGGTCTCATCCCAGTGGAAATACCTGCTCCATGTGGTTATCCACAGCTTATCAAACAAGCATGGTGGATGGGACCAGATTCCTGAGGATCTCTCCTTTATAGTTCATGGGATGGTTCAGGGGGTCAAGTTCAGGTATTCACAATTTGTTTATACTAATTTACTTGCAAACTTAGACTCCTTAGAATATTACATGTTTCCTAGATATGTTCAACACATTCTTAACTGTGAACTGGGCTCACAGTGAGGGAAACAGGCAATATTCTTAAACTGGGACAGATGAAGCCCGGCATCTTTAAAATTATGAAGAAGCCAACTGTAGGCTTCTCAGGGGTAGAAACAGCCCTAGTCCCAAAAATGTTAGAGCTCATTGCTCAAGGTGACAACATAGCAGTCCAAGCTAGTGTTGAACCCACCACCTACTGCTCTCCTACCCTCTTCACAACCTCCAATATTCATCACCTACAAAAGAAAATCCCACGAACCCCTGCTCAGGCTATTGAGTCTGTGCAGGCCCCCAATACTCAACCTTACAGGAAGAAGTGGACTCCAGAGCTCCCACTTCTCCTGAGGAGCAAACCACTCCCATTACTTTACCTATCAGGGCTGAGGTTCCTCAAGCTCAACCTGATGAGCTCATTAGCCCAACAACTGTAAGCCTTCACTCTGAGTCTCACACTCCGTGAACAACCTTCAGGGGACAGCTACCATCCCCAGCCTTTGGATCTAAACCAACCAATTCCCAACCTATCCTTTTACACTGATGAAGACTTAGGATTCAGTGAGTACCATGAGTCTCTCCTCTCCTCCCCTACTCAAAGAGAGATGAGTACCTCTGACTCTCCTCAGTCTATCCCTCATCAGTCACCTATTACTGAGGTGGACACATCTGAACCTGTTCAGGATGTCCATATGGAAGAGGCTCTCACTTTTGAAAGTGATTACATCATTAAGACCTCAACCGGCAACTCAGCCCATTGGCATCTTAAACTGAGGTGCCAGTGAGCAGAGGAAAACCAGCAGCCAAGAAACTCAAGCTGGGTGTGAGAGAAGGGACTTTGGTCCAATCCTCTCATCCCCCAGTGATTCTTCTGATGAAGATGAGGGGAATTTGAGACTAAAGGTACAAAAATTGTCACAACATGCACCTATCTAGTCTCTAAGGTTAGTCACTTGGAATCTCAGGTGACTACCCTGCAAAACAGGGTCAATGATCAGCAACTCCAGATTTCATATCTGCAGGAAAACTAGCTGAGAGACCTTTAAGGAGAGCTCAACCGGAACACAAGAACCTGTGGAAGTGACTGATTTATCCTCCAGCTCACCTATGCAAGTGGGTGATGCTACCAAAAAGGGGGAGAAAGTTATCACAACCACAGAACCTGGGAGTTCTTCAAAGAGAATGGACATAGAGGACTCACCATCCTCACTTGCTGTTGTGCATTCTCAGCAACTTCCTCAAGTTCACATTAATGTGGACTCTATAGACCTCTCATCAGGAGTCTCTTTGAGGAAGGTATACCAAGGGCTGTCTCATCTCCACCACATGGAATTGGCAACTACATCATCAGATGGAGGTATGATGTGACAGAAGAGCCCTCATACTTCAAGAGTTCAAGGTCAACAAGAAGTCTTTCAGTTCCAAAGCTGAGCTTCTATGAAGGATGGATTTGAGTAACAACACACTTGTCATCCAAGCAAATCTAGACAAGCTGACAGGCTGGCTCAAAGAATCCAAGACAGGATCCTTGCAGAGTTCTTCTCTCTAAGAAGGAGACTTAGGCAATCAGGCAATGAATCATCGGTCAACTGGATGCTGAGGTGAACCCTAAGATTAGTTCATAGGGGAAACCTTGGCTGAAGGCCCAGTGGCAGAACCTGAGACCCTGTCTCACCATCAACAACTGAGCTGCAGAGGTCCAAACTCCATCTGAGACACCTGGCTGGTGAAGGTGTCTCAGCCTCTCTCTGGCCAGAGCATGGAAGCTACACCAAGCAATGAAGGCCAAGCCTCATCACCCTGAGTCACAAAGGTCTGTTGGTGACAAAGGGAAAAGGATAAATGACTCCTGAGGAAAGTGAGGAGAAGAGAGAGAGAGGAAAAGGAGGCTAAGGGGAGAAAGTTCTTCTGGGTCATCAAAATTCTGCAAGCTGCAATCAGGGCTGCCCCCAGACCAAATACTCAAAATGATGAACAAAGGGCAGTCAGGATTAATTATTTACAGACCAGGAACTATGATGTTGATGAAATCATCTCCCTCCCCTTAGAAGAGTTGAATGAACTGGCTGACATGGAAGTGTCAAGAGAGATAAGGAGAAAGAGGATGCAAGGTTACTTCTCCAATTCAAAGAGGAGAGAAGACAGAAAAGACTTCACAAGCATACTCCCACTCTCTCTCCAGTTCAAGAAAAGTCTGCACAGGAAGATGTGGCTCCACAGAACCTCAGGTAGATAAAGAAGGAGGATAGAATCAAAATGATAAACTACCTGAGTGCCACAGGCTTCTATCAGGCAATACACTTCTTCTCCCCCCTCCTATGACTTCATTGAGTTCGAGTACTTAAAGCAACTTGAGCTTGAGTTAGTCAAAGAAAGAAAAACAACCAAAAGGAAGCTAAGGGAAGAAGCTGCAAAGTCAAGAGCCATCAGTTCAAAAAGAATTTGCAAAGACGTCTGCTGCACAGACTTCTTGAACCTGATGAGCTTCTCCTGAAGGAGACTTGGTGCCGATTCTATCTACAATGGATGAGCATATAAGGTAATCAAGCAGAAGATTAAAAGTGGTGAACTCATTGATTTGCACTCTCTTCCAAGTCAAGTCCCCAATGAGTGGAGGTCAAGTTGAACAACCAGAGACACCTGAACCAGAACCTCCAGCTGAGCCTCAGCAAAACTTCATCTTCTGATCCAAGACAGGGTCAAACTCCCTCTCCTTCGGAACCTGTGAGGGAGGAACCCAACTGAGAAAGACACTGATGATCAACATGGTGCTGCCGACCAGTCTTCTCGTTAAAGACATTAGAGAGGAAGAAGAAAATGGCCTCTAAACCAAAGACTAAAAAGAAGAAGCCAAAGTCATCTACCTCTACAACCCAGGCTGAATCAGATCAACCTGAGGAAGTGCATGATGAGGCAGCCCAATCAACTCCTATGCAAGTGGCTCCTCTAGCAACCGAGACACCCATCTTATCCTGGACTTACTCTACCAATCCAGAAAGATGGAATGTTATCAGAGATCAAGGTGTTGAAAATGTCTACTCATGGCAAGACATAATCAACTTACCTCTGCATGATCTCTTTGAAATGAGAAGATACTATGAGAGTCTTGATGATCCTGACCATCAAATGAAGAAAGGGATGGTCTTGATTATTCTGAAGACTGCAAACATTTAAAGATCTTCTAAGTGTTTTGGTAGCATCAGCCTAGGGGGAGTTTGTAAGGATTCCTGAAGTCTGATGCAACCCAAACTGCCTAAGTGTTTCAGCAACATGCACTAAGTACTGAAGTGAAGAATGCTTCGGAAGAATTACACAAAGCATTAGAAAATACTCTAAGTGTAATATATTCCGAAGCCAAGACCAATATCTTCCGAAGCCAAGACCAATATCTTCCGAAGCCTAACATGAAGTCTTCCGAAGCTTGAAGAGACAAAGTCTTCCGAAGCTTCAACCTATGAAGACAGATTTCTTCCGAAGACTTTTAGTACACATGCTTTATCTGATGTACTGTTCCATAAAGCACATTTTCCGCTGCGTCTCTGATAAGTCACCAACTTACAAGAGTTGGTGAAAAGGTCCATGCTTTTGGTAACTGTACATTGAGGTCTTGAGTCTGAAACTTTCCACTTTATGTACTTTATCCTTTTTATAATGTATAAGGATGTGCTATGGCATGTCATAGTCACAAGGTCAAAAGGCAGATATGCCTTTTGATCCTACAATTGATTTTGTTAGTGTTTAGTCAATTGTATCCAGCTGGCTTTCATAGTATAGCCGGCTGTAGGTTGTAGTATAAGTATTCCAAGTTCTTGTATCTTTCAAAAAGGCTTTGTAACACTTGTAAAAGAACTTGAGAAAGCAATATACTGCTCCCTTGAAAAATATACTCTCTTGTTCTGTCTCTTGCTTTACTTGTGTTCTCTGCATCACCTTTGGTTACCCAGTTCACTGTTTGATTAACGTTTAGTTAATCTCCTCATTGTGTTTGTTGTTTGTAATTGTGTTCAAGCCCTTGAACGATCCTGCAGATGATATGATCATTGGTTGTTAAAGTGCATAACCAAGCTTGTGGCCTTGTGTTGTTTGGATGTTTCAAGTGGTTGTTTTATTCATTCAATTTGGTTGTAATTTTGTGTGTATTCATTTGGTTGTAATTATTCATTCATTTGGTTATGTAATAATAGATTAGGTTCATTTCCTTTACTAGAAAAATGTATTAGGATACAATTTTGTAAAAGGAAGATGTACAAGATCAAGACCCAAAGATGGACACAAAGACACAAGAAACGTGGAGCTTTGGATGTGGTTTCTAGTGGGAGGTTCATGGAACCTTTATGATATGTTTGACCCTTAGAAAGACCATAGACAACAGTTGTGATGGCAAACAAGTGTTGTCAACATAAGGGCTATGGTTATGCACATATGATTGTTAATGTTTATGCTTGGTTGATTGTTTGTTGTCTTGATTGTTTGGTTGATATTTGGATATTCTATGCAAACTAACTAACAATCTTAACAAGCTGAAAATGTTGGTTCTTTAAAGTTAATAAAAGTTATTAAAATGGTTTAATGATTTTAAAAATTAAAATTGGTTTTAATCAAAGGACCATAGGGTATCTTGTATTTGAAAGCATACAAATACAAGTACATAGAGTTTTCTAAACTAGAATTAAGAAATCTCTAAAATTTTTTAAACGAGATTAACACCGTCCTTTTACACACAACACTTGAGTCACTTGGAACTCTAGTGGGATAAAGATCACCCAACCATTTTGAGGGAACTTGTGATTTGAGGTGAGAATGCCTTACTTTGGGATAAAGGTCACCTAACCATTTGTTTTGGCAAACTCACACGTGGGTGTAAGTAGGATGTCTTGATTTGCAAACCATGTAAATGGATCACCTACAAGTGGTTTCCAATGGTGTTGATGGGATTTTCATGCCGACTTTACTAGATGTTCAAGAGTCGATCCCATACCTCTACAAGTTGCAAATGGTTGCAATCCTCAAACGTTGACCACCTTATTAATTTAAAACGTGGGATAAAGGTCACCTAACCACAATTTAAATGTAATATTGGTTCTAGATTTTAATATGAAAAGTCTTGTAAGACATTTGTTATTAAAATTACATATCGAAAATACTAAATAAAACTTTGTTAAATTTTGTAGATGCCTCTAATAATGATAATTCCGATAACTCATCCGCGTCCAACCAATCCCTACGAGCGATCCTCCAAAAGGAACGTCTAAACCATAACAACTTCATCGATTGGTATCGAAACTTGAGAATTGTTCTCAAGCAAGAGAGACGATCGTATGTTTTAGACGACCCTGTCCCCGATCAACCTAACGAGGATGATGAGGAGGCCTTTAACGATTGGCTGAAATACACTGAGGACTCCGTCCAAGTGTCTTGTCTCATGCTAGCGCATGACACCGGATCTCCAAAAGGAGTATGAACATCACGGAGCTTACGACATGATAACCCAGCTGGAGGAAACGTTCCAACAACAAGCAAGGGTTGAGCGGTTCGAAACGGTTCGAGCGCTCCATGCATGTCGTATGGACGACAATCAATCTGTTTCATCTTATGTACTTAAGATGAAAAGTCACATTGACCGCCTCGAGAGGCTTAATTGTCCCGTCTCGAAGGAATTGGCCACGGATTTGATCCTCAATGGCCTTACCAAAGGTTCGAGACATTCGTGTTGAACTACAACATGAATGCTTGGGATAAAAGCATTGGTGAGCTTCACTCAATGCTCAAAACGGCCGAGGCGGCCATGGTAAAGGGTTTTACCCGTTCTCACCATTAATGAAGGTCAGAACAACAAAAGGCCTCGTCCCGCACCCAAGGCAAAGGTTGCCAAGGGTAAGGGACCCGCTTGGGGAAAAGGGAAAGGGGTGGCAAGGGTGCCACCCAAACCACAAGAGAAGAAGCAAAAGGTTGCTACAAATGACCCATGCTTCAAGTGTGGGGAGATTGGACATTGGGCAAGGAATTGTCCTGTCCATCTCCAAGAGTTGAAAGCCAAAGGTGCCGGGGCAGACCTCAGGTACAATAACATGATTCATATTGATCTTAATGTTACATCTTCTAACACATGGGTATTGGATACCGGATGTGGAACTCACATTTGCAATTTTTTGCAGGGGTTCACAAGAAGTAGGGACTTCAAACAAGGGGATGTTAGCCTCTTCATGGGAAATGGAACTAAAGTCTTAGTTGAAGCTCGTGGAGACTACATCCTGAGACTTCCAAGTGGTTTGGAAGTTATTTTGAAGAATGTTTTGTATGCTCCTAGTTTGACTAGGAACATTATTTCTGTATCCCAATTAAGACATTATGATTATGTATTATGTTTTATTGAAATGATATTCATGTTTCTTTAAATGGTATGTTCTATTTTAAAGCTATTCCAATTAATGGTATTTATGAATTGGTTCATGAAAATACTTAAATAGTTCATTGTACAAAACTAACACAAGAAACTCAAGTTGGACTTAAGTGATACCTATCTTTGGCATTGTCGTCTTGGTCATATAAACAAGAAACGTTTACAAACACTTCAAAAGAATGGTCTTTTAAACACAAATGAATGTGATTCATTTGATGTTTGTGAGTCTTGTTTACAAGGTAAGATGACTAAGGCACCCTTTAATGGAACTACCGAAAGGGCAAAAGATTTATTAGGAATCATACATTTGGATGTATGTGGTCCTTTTAAGCCAATGACTAGGAATGGTGAAAGATACTTCATTACCTTACCGACGATTATAGTCGCTATGGGTATGTGTACTTGTTAAGGCACAAAGACGAAGCTTTTGAAATGTTCAAAATCTTCAAAAATGAAGTAGAAAATCAACTCACAAGTCAATTAAAATTCTTCGTACCGATAGAGGAGGTGAATACCTAAGTGATGCCTTTCAAAATCATCTTAGGAGTTGCGGGATTGTCTCACAACTCACTCCACCTGGAACACCACAACATAATGGTGTGTCTGAGAGGAGGATCGAACCTTATTGGATATGGTCCGATCTATGATGGCTAGAAGCACATTACCTCTATCATTTTGGGGTTTCGCTCTGCTCTCCGCGGCCCGTATTCTAAATATGGCCCCAACCAAAAAGGTAGAAAGGACACCTTTTGAGATATGGCATGGAAGAGTTCCATCCCTATCGTACTTAAGGGTTTGGGGATGTGAGGCTTATGTTAAGACTCCCACCCTAAACAAATGGATGTCCGATCCACCAAGTGTATCTTTATTGGATATCCTAGAGATTCTATGGGATATTATTTCTATGATCCAATGGAACAAAAGGTTTTGTTGCCAGAAAGGGTGAGTTCTTAGAAGCAAAGTTCCTTATGGAAGGAGCTAGCAGTAGAACAGTGGATCTTGAGGAAGATCAAGAACCACAGCCCGATGCACATTTGGTTGAAACTAGCACTCAACATAAGGATGTTGAGGATGATCAAGTGGTTGATCAATACACACAACACGTTCGCAGAAGTGGTAGAACTAGTAATCCACCTGAAAGATATGGATTTTTCATGGATGGATGCTATGTGATAGATTCTGATGAACCAACCACATACCATGATGCAATGTCCAACACGGATTGTGACAAATGGCTTGAAGCCATGAACGTGAGATGCAATCCATGTATGACAATCAAGTATGGGACTTGGTTGTACCACCTCTTAACTCCAAGATAGTTGGAAGTAAGTGGGTTTTCAAGAAGAAAACCGATATGCATGGAAACTTGGATACTTATAAAGCTAGACTTGTAGCAAAAGGTTTCACTCAAACTCAAGGGGTTGATTATGATGAACCTTCTCACCTGTTGCGATGCTAAAGTCTATAAGGATATTGTTTGCCATAGCTGCTCATTATGTATGAGATTGGCAAATGGATGTCAAAACCGCTTTCCTAAATGGATCTTGAGGAAGATGTCTATATGGTTCAGCCTGAAGGTTTTGTCGATCCAATACATCCTAATAAAGTATGCAAGTTAAAGAAATCAATCTATGGATTAAAACAAGCATCGAGAAGCTGGAATCACCGTTTTGATGAGGAAGTAAAGAAATTTGGTTTCATCGAAAACGCTGATGAGGCTTGTGTGTATAAGAAGGCTAGTGGGCACAATAACTTTCCTAGTATTGTATGTTGATGACATACTGCTATTTGGAAATGACATTCCAACCTTGGAAGGTGTAAAAACCTGGCTTGGAAGTTGTTTTTCCATTAAGGATCTTGGTGAAGCCGCCTATATTCTGGAATAAAGATCTATAGGATAGATCAAGACGGTTGATTGGTTTGAATCAAAGTGCATATATTGATAAAATCTTGAAAAGGTTCAAGATGGAAAACTCTAAGAAAGGTATCGTACCTATTCAAAGAGGAACGATGTTGAGTACGACTCAATGTCCAAGCTCAAAGGATGAGCAAGACAAAATGAAGGCAATCCCATACGCATCTGCTATAGGATCATCATGTATGCAATGATATGCACTCGACCGGACGTGTCATGCGCCTTAAGCATGACAAGCCGTTACCAGCAGAATCCTGGAAACAGTCATTGGATGGCTGTTAAGAACATACTTAAGTACCTAAGGAGGACAAGAGATATGTTCCTGATCTATGGATCTGGTGACGAGGAACTCGTTGTAAAAGGTTACACGGATGCAAGTTTCCAAACCGATCGTGACGATTCACGATCACAATCGGGATACATTTTCATTCTGAATGGAGGAGCTGTCTCTTGGAAGAGCTCCAAAGGATGTGTTGGGCTCTATCAACTACAGAATCAGAATATGTCGCCGCCTCATTGGCAGCTCAAGAAGCTGCATGGTTAAAGAAATTCATTGCCGATCTAGGGGTTGTCCCCTCCATTCAGGACCCCCTAGAGATCTTTTGTGATAACGAGGGTGCGATTGCACAAATCAAGGAACCCCGTGCTCATCAAAAGACTAGGCATATTGAGCGGAGATTCAACTACATACGAGATGAAGTTGAAAAAGGAAAGATATGTATTCGCAAAGTTCACATGGATCAAAACGTTGCAGTCCTCTCACGAAGCTCCTTGAAAAGGCAAAGCATGAATGTCATACTTGTGCCATGGGACTTCGATATTCTAGTGATTGGATTTGATCTATAATTTTGTATTTGGATATGTGGAACTTTCTATTATTTGAATAAAATTATTTGTTATAATGTTTCAAATAATATTCCAATTTAGCATGTTTAATCCATGAGTAAAATGTTTACTCTAAATGTCCGTAGTCGTTCACACTTGTGGGAACAAGTTTGAAGGTAAGACTATTATGAACTTGGATTGGTTGATATTCATAAGGATGAATATAGAGCAATGGGTTGCTACCAGGTTCATAGATATTTGTGGGATACAAATATTGGACTAACCCGCATCTCAAATTTTACTACATGGAATCTTATTGATTGATCATAAGTAATTTTGAGTAAAGGCGAATATCATTTGGTATCCTCCGACCTGAGATAATATTGGGTTTTGATATTCACCAAGTATTACACCTTGAGCCTATTCTTCACTGTCCTGAAATAGTGGACAGTACATAAGGATATGTTCAGGTATAACACGAGGTGTTTGTGAGAAACGTATGTAGTCAAGATGGAATTTGTTCCTCTTATTCGTTGAGAGTTAGATGTCTAAGGCCTGATTAAGTAAATCAACAAGGAATGATCATTTTGTGTCCTTGGATTTAACATGACATCTGTAACAAAAGGATAAATGATTAATTCACCTAATCTTTTCAAGTAGGGCACTTGAAAGGGATGATGTTATTGAATGGCTATAAGTCATGCGTATTAAGGGTAGTAAACCGTTGTTAGGCGGTATTTACTGCTTGCATCAATCTTCTATGAATCTTGGGCAAGTGGGAGATTGTAGGATTCTGTGTGCCCAAGACACTTAGAATATTGATGTGGTTAGTACGTCATGATCCAAGTCGGGTTATACCCAATAGCAAGCTTAGCAAACACCAAATAATATTTAATTGATGATGTGATCATGCAATAAAATATTAACACCAATTTAGAAAATGGGTTTTCTAAACAAGCTGCATATGACATGGAACAATTTATTAGGATACTTTGTTCAATTATATTATTTGTAATGTTATTTATATTAGTTAGATGACATTACAAATTAAAATGGCTACATATGTTATACAATTAATTGGTTAGTTGTATACATTTACTAAGAGATACCAAGTTATAAGACCATGTAACATTGTAATGTGTCTAATTTTAAAAGGGGGGAAACCCATTTTCAAAGCCCTTTTGGCCGCCCCCTTATTGTGTTCCTATTGGACCACTTTGTTGATTAGATACACACAATTAAGGGGTCTTATTTTTGCCTCTTGGACCAGCCATTGAAGATACACATGCAAAAAGCTCTCTCTCTCTTTCTCCCCTCTCTAGTTTTCGGAAACCAGGCAGAAAGAAGGAGCTCCAGCAGCTTGTTTTGGTGTTCAATCCTAGCATACAAGGTGTTTTGTAATAGTACTTGGGGTATACGAAGCTTGAGGATCTCTACATTGAGTTCTTGGTCGATTCAAGCATCCAAAACACTCCTCTAAGTCGATTTTCTGCTGGAGAAAGGTAGCCATTCATAGCCTCATATGGCTGTGATTTTATGTACATTAATGTTTGTTCATAGCTTGTCCATTCATATATTAAGATCCCTATTGATTTGGTTTTGTTTTCCATCTTAAAACCACACTTAGAACACGAAAATTTCAGATTATAAACTTGTTATAATCCTATACATCCGCTGCGTTTTCTGAAAAGATTAAAAGGTTATACTATGTTTTAGTGTTCTTTCAAACCCTTCAGAAACTTCTCCAGAGGGAGATGTTTCTTGCAAATCCATCTTGTACATGTTCCCTTCCTGGGGGCTCTGAGTAGGATATGCTCATGAGGAATGACCACTCCAGGCTTGAGAACAATGCACTCATGCTCAGTGAAGAGCATGTTATGACTCTGATCACAAATTGGGATACACTCAGAAGATTGTACCCAAGCTCCTTAACAAAGTTTACCTTCTCAATGCTGAGCTTACCATTTATGACCTTGCCCCTTCCATAAATGTAACCACCTTCATCCCCTCCAAAAGCAACTGGTCCTCCATCAATTCTCTCAAAATTATGAAGTAAAGACTATTGCCTGTCATGTGCCTGGAACAGCCACTGTCAATTATCCAGACATTCTTGTTTGTCTTGAGCTGTTCCTGCACAAAGAAAATGATTAGTTACATTTGGAAACCCAAGCCTTACTTGTCTTGGGTTCAGTAAGTGTAATAGAAGGTAATGCAACAGTAATAGATCCTATGGTTGTACAGAGGGGATCTTCAGCTGTTGTTGATGGAGAAACCTCAGTCATTTGGTCTTTCTTAGACTTCCACACCACCTTTGGAGTCTTGGACTTGACCTTCAAAACCTTAGAAGCTTTTGGAGCTTCACAAGTTTTAATGACTGATACTTTAGAAGAATCTACAGTCACTGCAGCAGACTTTAGTGCTTCGGAAGAACTCCATTCTTCCGAGACCAACTTTGCTTCCGAAGGTAATTTTCCATTTACCTTCTTCTTTGATTTGGAGCTTCCGAAGGAAACAGACTTTCCTTCTGAAGCTTTAGACTTCTTGAGATTCTTTGAAGTCTTTGTATTGGTCATGTGGATAGTACTTTTAGGATTGTATGGACAATCCTTGGCAATATGAGAAGTACTTTCACACATAACACACAACATTTTCTTCTTCAAAGAAATCTCCTTTTGAGAGCAAGACTGGCTTTGGTCACATCCCTTTTCGCTTCATCTTGGTAGATGCAGATACAATTCCCTTGGGCTGTGAACAGTTCTTGGAATTTGATGGTCCAGACTGTGCAGCAGTGGTACACAGCAGCTCAGTCTTCTTCTTTGTACTGAGATGATTTAAACATGAACCAGAACTCTTGGCTAAGAAGCTTTGGTGGATGTCTTCAGTCCTTACAGCTTTGAAACCTGCAGAGATAAACACTTGTTTCTGCTTAGCATCAAAGGTAGCCTTGATTTCTTGAGCCTTCTTTGCTTTCCTTTTGCTCTTCCTGATCAAGTTCTTTCTCTTGGACTTGGTCATCACAGTTAATTTCTTCTCCTCAGAAGGATAGTGGCCCTTGGAGGAATCCTCTTCTTCACTCTTCTCAGAGGGATTCCTCACTATCACTTCTTCATCATCCTCACTTATTGGATCTATGAGAGGAAGCTCATCTTCACAAGTTCCACACCTAGGAGATCTTACAGACAAGATTGTGTGTGGAGGAGCTATCTCATTTGATCCCAGTCCCTATCTATTTTGATAACAAACCTATTGTGTAGGGATGAGGATATCATGTTCTTGAAGGTCTCTTCTTCAAGAACACTTTTCTCTGCCAGGGCTTTGCTGATCACAAGCTCAGCCTGGCACTTAGTCAACTTAGTGATGAGATCTTGGATCTGAGTTCTAAAATCTGTATGTTCATGTTTTAGTACTGAAATGGTTTTCTCCAAGTCTTCTATCTTTAACTTGTAATCATTTTCAGACTTTCTAAAATCAGATTTTAATATGTTTAATGACTCAAGATCAGATCTCATCTCTAGGTTGTAGGACCTGTATCTATTTACTTTAGCAATGCATTCAGGGGAGCAAAGATGTTCTAATACCTTGGCTTCATCATGGTCAGCCATCAATGCTTGGTTTGAGAAGCATCCTCCACCTGAAAACTCCAGTCAAATCCTCCCTCTTCAACAGCAACCGCAGCATGTTGCTTTGTCTTCTCAGCCTGAGGGGTATTGTTAGTGTAGTTTGGTCTGAGTTGTGTTGACCCCCATTTGCTCTAGGTGCCTTACACTCCCTAGCAAAGTGACCCATAAGGTTACAATTGTAACACTTAACTTTGCTTTTATCCAGCCCAAACTTACCACTGGTAGCATTGCTTGGAAATCTTCTTCCTGTCCTCTTGTAGAACTTCTTGGCTCTGTGAGTGAGAAGAGCCATCTGCTGAACTATCTCCATGTATTCCAGGTCATCTGGATGGATACAGTCTAGGTCTTCAAGAGTGAAGAGATAATTTCCACAGCTTTCATCTGCAGACACAAAGGCTTGAGAAGAACTTGTCTCTTGGAATGGGCTTCCTTGAGTAAAGTTCTCCCTTGGTGTCTCCGGGAAGGTGATGAAAGGACCCTTTTGTGAGTTGTCAGGGTAGCATAGGAGATGATGTTGGGGTTCTATGCTGTCCCTTTCAACCACATGAAGGGCTGAACCCATTTGATTGTTAGAGTTGCCAGATGAACCTTGTAAGTTCATCTCCATCTGGTATCCACTGAGAATCCCATATAACTCTGTCAGAGTAAGAGTTTTAAGGTTCTCGGTCCTCTTGATTACCACACAATAGTGTGTCCATTGCCTAGGAAGTGAGGACATGAACTTCCTTACAATGTCTCTGTTCTCAAGAGGAACTCCTCCATCCACAAGGGTATCCACAATCTCAACATACCTGAAGTATTGTTGGGTCATGGTTTCACCTGCTTTAAAGGTGAAATTTTCAAACTGCTGCTTCAGAAGATCTTTCTTGTTCTCCTTGGCTTAGAGGAGCCTTCATACATCAGCTTCAGTGCATCCCACAGCTGTTTAGCTGTCTTGCACTTCTTAAAACCTCTGTACACAGAGTTTGGGATAGCAGTCTGAAGAGCAGTCATGGCCTTCCTGTCAATCTCTACTCTTTTCCTATCTTCATCTGAGTAGTTGGCCACATCTTTAGGAATCATACCAGCACCGGTAGCAGAGGGGGTGCTGGGTATGAAAGGTCCATATTCAACAGATTCCCACATTCTTGAGTCAAGAGACCTGATGAAGCCTTCCATCCTCATGCACCAGGTGTCAAAGTCATCAAGAGTGATCAATGGGGATTTGTTCATGGTTCCAGTCTCCATATCAGTCTTTGAGATGGAATCCATTTGAAAAAGTTTAGTTTTTGTGTGTGTGGGGGATCTTAAGATGGTTAGATCTTATATCACGAGCCTGAGTGCTCTGATACCAAATGCAGGATCGTTTAAGGGCTTGAACACAATTTCAACACAACAACACAATGAGAAGATTATCTAAACTTTTAATCAAACAGTTAACTAGGTAACCAAAGGTGATACAAAGAACACAAGTAAAGCAAGAGACAAAACAAGTGACAGGATCAGTGATCACAAGTTTGATGTATCAGAATATAAAGCAGCGGAATACAAACTAGAATTAGACAAATTGTAGCAAGCAATCGATACTTGTAAGCATTAAGATCGCATACGGTTATAGGGAGAGAATATGTATTTCTGATTTCTAGGAATGTTTATAGATGTAGAATATTTCTAATCAAATCAATCATTCATTCCATTCATTCACTCATTCATCACAGATTACAATAGGTTGTCACTCCTTATATAGAGTGCAACAATCACTGCTGTTATCATGGAAAGTGACAACTGGCAGATCCAATACAAAAATAACTAATTCTTAACAAACTACTGAAATGTTCACAACTACTGAGAACATATCAGCATGTTAAGTACAAAATATAAAACTACTGAAACTACAACGACTGAAGAACAAGCTCTTCAGTCGTTTTACAAAACTACTGAAACATAGAAAATAAAACTACTGATATCACAACTACTGAAGAAGTACTCTTCAGCAGTTGTGACAAACTACTGAGGCTTCAGTACTTGATCTTCAGACTTTGACCTTTAGGTGTTTCATCAGCTGATGACTTCAGTAGATATCATCAGCTGATGTCTTCAGTCTTTGTCTTCAGACCTTGTACATCAGTTGTTGATCTTCAGCACTTGTGAACTCTTCAGCTGTTGTACTTCAGTACTTTGGTCTTTCAGCTTCAGCACTTGTGTTCTTCAGCTGTTGTACTTCAGCACTTTGGTTCTTCAGCTGTTAAGGTCTTCAGCACTTGATCTTCAGCTGTTGAAGTCTTCAGCACTTGTCAAACTACTGATGAGGCTTCAGCAGTTGTTGTGATACCATGTGGGACTTAGAGGTTTTCTGATCTTGGCTCATTGGTTCTTTTGGTCCAACAACAAGAGAGTATAGTTTTCAAGGGAGCAGTATATTGCTTTCTCAAGTTCTTTTACAAGTGTTACAAAGCATATTGAAAATACAAGAAACTTGAAATACTTATACTACAACCTACAGCCGGCTATACTATGAAAGCCAGCTGGATACAATTGACTAGACACTAACAAAATCAATTGTAGAATCAAAAGGCATATCTGCCTTTTGACCTTGTGACTATGACATGCCATAGCTCACATCCTTATACATTACAAAAAGGATAAAGTACATAAAGTGGAAAGTTTCAGACTCAAGACCTCAATGTACAGTTACCAAAAGCATGGACCTTTTCACCAACTCTTGTAAGTTGGTGACTTATCAGAGACGCAGCGGAAAAGGTGCTTTATGGAACAGTACATCAGATAAAGCATGTGTACTAAAAGTCTTCGGAAGAAATCTGTCTTCATAGGGTGAAGCTTCGGAAGACTTTGTCTCTTGAAGCTTCGGAAGACTTCATGTTTGGCTTCGGAAGATATTGGTCTTGACTTCGGAAGATTTTACACTTAGAATGTTTTTCTAATGTATTGTGTAAAACTTCCGCAGCATTCTTCACTTCAGTACTTAGTGCATGTTGCTGAGACACTTTGGATGTTTTGGGTTGCATCAGACTTAAGGAATCCTTACAATTCTCCCTGATTGAATCGCCAATCAAATAGGATTCTGCATTATTTGATTAGGTATAAACACAAAATCCTGACAAGTGGTATCAGAGCTTTGCCTCTTGATTTTGCGTTTGAATCAACTTGAATTGTGTCAAACCTCACGTTTTAACTCAAAAGAGTCATCTTTTTGGGTCCACTTGTGTTTTCCGACATTTACAGGCATTCAACTTGAAGTTTTTCAGTATACAACACATTAGGGATTCTGGGTAAATCATAATTCGTGTCAAAGTGTCAAAATTTAACATTTTTCAAACACAACAGCCTTCAGTCGCACGAATAGCTCATTCGTACGATTGAGTCATCCGCATCAGCTCATTCGCATGATTGAGCCATCCGCATTTGTCCATTCGCACGATTGAGTTATCCGCATCAGTCATCCGCATTTGTCCATTCGTACGACTGAGCCATCCACATTGGTCATCCACATTGTTCATTCGCACGACTGAGTCATCCGCATTTGTCCATTCGCACGACTGAGTCATCCGCATTGACTCATTCGCATTTGTCCAATCACACGATTGACTCATCCGCATTTGTCCAATCACACGATTGACTCATCCGCATTTGTCCAATCGCACGATTGACTCATCCGCATTTGTCCAATCACATGATTGACTCATCTGCATTTGCCCATTCACACGAGTGAACCAGTCTTGTTCTAAAGTTTAAAGTTTATAGGTGTAACACCCGGAAATTTTCTTTAAAGCCGACGAAAGAAGAAAAGAAATAAAGTCCAAAGTCGAGGGACCAAACTTGCCAAAACGGGAAGAAACTTGGATGAGTGGAAGTATAAAAGGGGAGGGCAGCCCACACCCTCCCCATTCTTGCAAAAAATCAGCCAAGGAGAAAAAGAAGAGAAAAGTTTGGTTCGGGTTGATTCGAGCGTGGAAATCGACGTGTAGCGAGTCAAATCAAAGCCCTACTCGACGGGATCATTTATATGAGTTCTAGGACCCCTCTTTTACACGTTTTGAATGATTTTGGGGCTGGAACACATCTGAAAATCGTTTTTCTGGTATTGGGTGTAAACCCGTTTTGTATGTATGGGTATGTGTATGATTCGTTTGGGGCTTGATTTCGGGCTTGGTTGTGCTTGAATGGTTTTGTGGTATGCTTCCCTAAGGTTTAGAATGGTTGATTTGAGCTTAAAAGTGGTTTGGAAGAGTTTGGAGGTCGAACATGTCGGCTGCAGTTTGGGATGAACTGCATTCTTCATCAGCTAGGGCTAGGCGACCGAATGGAGGTCCATGCGCCCGAATGAGGTGCGACTGGGAGCCATACGCACAAAAGAGGTGCGACCGAGGTTAATTCGTGCGACTAAGAGCCATACGCATTAAGGGCTATGCGATTGAAGGAAATGCGGATGAGAGTCATGCGACTGAAGGAAATGCGGATCAAGGTCATGCAATTGAAGGTCATGTGACTGGAGTCCATACGCATGTGAGTCGTGCAATTGAGGTTCATACGCACTAAAGGTGGGCGACTGAGGGCCATTCGCATAAAGGTTATGCAACTGAGGTCTATACGCCGGACGTCATGCGACTGAGGTTCATTCGCATGGGAAGTATGCGATTGGAGGCTATGCGACTGGAGGTCCATTCGCCTAAGTGTTCTCATATGCTTGAAGACCATGTAACCAAATAGGGTCCATACGCCCAAACGACCATAGTATTGTCTAACATTCGGGAAAGTGCAGATGTAGGCTCGAACCTTTGGGGTTGTTGGTGATGTGATGAGTATGGATGATTTAATATGATGTATGATGATGAGCTGATGATGATATGATGTTTGATGATGTGTGATGCCGTATGGTTGTATGTTATGGTGATGCACATGATTCGTGTGATGCTTCATGTCGTGTGATTGTGAGGTTGTATGTTTGTGCATGATGTATGTTATGGGTTTCCGATGTTGCCTTGTGTGATTGATGTGTATGTTGTTATGTTCCTTATTTTATTATGTATGATTGTCTTCCAGTGATTTTGTGTTGACCATCAATGAATGAAATGAATGTATTATGTAACGTAAAGTGGAAGATAATGAAAAGAGGAACGTAATGAATGTAAGCGTGAATGGATGAATAAGAGCAAGGATGGCTTGCAAGAGTAAGGAAGGAGGTTCACAACTCATCGAGAGTTGTTAGATCAACTGTGTGTGTATATATAGCGTGCGATCTTGGATAACTCATTAGGGGACATAGCCACAGTAGGGAGTTCAGTTTTGGTGACTGCTCCGACACGTGCGACATGGTATTTACTGTGTGCTATGTAGCGTGCGATTTTGGCTACCTCATGTGGATTATGTAGCATGCGATTTTGGCTAACCCATGAGATAGCGTGCGATTCTGGCTAAACCCTAAGAGTTCTCATACACATAGGGGGAATCGGTCTTGGTGACCACTACGTTGGTGCGATTTGTGCGATATGTACGATGGATAACATGAGGGACTATAGACACAGTGGGAGTTCAGTTTTGGTAATTGCTTTGATACGTGCGATGTTGTATTTACTGTGTGCTATGTAGCATGCGATGTTGCTACCTCATGTGTGCGATTTGTGCAAAAAGTCCCATATGTATGAAATGGACGAACGGATGTTATGAACGAATGAAACGTATGAAGAATATTAACGAATGTAATGGAAGGTAATAATTATATTATCTGTATGTAGGTATGTTGTGTGACCGCGTATGAATATAACGAATGGTTTTATATAGGAACTTAAGTATCTTTTATTATAAAACTAGAACTCACTCAACAACGCTGACTTGATGTGTTTCTAGTTGGCAGGTATGTTGCTGAGGATGGCACAGGGCGACTACTCGGTTCTTTTGGAATGGCATCCATATTTATAATACTTTTGTGATGTAATGCAACTGGGGTTTTGTAATTGAATTACGATGTATTATTTTGCTAAAGTTTTTATAATGAAATGAGATGTCATTTTTGAATGTTTCCGCTGCGTTATTTGTGTAAAAGAAATGAGAATGTATGTTTTATGTGCAATGATTTACCGGCTGTAAGTGTCCCGGGAGCGGGGCCTTAAAATAGGAATGGAAGATCAATTCACTGCCTTTACTGCTGGAAGAGACTCTCGCATCCAGAACCTTCTGCTTCTGGAAACTGAAATTCGGAATCATAATAAACTACTCAAGCTTATAACGTTACATGATTATCCACAATGGAAGTAGAGGTTGAGATCTATCTAAATAGAGTTGATCCCAATCTTTGGGCATCCATTTAGACAGGTTACACGATGCCAGTCAGTGATGATGGAGTTAAGATGACTCTCGAAGGAATGAATGACAATCAGAAGGTTAAGTACAATGCAGAAAAGAAAGTGTATGCCCTACTGACTCAGTCGATACCGAAAGATATCTTTCATCAGTTCACTGAGAACAAGCAGGCGAAAAAGTTATGGGAAGCATTGGAAAAGAGATATGATGGGAATGCAATGTTAAAGGCTCTGAAGGCTAAGGCTCTCAAAAAGGAGTTTGATAACTTGTCTTCGATAGGGAAAGAGAGCTTGGATGACATCGTTGACAGGTTCTACTGTCTGATGAGTGACCTGTACACTCATGGTGTAACAACATCAATGGAATATAAAGTGTTAAGTTTTGTAGACGGTTTGCTGGAGAAATAGGATTTGTTTGCGTCTAATCTTAGACAGAATGATATTCTTGCAAAGTTAGACATCAATGACTTCATCCTAAAATTAAGAGAAGAGGAACTGAGAATGAAGTACATGTCACAGAAAGGATCCTACGATCATAATCCTTCACTTTACAACTCTTTCTCCACTCCAACCAGTTCAGATGCACCACTTCAAACCGCTTTTGTGTCCAGTTCTGCGGCTCCTACTCAATCCACTGCTTCCGGACAAGAAACGTCTAGGTCATCATCGACTCAATACATAGTTCCTGAAGCCAACATTACGAAGTTAAGACTGAGAATCTTAGTAATGTCACAGTAGAGGTTGCAAAGGAGCAAATGGATCTTCTTGCAGCTGTTGTCCAATCCTATGATGGTTTAGTCGCTGGGAAGATCAGGAATTGTCATCTTGCTGATAAAGATTACAAGCAAGTTGACAAGATCGAGCTGGAGAGGATGAATATGATTGGGCTCTTGCAAGTGCAGTTAGACGAGCAAAAAGTTCGTTAAAAGGACTGGGCAGAATCTTGTAGTCACAAAGGACACAACGTTTGGTTTTGACAAAACCAAAGTTACTTGCTTTAATTGTGGTGAAAATGGGCATTTTAAATGGGAATGTGTAAAGCCCAAGAAGACTGGAAATGGAAATCCATTTTCCACCTTCAACAGTCCAGACAACCCCACGAGTGGACCTACCTCTTCAAGCAAAGATACGAAGGCCTTGACCACTCAAGGTGATGAAGGGCAAGACTGGAACTTCCAGTTTGTGTCTCCGGGTGAATCAAACATTACCAGTGTTGGGGGACTGGATGATGGTTCTATGAGTGAAGGTGAGATCATAGTTGAGCAAGTAACGTCAGATACTGAAGAAGATGTGAATGTGGTACATCACTTGGCTGAGGAAGAGCTCAGAGCAACAAGTTCAGAATCTCCAGCATCCAAAGTGTCTAACTCTGCATTGATGGCTGATTCAACCGTATCCTCACAGGTAAGTACTAAAGACCAACTGTTTGAAAAACATGCTTGTGATGAATGTAATAAATTTAGGGATAACATCAATCTAAAATTTGATAGTTATTAGGCCACAATGATAACTTAGTAAATGATTTACAACTATGCACTGAAGCTAATTGTATATTGAAACAAAATGAGTGCAGTTACAAAAAAATAGAACTTTTGAGCAAACAACTAAGGGAAACCGAGGTTTTTGCTTTCAATCAAGCAAATGATATAAAGTTCTATTTAAATTCTTTGGAAGAAACAAAGAAAGAAAAAACAGTTTTAGAAGTCAAAGTTAATTTCTTAAAACAAAAACTGCAAAGTTGGACCGGTTCTTCTCACATACTTCAACACTTAGTGAAATAACGAAATAATGCGGAAGGGTTGGGTTACAAGGTAGTTCTACCACCACATGAGATCCTGTTAAATGCTAAATGTAGACCTGTAAATAACAACTCAGTAAAGGATCATGTGGTGTCCACTCCTCAAGTTAGTGATCCTGAATTGACAAGTAAACCTATGATGGAAAGCACTAAACAGAAGGAGTCTACCTTGGAATCAAAAGGAAGATGCCTATTGTTAGTTTGGAAAATAAATTTGAAAAGGTTAATGTAAGGTCAGGTTCACACATGTCTTCTTCTAACCCCAAAATGAGTAAACCAGTTAACCAAACCCGTGTTACACATCAAAGTCCTAACAAACTAAAGGCTAAAGATGTTAAAAATGTTCAAACAATTAATTTTGTTAAAGAAACAGAAACTTCTAAATGAGAAATGACTAAACCCAACCAGACTCATGCCGCACCTATATCATATTCAACCCCACATAAATAGTTTCCTCAACATGTAGAAGGGAGATCATGCTATAGTTGTGGAAAGAGAGGACATATTTCTTCTAATTGTCCTTATTATCAGACTCCCAGAAAGAAAATTGAACTTTATGACACTAAACAATGTTCATCTAAAAGGAGTTCTATTACTCCTCCAAGAGAACTAATCAACCTAAAGTTCAAACTATGAGCCAGTCATCTGTTTATCACAAATAGGCCTTACACAAAACTAGTTTATGGAAAGAAAAGTCAAATAAGTTGTCTGATAATGAGAACAATAAGAAGAACGATATGCCCTCGTCCTCAAGTCGACAGTGGGTTGAGTTTATGATGTGTGATTCCTCTGGTCACCCAAGCTAGTGAAGGCTTGGGTCTCAAACCTAAACTGATCATTTCCTTTGAATGTGCAAGATGTCCGCTACAGTGCTATCATAAATACCTGGATTGTTGATAGTGGGGCGTCTAGGCACGTGACGGGAACTTTTCTCTCCTTTTCAATGTCAAACAAATTAAAGGAGGACATGTATCATTCGTTGGGAATAAAGGAGGATATATCACTGCTCAGGGCGAAGTGGGAAACCAGAAAGTCAAGTTTGATAAGGTCAACTATGTTCAACAACTACAAAACAACTTGCTTTCAGTCTCCCAGATCTGTGACAAGGTCTTCAAAGTTGTGTTTGACAACAAGAAGTGATACATGATGAAAAAGAATTATGTTATCCGGGAGGACAAAGTCTTAATGTCAGCTTCAAGATATAACAATTTATATGTCTTGGATCCATCAAAAGCCTCCACAACTGATTAGAAAGTTCAATGCTACTTGTCAAAGGCAAGAGAGAGGTACTCAATCTCCTGGCATAGGAGAATGGAACACATAAATTCACGAAAGATGAATCACTTGATGCAAAATGATCTACACTTGATACAAAATGATCTAGTGAATGGAGTGAATGTCAAGAACTTCCAGCTTCTGAATTTTTGCGTAGCATGTAAGAAAGACAAACAGACCAAGAAGTCTCACAAGGAAAAGAAAGTTAATTCCATTGACTGCCTCTCGAGCTTCTACACATGGATCTGTTTGGTCCCGTTAGTACTAAAAGTGTTGCTGGTGATTTGTACTGCTATGTAGTTACGAATGATTACTCAAGATTTTCTTGGGCGATGTTTCTGAAATCCAAATCAGAGACATTTGAATAATTCAAACAACTCGTAACTACTTTGGAATCACTCTCAAGAACCAGTGGATGGAGGGGTTTTGTAAAGAAAAAGGGATTGTCCATCAATTTACGTCTGCCTACACCCCACAGATGAACGGAGTTGCTGAGCGAAAGAATCGGAGCTTGATTGAGACAGCAAGAATGATGTTAGCTGACTCGAAACTACCTATCCAATTTTGGAATGAGGCAGTGGCCAATGCATGTTACACCCTTAATCGGGTTTTGGTGGTCAAACATCATGGAAAAACATGTTATGAGTTGCTGCAGTGATGTAAACCTAACCTGGAGTACCTAGAACCATTTGGTGCACCATGCACACTGTTGAAGAAAACTCAGTCTGGGATGTTCACTCAGAAGGCTGAAAAAGGGATCTTTCTTGGATACAATATCCCAGACAAAAGAGTTTACAATAACTCAATGGGTCAGGTAGAAGTATGGTGCAACATTGATGTTCAGAGATACACCACCCCCTACTGGAAAGGGACCTTCATTCTTCTTTGACTATGATGGATTCTTTAAGTCCTTCAACATACATATCTCCCTTCCTAATGATGAGTTAACAACCAAAATGATGTTTGATGTCCAAGACACACGCCAATAGACTCGACAACATCAACTCTACAAGGTGAATATTCTAATCCTTTAGGGGGAGAACTTGATGTAAGTGATTCCTACTACTGAAAGTACACAAGCATCAAATCCTAATGCCTCTGACTCTTCTAAACCTAATACTCCAATAGCTATAGATACTGAACTTGAATTTCAAAATCTGGATCAGGAAGTACTTGTTCCCACCACTCCCAGATCTTGGCTTAATGTTTATCCTCCCTTGTACAGTTTCATTGGGGATGTTAGATCGGAGTACATACCAGAAATCAACTATACACAGCTGATTATGCCTCGGTAATGGAAAAGGGATACCTTCACGATAGAGCATATCAATGTTTTGTGTCTTAATTTGAGCCTAAATACGTTAGTGAAGCATTAAACGATGAGGCATGAGTCAGTGTAAAGCAAAAAGAACTCCTATAGTTCAAGAAATTAGGAGTGTGGACCCTTGTGGACCAACCAAAAGGTGCTAAGGTGATTGGCACTAAATGGGTCTTGAAGTTCAAGAAAGATGACCAAGGGGTCATAATCAGAAACAAGGCTCGACTTGTAGTAAAAGGATTTTGACAAGTCGAATGCACATATTACAATGAAGTGTATGCACCAGTGGCAAGGATGGAAGCAATACGTATATTTATAGCTTATGTATCCAACATGAAGATCAAAGTCTATCAACTAGATGTCAAGAGTGCGTTCCTTCATGGTGAAATCTGTGAGACAGGGTATGTCAGTCAACCCAAAGGATTTGAGGATCCTTATCATTGGGATAGAGTTTACAAGCTGGATAAGGCTCTCTACAAACTCCATCAAGCCCCTAGAGCATGTATGAAAAACTCTCCACTCATCTGGTGAAACACGGTTTTCGCAAAGGAGTTATTGATTGTATAAAGTTCATCAAAGAAAAGATGGCGACTTACTGCACGTACATATTTATATTGATGACATAATCTTCGGTTCCAGAAACGAAGAGTTATGTAAAGAATTTGAATTTTTAATGAAAGCAGAATTTGAGATGAGTGCCATGGGAGAGATGAAGTTCTCTCTCGGGTTACAGGTGGATCAGATACCAAAGGGAATATTTCTACATCAGACCAAGTATGTAGGCGATATCATAAGTCAGTTCGATATAGAGAATGCTTCTACAGCTGGAACTCCACTTGCTACAAACTGTGACGTGGCACCCGACAAAAATGGTGATCCGGTAGATGCCACCATGTACAGAGGAATGATCGGATCTCTCATGTACCTCATAGCCTCACAACCTGATATCATGTATGTGATGTGTCTTTGTTCCAGATATCAGGCGAAACCAAAAGTCAACCATCTCATAGGCCTCAAATGGATTTTTCGTTATCTGAAGGGTACTCTAACACTCGGGTTGTGGTATCCTCAAGACGATATCTTTGAGCTTACAGAGTATAGTGACTCAGATTATGGCGGTTGAAAAATTAATTACAAATCAATATTAGTAGGATGTCAGTTCTTTGGTAGACGGTTAGTCACCTAACAGTGTAAGAAGCAGACCTCTGTTGCTCTATCAACATGTGAAACTGAATACATTGTTGCTGCAAGTTGCTGATCACAAATCATCTAGATTCAACAGCAAATGCGTGACTACAGTTTGCAATTTTCTAACACTCCTGTTTTTGTTGATAATCTGCGGCTATAGCCGTAACAAAAAATCCGGTCCAACACCCTAAAACTAAACACATCGGTATTAAGTATCACTTTATACGTGACTGTTTTGAAAAACACTTAATCGATGTGGTTAAAATAAATACGGAATTTCAACACCCCGACCTCTACACTAAAGCATTTGATAAACCTAGTTTTTTATATGTGTTAGAGGTCAATGGTGTGAAAAAGAAATGTGAAGTAATTCCAGAAGACGAAAGTTCGTAGTCTGACGTGTGTAGTTAATATTTTTATTTTATTTTATTTTACTTATCTTTTGTCTATTAAAAATCCAAAAACACAAAAATATTTTTGGTTTTAGAATTTTAGGGGGAGAATAGGTTAAATTAGTATTAAATTCGTCAGTATTTAATTACCTAAAAAACAAGGGAGGAGGATAGCTTAGCTAAAAGAATAAAATCAAATCTGTGATTCTGATTCAACATTTATGCAAAATGATAGTACATAGGGAACACATTGTTTGGGACTTTAAAAGATTTTAAATGATTAAGATGCAAAATTCAAAGTATAATTTTGAGAAGTTTAACCAAAATAAAAGGAAAAATGATAGTAAAACTAGTATGCAACTGAGGTAACATAGAGAAAGTAGACCTAGAGGTTGCTTAGGAAAAATGATAGTAAAACTAGTATGCTACTGAGGTAACATAGAGAAAGTAGACCTAGAGGTTGCTAGTTCAGTATATGATGTGTAGGTAGATTCAACACAATAGATGAGTAGACCTCATTGGTGGTTTAATATTCAAACTTGGTTGTTCAACTTGCTGTGGGTTCCCATCTTATCCCTCGTTAACACAATCAATACAGTTCCAATAAGGGGTGAAGAGCAAAATAAACGCCACAAATGTGTGCGGACGACCATAAAAATGAGCAAAGCACATGAAAAAAATGCTAAATGCAATCAAGCTAATAACTTATGTTATTGGTGCGTTATGTGCAAAAGAAAAATAAATGCTCTAACAAGAAGATGGTTGTGTGACTCTCTGCTGTGCGATGACACTAACCTGAGGATAAGCATAACCTAAATATTATACAATTCATTGTAGTTTGCGCCTCTCTACTGTGCGGTGGCACTGACCTGCGGCTGGGCATCTCTTTGAAAGCTCTTAGAATAGTTTCTTCTTGTCAATTATCCGTAGACCGCTCAGAAATCTCTGAGGCATGTTGATTACCATATAAGTGTGGGAACCACAAATGCTCGTTGAAATAATTAAACCATAACTCATCACCAATGCGTGTCAAAAAACTGTGTATGGATTTAAGAGAACAAGTATACTGACAATCATCATGAGCTGTAGTTCTTGAAGGTTAAAAACATTGTGTGCATCCTATAGCTCTAGTATGATTTCCTATAATTGCTATTGACTCTCAGTCAAAACAAGAATCTAGCATCAAAATGGATTATAAAATGTCCCAAATGATTCTGATATACCTGTATGATTCCATAATAAATCATACCAGAAATGATAAAATAGACTTGAACATGTGCTGTCCAGGAAGTAAAATTGGTTAGAAGTACTCTAATAGGTTTAAATCCATCTCCAGTCAAAAAATACAAAAATATATCTTGTTTCACATTTATATTTCAAGTTGTTTTATTAACTTGTAGTTATTTGTTAGGTAAAAGTCGAACTATACATTTGGATTCAATCTGTGAATTACTCACTAAAAGTGGTCACGGCTGAGGGGACCAATCGGGTTTTTGAAATTAAAAGGATCACTCTAAGGTGATCAAATAGTTTTTCAAATTAAAAAGGTCATGTCTGAGATGATCATCGGTCATAACGCCTTATCAATAGTTACAAGTGTAAGTCTGAAAGTGTACAAGGTCAAACTCATATGTATGGACCAATCACACAATTGGACCAAAAGTATGGGCCAATCGCACCATTGGACCATAAGTACGGACCAGTCACACGATTGGATCACTAGTATGAGCCAATTGTACAATTGAACCATATGTATGAGCAAGTCGCTCGACTGAACTCCAGTAGCACGACTGAATGTTAACTTAGTATAAATAGCGGGGAGTCGGTCACATGTTCTCATCACCCCTCAATCGCCCTTAGTTGCCCGAAAGTACGAGACTCTGCCCAAATTTTGTTTGATTGTTTTAGCATCTTGATAGTGATTCTGACAGGATCAGCGATCACAAGTTTGATGTATTAGAGTCAAAGCAGCGGAATACGAACAAGAATTAGACAGATTGTAGCAAGCAATCGATACTTGTATGCATTAAGAGCACATACGGTTATAAGGAGAGAATATATATTTCTGATTTCAAGGAATGTTTATTGAATATTTCTAATCAAATCATTCATTCATTCCATTCATTCTACACAAATATTACAATAGGTTGTCACTCCTTATATAGAGTGCAACAATCACTGCTGTTATCACGGAAAGTGACAACTGGCAGATCTAATACAAAAATAACTACTCTTAACAAACTACTGAAATGTTAACAACTACTGAGAACATATCAGAGTGTTAAGTACAAAATATAAAACTACTGAAACTACAACAACTGAAGAACAAGCTCTTCAGTCGTTTTACAAAACTACTGAAACATAAAACTAATGAAACTAGAAATATAAAACTACTGATATCACAACTACTGAAGAAGTACTCTTCAGTAGTTGTGACAAACTACTGACGCTTCAGTACTTGATCTTCAGACTTTGACCTTCAGATGTTTCATCAGCTGATGACTTCAGTAGATATCATCAGCTGATGTCTTCAGTCTTTGTCTTCAGACTTTGTACGTCAGTTGTTGATCTTCAGCACTTGTAAACTCTTCAGCTGTTGTAGTTCAGTACTTTGGTCTTTCAGCTTCAGCACTTGTGTTCTTCAGCTGTTCAGCTTCAGTACTTGTGTTCTTCAGCTGTTGTACTTTAGCACTTTAGTTCTTCAGCTGTTGGAGTCTTCAGCACTTGATCTTCAGCTGTTGAAGTCTTCAGCACTTGTCAAACTGCTGATGAGGCTTTCAGCAGTTGTTGTGATACCATGTGGGACTTAGAGGTTTTCTGATCTTGGCTCATTGGTTCTTTTGGTCCAACAAACTCCCCCTGAACCAATGCAGCCAAAACCTCTAAATTATTCGTTGTCCCACTTATTGTTGGCAAAGTGTTGGTCTTTTTCCTTCTTGATCAGTAGAGAAGATGACCCATGTAAGCTCCGGCCTGGGAAGAAATCTCAAATATTTGTTTGGCAGAGTATGAATGGGAACTCTGTTTTGGGGAACAGGACACAGAGTTGTTATCCCATTCATGAGATATACTTCCCCATAATGAGTCTGTACGACTCTCTTGTGTAGGCCTCAAGGAAGGTGATTTGTTCCTCCATGGTTAGCTCTTCAGCACCTCCTTCAAACAATGATTCAGGCCCATAATACTCAGACAGGTATTTGGCCTGTTCCCATTCTTTAGCTCCACAGTTGTTATTATTCTGTAAGCAAACTCATCGGGTGATTACCCTCTAGGAACAACTGGAGCTCATTTTTCCTGACTTCCTCAAGCCTCTTGTAAAACTACCCCTTTTCACTATTTTGTTTTCCAGCATCTTCTGAGGGGTTAGATTAGCTTTGTAGGCTTTCTTGAAGTCTTCTAGGATTTCCCAGGGTGAACTAGAAAGACTAGAGAGATCACTTCATCTACGATCTTTTTCACCTGGCCAATGTATCTCTGAGGTATATTTTTCATGAATTCTGTGAGAGACCCTGGGATCAGGCCAAATCCTCACTCTTTCCTTTTGATTGAAAGGTATTCTTGAGAGTGTAAAGTCTGAGGGCTTGCTTCTTCATATTGATGATAGAAGATGTGGCTGCATAAGCTTGTCAACTCTCTTCAGCAATTCCTCATCATGCTGTTTATGAAGCTCTTCTTCTTCTAGCTTCACTTTAACCATTATCTCTGGACTTCAGGAGTAATTGCTGAGGAGTGACTTGTGGCCTTAGGCAACGAATCACAGCTGAGAGTGGCAGCCTATCTTCATCATCTTCTAGCCTCAATATCCTTCTCTTCTCTTCAAGGGTATATCATCGGCTATGGGTTTTGAGGGTAAGGGAGTTGGTTTGGTGGGTTGTGTTTTGGGTGGTTTTGGTGCGGGAATGTTGACAGGCTGTTCTAGCATCCTTGAGGTGAGTGTGGCTTTTGATTGCTTGGCTAGCTCAGTCCTGCTCCCAGCACCGCTTCATTCAAAGCTTCAATAACAAGCCCCTTAGTATATGCTTCGGACGAACAGATCTTGGTGGTGATTGCCAAGATACTGTCCCTGGACCAAGCTTTGATTTCGATCATTGATCTTCCAAGATATTTTCAATAAATCTAATCATGATTTCAAGCCTTTCTCTTTCTAACACTCATAACTTGCCCATCTATTCTAGATTTCTTCAATCTCTAGTCGTCGAATCTCAGAGTCAAGTTTATTGGTGTCATGGCCTTGCCTAAACAGCTAATCATGATGTTGTCCATTGATCTGCTGTGTTCGGCATCAGCCTCTTTATCAGTAGCTCCAAGGCTTTATCTTCAGCAATGTGATCATCAGCACCTTTCTTTCGCTCGTAGTGAGCAGTGGTTGCTGTTCTTTCTCCTCCTTTTGGGCTTGCTTCGCTTCCTTCTTTTCCTCGGATCTTTTCCTCTTCTTTTCTTTCATTGCAGTACTCTCCCCCTTTTTGGATGCATTGGAGGAAGGGGTTTGTACCGCAGAAAGAGTCTTTTGTACAGCAGCATCAATTAGGGGCTGTAAAGTGGAGGAAAGCCTCTCACCAATGGCTTTAGTCACAATATCAGTGATTATGGGTGTGATGAGAGGGAGGGAATTTTGAAGTACAGACACCATTTGCTCAGGAGGGTTCTGTTCCTGAGAGTAGGGCCTGAAGCAGAGGCAGGTGGTTGAGTTTGGAGTGGCTCAGTGTTTGGGAAACCTTCAAGTGAAGGTGCCATCTGTGTGGGGGTAGAGGCAGATGGTCTTCTCCTTGTGAGAGTTGATCAAGTAGGTTTTGCAGCTACTGACCTTCTCTTCAAGGATTGTGTTCTGGGCAAGAACATCGTAGAAAAAGCCCAGGTCATCAGCCGAAGCTGAATCATCTGACCTCCTGCTTAGAGCAGGATTTACATGCACTGGGTGTAGACCAGTTGATGCATGTGCCCTTGTGGTGGTACTGGGGACTTCCAGCCTTAGGACAGTGTCCATCATCAGCTGTTGCCTCTAGTGAGGTCTTAGCAATATTACCAGCCTCATTCTGATCATGTGTTGAGTCAGAGGAGGTGGCAGCCTCACTAGATATTCTAAGCTCCTTGTCTACACCAGGAGATAGAAGTGGTAAACCCCTGTGCTGTGGGTTCTCAAGTGCACTGTGTTCCTCCCCCTCAATTGTAGAGGTATTCCCAGTAGTAAGTGGTTGCTGGGGAGGGGGTGAGGAGTGCAGTTGAGTCAGCACTTGTGCAACTATTAAAGTTGGGCTGTGAGGGGCGGTTGTTTGGGGTGAAGGGATAGAAGCAGTGTGCACCTGGGGAGGTTGGTGCTCTTCAATGGCAATCCCTCAAGTGAGGAAGATCCCAGATATGTAGGTACCCCTTTTGTGGTTGTTGCAGGCTCCTGTTGGGAGGAAGCCTGAGCGGCTATGGCTGGAAGAGTCATTGTATCCACTAGGGGTTTGGACTAGTGGATATATCCTGCGTTTGTGTTGCAGGGGCATCCTCAGGGACTCAATTCCCTGAGTAGCCGTTTTGGGTTTCTTTTTGGTGGGTTTGGTGGGGACTTTTGATTTGGAGGTGGTGGCTGTGGGTTCCAGCTGCGTGGGTTTTCGCAGCTTGGCAGCCATTTTGAGTGTCTGGTCAGAGTTGTGGCGGGAGTATACTTCCGGCAGAACAGCCGTAGCAGGGACTCCCAAGCCAACAAGTCCCTTAGCATTAAGCTGGTTTGTAATGATGGCCATTATGAACCGTGGATATAGTATCCAACGGTTGGCAGTTAGTTTTTGAGCCATGTCCTTGAGCTCGAAAATATTATTTCTGAAAAGTTTAGTGGTTGTTGCTCAAGAATAGAATACATTACCTGCTGCCATTTTGTCGACATTTGATCCCAGACGACGTCTTAGGGGCCAAACATACATTCACCATGTGAAAGATTAGGCGCTCATCGTCATTAAAGTGTTTCTTCATGATAGTGGAGCCACTGAGATCACCTTGATATCCATGTTGGGCAAAGGATAGATCTGTGGTGCCCTTCGGATATCCAGCAGGAGAACTAGCATCATTCAGATGAAGAATTTGGCGGATTATTGCAGAAGTGATGACTACTTCTTTATTGTTGACGACCGACTGGAGAGATGGTGTGTTGTTCTCCCCAGTGGTAATAGTAACGTTCATCAAAATTGTTGAAGGGATTCGGCATGTAGTATGGGATTCAGAAGAAATTCGTATTGTATTGGGACTGAACCATAAGATCGATAGCAGTATCGAACTTAGGCCAGATAGGCGATTTAGTGAGGTAGGCAACACAGTTGTGTCGCGGTTAATTTGCATGGACGCCATTGAGAAGAGGAAGTTTTGGAGAGGAACGTTAGGTTTGAAGAAGATGAAGCATTGAGAGCTTAGGTCAGGGATATTTATAGGGTACGGGTAAGAAAACGACTGAAGGATGTGGTGTTAGTCATCAGTAGTTTTAAACGACCGTTGACATGGTATTATCCTTTCAGACGTTGAAACAGCTGAAGTCATGGTGTTAGGCATCAGTAGTTAGAAAACTACTGAAGACCGTGGTTTGACTTCAGATGATTGAAACAACTGAGGACTTGGTGTTTGTCATCAGTAGTTACGAAACTACTGAAGACAGTGGTTTTGTCATCAGCTGTTGTAAACAACTGAAGACTTGGTATTAGTCATCAGTAGTTATAAAACTACTGAAGACATGGTTTTGCTTCAGTTGTTTAGAATGAAACAACAGTAGTACAAACGACTGAAGAGAAATTCTCATCAGCTGTTTTCGTCAATTCTTAGCTTGTCAGCTGTTTCATACTGTCCTCAACACATTCATCAGCCTTTTTGGCTGATTTCAGTGTTTCATAGGACATCAGTACTTATCTGTTTGTATGATTGCAGTAGTTGTAGCTGCATCAGTAGTTGTAACTACATCAGTAGTTAGAACAGATGAAGTACTTCAGTACTTGTGAGACATTTAGCCTTCAGTAGTTATAAAAACTGTTGAGGGTAAAAGAGCTCATCAGTACTTATATGTGACATAGTTACTAATGATCATCAGTACTTTTACTAAGATCATCAGTAGTTGTCACTTATTCTAGCTGCAGCATACCAAGCCTAACACCAGGTTTTGGAAAGTTGAACTATCCAAAGGCTTAGTAAAAATGTCTGCAAGCTCATCAGCACTAGGCACAAACCTAGGATCAATCAGACCTTTTTCAAAACAATCTCTTATAAAATGATGTCTGATCTCTATATGTTTGGTCCTAGAGTGCTGGACTGGATTTTTGACAATGCAAAGAGCTGAAGCACTATCCATTAGCAATGGAGTCTTAGTCTCTGTAATGCCATAATCCAGAAATGGTTTTGAAGCCAGAGTACCTGAGAGGTGCAGCTTGCGGCAGCAATGTACTCTGCTTCAGCAGTTGATGTAGCAACTGAGGTCTGATTCTTGCTCTGCCAAGAAATCAAGCAGTTGCCTAGGAATTGACATCCACCAGAAGTTGATTTCCTGGTCAACTTACACCCTGCATAGTCACTGTCAGAAAAAGCAACTAATTTACCAGAATGTCCGTAGAATACATAAACTAGAGATGGAGGGCTTGTAGATATCTAAAGATCCTCTTGACTACAATCAGATGAGACTCTTTAGGTGCAGCCTGAAATCTAGCACAAACACATGTAGCAAACATAATATCTTGTCTAGAAGCTGTTAAATACATCAAGGACCCAATCATACATATGTAAAGTGTTTCATCAACCACTTTACCTTTCTGATCTGTATCCAGTTGTGTGGTGTTGCACATGGGGGTAGAACAGGGCTTACAGTTTTGTAAATCAAACTTTTGCAAAAGTTCTTTTGTGTATTTGGACTGATGAATGAAAATTCCATCAGCCTTTTGTTTGATTTGCAACCCCAGAAAGAACTGTAATTCTCCCATGGCACTCATTTCAAACTTCTGTTGCATCAACTTTGTAAAGGCATCACACAACTTTGGATCAGAGGATGCAAAAATGATATCATCTACATAAATTTGAACAAGTAGATTATGCTGCCCAGCTTTCTTAATGAATAAAGTCTTATCTATGGAGCCTCTAGTGAAATTGTTTTCCAGAAGAAAGTTTGATAATGTCTCATACCAGGCTCTAGGAGCTTGTTTTAACCCATAAAGAGCCTTATCAAGCTTATACACCAATTAGGATGTTTATTGTCCTCAAAGCCTGGAGGTTGACATATAAACCTCTCTTTAATTTTTCCATACAAAAATGCACTTTTGACATCCATTTGAAAAACTTTAAGGTTTTGATAAGCAGCATAAGCTAAAAACAATCGAATTGCTTCCAGTCTGGCTACAGGGGCAAAGGTTTCATCATAATCAATACCTTCTTCTTGTGCAAACCCCTGAACAACCAGTCTGGCCTTGTTGTTAACAATAAGCCCATTTTCATCAGTTTTGTTCCTAAACACCCATTTAGTGCCTATTGCACACTTACCGGAGGTAGAGGAACCAGTTCCCACACTTGCTGTTTCTTGAACTGAAGAAGCTCAAGCTGCATGGCATCAACCCATCCATTGTCCTTTAAAGCAATGTGATAATTCTTTGGCTCTTGCTGACTGATGAAGAGAGCATAGAAGCAGAAATTTGACAATTGACTTCTTGTTGATACTCCAGCAGTGATATCACCAATGATTTGAGACATAGGGTGATTCTTCAGATCTTGATACACAATGAGATCTGTGCAAGTGTTTGTAGCAGGCTCAGCAGTAACAGATGGTGATGGTGAATCATTTCCTTGAAACCAATCAGTGGATGGTAATTCAAAGGAAGTTGAATTCGAAGAGATCTCATCAGCATTTGTTGTGGATGGTGCTACTGGAGCTACAAGAACATCAGGTCTAGCTGAATCAGACAACTGATCACTAAACCTGAAGAGGTGAGTACTCTGCAATCATCATCATCATCAGCAGTACCACCAGGTGGTGAACTATTGACAGGAGCAACAGCAGGAGTTTGATGAGGAACATATTGCAGTATGTCCAAATCAAATAACTCCATAGGGCTTTGTGAATCTTGTCCTTTGGAGATTCATTGAACTTAACATGTAGAGTTTCTTCAACCATCTTTGTTCTGCAGTTGAAGACTCTGTATGCCTTACAAGTAGATGAATAACCAACAAAATACCCTGCATCCACCTTAGGATCAAATTTTTGGAGTTGATCCTTTGTGTTGAGAATAAAACAGGGACCCCAAATGCTTTGAAAAATGAAATCAGAGGAGCCAATGATGAAGAACTTCATATGGAGTCTTCGTCAATCTCTGATTTACTAAAACTCTATTTTGCACATAGCAAGCTGTGTTGACAGCTTCAGCCCAAAAGGTCAGTGGCAAACCAGAGTCAGCCAGCATGGACCTTGCAGCTTCAATGAGGGTCCTGTCTTTCTTCCACTACTCCATTTTGTTCTGGAGTCTTGGGATGCTAAACTGCCTTTTGATTCCTTTGAAAGATAGAAGTCATCAAGTGTCTGATTTCTGAACTCAGTTCCATTGTCACTCCTAATACCCTTGACTGGAAGGGAATACTGCTTCTCAATATACAACACAAAGTGAATAATCTTCTGAGCAGCCTCATCCTTTGAATGTAGAAAGAAAGTCCATACAAATCTGGAGTAATCATCCACAATTACCAGACAGTATTTCTTCTTTGCCATGCTAATTACTCTCACAGGACCAAATAAATCCATATGCAGTAATTGCAAGCAGGCAGTGGACTTAGGCTCTTCAATAGGAGGGAATGAGACTTTGTGCTGTTTTCCTTTTAAACAAGCAGTGCAGGTTTCATCACAGTGGAACTCCTTTATTGGTAAGCCTATGACTAAACTATTGTGGGTAAGCTTATTCATGTTTTTGAGATTAACATGACCAAGCCTTCTGTGCCACAGTTTAGATTCTTGAGAAGAGGCTTTGGAAAATAAGCAAGGATTGCCTTTGAGATCTATTTTCTTAGAAAGATCTAAGGCATACACTCTTCCTGTCCTGTTGGCTTTCAGGAGAGTGTGATCATCCAACACCTTGTCAATCAAGTGCAAAACTTTGGATGACAGAATCCTACAGTTTTGACTGGTGAAAAGAGCAGCATGGCCTTTATCACACATTTGACTGACACTCAAGAGATTGTACTTGAGATTTTCCACATGATTAACATCATCAAATTTGATTTCTCCATTGGAGACAAAGCCTTACCAATGATGTAACCCTTAGCATCATTGCCAAAAGAAACAAATCCCTTCTTTCCTTGAGAGTAGTCATGAAGAAGAGAGCTATTCCCAGTCATGTGCATAGATCCCCCACTGTCTACATACCAGATGCTACTTTGGCATGTTGAAGAACCCTGCAAAAATAAACAATCAGTTAGTTTTAGAGACCAAACCTTTTTGGTTTTGGGCCTGGTCTCATCAATAGATGGTAAACTAACAGGTTTATCTGAAAGAAAAGCCTAAGAGGAAGAAGATGGTGTAGAAGAGGAGTCCTTTGGCTTGGACCTCCTTTCTGTGGTTTCAACATAGGAGCATCTAGTTGGTTAACTCTACCCAACAGATGTTGAACCATCATCACCAGCTGTGTCTGATTTTGTGATAAAGCTTTCAGCTCATCAGACACATTGCCAGTGGAGTTTGTTAAGTTCCTATGTTGCCCCTTCTTCTTCTGAGCATTCTCAGCTATCATGTTTAAACCCCTTCCTTTTGGATTTCTTTGAGGACTTAAGGGTTACAGGATTTGATGTTGCTGATACAAATGTGGTCTCAAACTCAATTTCATTTTTACCATTTTCTCTTTAATTTCTTCTTTTTCTTTGAGTTTGGAACCTCTTTTGTACCAACAATCATCTGTAAGATGATTGAACAAACCACATACTTCACATGGTTTCTTCTTCAGCTTAGGTTGATCACTAACTAAAGAGGGTGAAGCAACTGAAGACTTGTTCTTCAATGCTTTGGAAGCATTGTTTGCTTCTCTTGATTGCCTCTGTAGTAGTCTTCAAACTCTTTCTACTGTCAGTTTTCTTCTCTTCAGTACTGACAGCAGTTGAAGTTTGAACTTCAGGTGTTAGATCCTGCTCTCTAGTCCTTTCAGGACCTTCAGAATTAACTCCTGAGTTGATCAACTCATTAATCATGTGAATGTCAGCATTTGAACCATCAACATCAGCTGATAAGTTCAAAGAGGGCTTGATGCTGACTGCTACTTGATTGTGCTGTATCAGAAGGTAGATCACATGATGTGATGGATTGGTTATCACTCTCACCATCAGATTCTACCTCTGCTCTTGGGGTAAAATCTGTAGGTGGAGCAGTGTGATTGTAACCAATTCCAAACTTCACATTTGAAGCAGATTGCTTACTGAGAAGCATTTCAAAACCTTTGCATGATTGTACCCATCTATCACACTCGACCTGGGTAACTGCAAGGGTTTCTTTGAGATCTTTGTACTTCTCTAGAAGTACTTCTTCTCTAGCCTTATCATCAACTATTTGGCAATTCAGTTTATAAATCTCATCATTTTATCTTTAAGCACAGACTCAAACTCAGCTTTGTTTTTGGAAATTATTTGTTCTAGCTCAATGTTCTTATTAATTAGAGCTACATTTGCTTCTCTAATGGAAGCAAATGCTGCTATGCATGGTTCAGAACATAATTTGGCTTTTGCCTCAGAGGATACCTGTGATACCTGAGGTGTAGAGGCATTAGAAAATGAAGTATCAGCAGACTTCAAAGCCATAAGAGCCAGATTCCCAAAAGGACTGTCACCACCATGTTGACCAGCACCTGAAAATAGTTGATCATGACCAGACATGTCATCTGGTAAACTGCTCCAGTCAACAACTCCTGGGGTGAAGAAGCTGTGTTGTTGAGGTTGAGTTTGTTGATGAGATTGGGATGGCTGAGGTTCTGGTAGTGCATGACGTTGTGGTGCCATTGGAACTTGACCTTGATTTGACTGTGGCATGTAATAGCAAGGGTACGGATATGGCATTTGACCCTGAGGAACAAAATATGCTGGAGATTGTTGTTGAGGATGATGACTAGAAGTGACAGGATGTTGCCCCCTGTGTTGTTGACTATTGCCAGGAAAAGTCACAAAGGGTGCAGTGGAGTTAGATCCAGTTGATCTACACTCTCTTGCAAAGTGTCCAAGCCTTTGGCATTTGTGACACCTCAACTTGCTCTTGTCAAAAACAACTTTGGTTTTGCCAGGGAGTCCTGGGAATTTTCTTCCAGTTCTTTTATAGAACTTCTGATATCTGATATTTATCAGGGCCATTTGGCTCAAAATATCCATCTCTCTAAGTCACGTCAGCAATCCCCTTGAGATCATCCTTAATGAAGCATAGATTGTCATTATTACACCCAGTAAACTGACCATCAACACTCACAAATGCAGAATCAGAAGTGCTTGAAGAGAAATTAATATGCTCATCATACTGGCATTCAGATGAAGCATATTCTGACTAATGACCCACCAAGGCAGTGTTGCCTGGTACAAAGTCTTCAGTGAGCTTTCCAGATGAAGACACTTTCTCTTCTATTCTATCTCTCTCTCAAACGTGAGCAGTTTCCCATGGAGTTGGGTGAGAGATAGTTTGTCCAAACTTGCACTGGAGCGTAGAACAATAGTATATGTGTCCCATCTCTCAGGCAGTGATCTGAGAAATCTGTTATTCATCTGAATATTTGTGTACTCAAGTTTGACCATTTTTAGTTCAGAGATCAAACAAGAGAACCGCTCATATTGTTGAGTCAGTGTCTCACCCTTTCTATGAGAGAATGTCTCATATTGTTGGGCAAGAATTTCTCTATTATTTGCCAAGACCTCATCTGTTCCTCCAAATTGTTCTTTCAAGGCATTCCAGAGGTCATGGGCAGTTTCATGATGCATTAGCCCAGAATAGATTTCATTTGGCAGTGCATGGCCAGAATTCCATGGGCTTTTGCATCAATTTCAAGCAACTTCTTATCCTCATCTGAGTATTGCTCCCTCCACTTCGGAACCATTTGATTGGTTTCCGGGTTATTCACCATAGGCTTGTGTGGACCATGTACCACTGATGTCCAACAACCTGTGCTGTTAACAGACAGGTGATGGAGCATACGTCTTTGCCATATGTTATACTCATTCCTAACCACATTGGTGGCTTGGGTGAGGAACCAGTATTGTGAGGATCATTGGAGGGAGTGGTCATTTTCAGTTCAAAAACAATTTAATTCAAGCTTTTAAAAGTTTTAAACAGACCACAACAACTCAATGAAAACCAAGAGAAGATCTCAGGATGAATGACCAGAAATACAGAAAATTCAATCTCTATAACCGTTTCTTGCAAAAACAAAAGCTAATTCAATCAAACTTAGATCTTGAATAGCAGTTTCAATGATCAATTATTAGATCGATCAATGATTAACCTGCTCTGATACCATTTGATAGGATCAGCGATCACAAGTTTGATGTACTAGAGTCAAAGCAGCGGAATACGAACAAGAATTAGACAGATTGTAGCAAGCAATCGATACTTGTATGCATTAAGAGCACATACGGTTATAAGGAGAGAATATATATTTCTGATTTCAAGGAATGTTTATAAAATATTTCTAATCAAATCATTCATTCATTCATTCATTCTACACAAATATTACAATAGGTTGTCACTCCTTATATAGAGTGCAACAATCACTGCTGTTATCACGGAAAGTGACAACTGGCAGATCTAATACAAAATAACTAACTCTTAACAAACTACTGAAATGTTCCAACTACTGAGAACATATCAGAGTGTTAAGTACAAAATATAAAACTACTGAAACTACAACGACTGAAGACAAGCTCTTCAGTCGTTTTACAAAATACTGAAACATAAAACTAATGAACTAGAAATATAAAACTACTGATATCACAACTACTGAAGAAGTACTCTTAGTAGTTGTGACAAACTACTGAGCTTCAGTACTTGATCTTCAGACTTTGACCTTCAGATGTTCATCAGCTGATGACTTCAGTAGATATCATCAGCTGATGTCTTCAGTCTTTGTCTTCAGACTTTGTACATCAGTTGTTGATCTTCAGCACTTGTAAACTCTTCAGCTGTTGTACTTCAGTACTTCGTCTTTCAGCTTTAGCACTGTGGTCTTCAGCTGTTCAGCTTCAGTACTTGTGCTCTTCAGCTGTTGTACTTCAGCACTTTAGTTCTTCAGCTGTTGGAGTCTTCAGCACTTGATCTTCAGCTGTTGAAGTCTTCAGCACTTGTCAAACTGCTGATGAGGCTTTCAGCAGTTGTTGTGATACCATGTGGGACTTAGAGGTTTTCTGATCTTGGCTCATTGGTTCTTTTGGTCCAACAAACTCTAACGTTTAATTCTGCGTCTACAGGTATGTGAGACCCAAATCAACTTCAATGTCCTGTGTAGTCAAGCCCTAATGACCGAAATCATTCAAAACAAGAACTTAGACAAACTCTTCGAAATAAATTACGTAAATGGACATAATCGTTGATTTAAAGAACATTAGGTGTTATTTAGAGAGATTGCAAGTCTAATGAGCCAATACACAATGGTTAACATCAAGTTTTGACCAAGAATTGGATTTAAAGTGTCGAACAGAGAGTTATTATACGATGGACATGTGATGAACTTCAATCGCACGATTGAGATGGGTGTATGACTCAATCGAACGAATGAACCACGCATATGAGTTCAATCACACGGTTGATTCAAGCATGACTACACATGACTAACTTCAATCGCAAGCTCAATCGCACAACTGACTCAACCGCAAGCTCAATCGCACGACTGAACTCAGCTGCAAGCTCATCGCACGACTGAACTCAGCCATATGCTCAATCGCATGACTGAACTCAGTCGTATGGTTCAATCGCACAACATACGAAACATGGCTGATAGGTGGACAATCAAAACCAAGCACAACATCTGTGCTCATCTTGACTCTACCACTCGGAATGCTACCGAGTTTGCTGGGGTTATTGCTTTTCTGAGGAGTTTGAGGATCCATAAAGCTATCTTGCTCCTTGCACACCCTACTGGTCTCTATAGCAGGCCTTCTGGGAAGGTGCTTCACTTGACAGATCTGCTGAGCCTTACTGTATACGAAGCTCTATTTTTGGCAAGAGATTGAAGTAACGTAGCTGATCTAAGACGGTACTATATCTGGGTGATGATGATGCCCACCCGACCAAGTTACATCCTCTGATAGTAAGGGGTTGTTTTCTAAGGACATATTACATTGGGGACATCAACTCTGGTGTGCTCAACAAAAGCAACCTGTGTCCTTAGTTCAAGTACCAAGCCCATGTCATTATGAAGTGCATAGCATCAAGGAGGGGAGATTTGATGACTTATCTGACCAAATCCAGAATGCATACGGGCAATGGTGCTGAACCATCCTTTCAGCTTCCCCAACATGATCTTCTCTTACATGGTCGAGAAAATAGAGGCCAAGAGTAAGGAGGGCTTTTGCATGTACCTCGATTCTAAAGCTGTTATTAATGAGAAGTTTCTATCATTGCCAAAGGAGAAAGAAGTTATCGTGGTACAAGGTGATGGATGATATTTGAGCAAGTAACGTCGATACTGAGAAGATGAATGTGGTACATCACTTGGCTGAGGAGATCTCAGAGCAACAAGTTCAGATCTCCAGCATCCAAAGTGTCTAACTCTGGTATTGATGGCTAATTCGACTGTAAATACTCACAGGTAAGTACTAAAGACCAACTGTGATACAAGCAGAGAGATGATGAGTTAGACAAGGAGCCTTCATGAGGGACTGTTGGCAGTGGGTGTATGGCCACCGAGAGAGGTAAAGAGGTGGTTTGGGACACAAGGCTGAAAGACTTGATCGGACCAAGATGCATAGTAAGTTGATGCGGCTGTGTGATATGTCAAGGCGGGTCATAACCAAGAACAAGATAAACAAACAACGATAAATATTCTACGTGGATAAGAATCATACATATAAATATTGACACCAGTTTAGAAAAGGTGGTTTTCTAAAACATTGCTTTAAGATGAACTTCTTATGTGGATAATGTTCATGAGGTATATTTGTTTCATTATTAAGATTGTTAAAATACATAACCAAAAAAAAGAGTTGTTGGACAAAAGAACCAATGAGCCAAGATCAGAAAACCTCTAGTCCCACATGATATCACAACAACTACTGAAGGCTTCATCAGCAGTTCGACAAGTGCTGAAAACTCCAACAGCTGAGATCAAGTGCTGAAGACTTCAACAGCTGAAGAACTAAAGTGCTGAAGTTCAACAGCTGAAGAACACAAGTCTGAAGCTGAACAGCTGAAGAACACAAGTACTGAAGCTGAACAGCTGAAGAACACAAGTACTGAAGCTGAACAGCTGAAGAACACAAGTGCTGAAGCTGAAGTTCAAAGTACTGAAGTACAACAGCTGAAGAGTTTACAAGTGCTGAAGATCAACAACTGATGTACAAAGTCTGAAGACAAAGACTGAAGACATCAGCTGATGATACTACTGAAGTCATCAGCTGATGAAACGTCTGAAGTTCAAGTCTGAAGATCAAGTACTGAAGTTTCAGTAGTTTGTCACAACAGCTGAAGAGTACTTCTTCAGTAGTTGTGATATTTTATGTTTTTACTTTCAGTAGTTTTGTAAAACGACTGAAGAGCTTGTTCTTCAGTCGTTGTAGTTTCAGTAGTTTTATGTTTTTCAGTAGTTATAATAACTGATAACACTTAGTATTTTTGTAAGGAGATGTCAGCTGTTTTGACATCTTCAGTAGTTGTGTTTCAGTTTAATAATTCTGTTAGATGTCACTATCAAGTGACATCAGCAGACGTCACATCTCTTATATAAGAGGTGTCGACCTAATTGTAAGTGTGACATTTCGTTACCACGAAAGCGAATATTGAATGAAATATATTTGCAGAATCTCTCTCTCTATAACCGTCTTTGTTCTTCATTGAATATCGTTTCGTTCTTGTGAATTGGCTAATTCATTGTTAGAATTCCGCTGCTATACTCTCTAATCAATCAAACATAGATCACTGATCCTAACAAGTGGTATCAGAGCAGGTTAATCATTGATCGATCTAACAATTGATCATTGAAACTGCTAATTGATATCTGTGTTTGATTGAATTAGCGTATTCGCAAGAACTGGTTATAGATTATTGAATTTTTGTCGCTTTCGTTCATTTATTTTGAGATCTCTTTTGGTTCAATTGGTTGTTGTGTTTTGTTCTAAATCTGTTTTAGCTTAATGAATTTGATTGAATCTGAGATGACTACTCCTTCTAATGATCCTCACAATACCGGTTCCTCAACCAAGCCTCCGATGCTGGTTAGGACCGAGTATAACATATGGCAACGAAGAATGCTTCATCACCTGTCTGTTAACAGTTCAGGTTGTTGGACATCTGTGGTACATGGACCACATAAGCCTATGGTGAACAATCCGGAAACCAATCAAATGGTTCCGAAGAAGAAGGAACAATACTCTGATGAAGATCGGAAACTGTTTGAGATTGATGCTAAAGCCCATGGAATTCTGGCCATGGCACTGCCTAATGAAATCTATTCAGGGCTTATGCATCATGAAACTGCTCATGATCTCTGGAATGCCCTGAAGGAACAATTCGGTGGCACAGATGAGGTCTTAGCAAACAATAGAGAAATCCTTGCCAACAATATGAGACATTCTCTCATAGAAGGGTGAGACACTGACTCAACAGTTTGAGCGCTTTTCCTGCTTGATATCTGAGCTGAAAATGGTGAAACAGGAATACACCAATAGCCAGATGAACAACAGGTTCCTCAGATCACTGCCTGAGAGATGGGACACATACACTATTGTCCTACGCCAGTGCAAATCTGGATGCCTATCTCTCACCCAACTTCATGGGAAACTGCTTACATTTGAAAGAGAGATAGAGCAGAAGAGGAAACTGTCCTCATCAGGAAAGCTCACTGATGACTTTGTACCAGGGAATACTGCCTTGGTTGGTCATGAGTCAGAATATGCTGCATCTGAAAGCAATTATGATGAGCATATTGATTTCTCTTCAAATAGTTCTGATCATGCATTTGTTGGTATTGAGAGTCATTCTGGCAGTAATAGTGACAATCTATGCTTCATTATGGATGATCTGAAAGGAATAGCTGATGATGATCTAGAAGAGATGGATATTCTGAGCCAAATGGCATTGATTAATATCAGATCTCAGAAGTTCTATAAGAGAACTGGCAGGAAATTTCCTGGACTCTCTGGCAAAACCAAAGTTGGTTTTGACAAGAGTAAGTTGAGGTGTCACAAATGCCAAAGGCTGGGACACTTTGCAAGAGAGTGTAGATCAACTGGATCTAACTCTTCTGCACCCTTTGTGACTTTTCCTAGTACTAGTCCACAAAACAGAGGGCAACATCCTGCTGGTTCTGGTCATCATTCACATCCTAGATCTCCTGCATACTTTGTTCCCCAGGGTCAAATGTCATATCCTTATCCCTGCTATTATATGCCTCAACCAAATCCTGTTCAAGCTCCAATTGCACAACAACCACAAGCATTGCCTGAACCACAACCTTCCCAATCTCATCAACAAACTCAACCTCAACAACACAGCTTCTTCACCCCAGGAGTTGTTGACTGGAGCAGTTTACCAGATGACTTGTCTGGTCATGAACAACTGTTCTCAGGTGCTGGTCAACATGGTGGTGAAAGTCCTTTGGAAATCTAGCTCTTATGGCTTTGGATTCTGCTGATACTTCATCCACTAATGCCTCTACACCAAAGGTATCACAGGTATCCTCTGAGGCAAAAGCCAAATTATGTTCTGAAACATGCATAGCAGCATTTGCATCTATTAGAGAAGCAAATGTAGCTTTAATCAACAAGAACATTGAGCTAGACAAATAATTTCCAAAAGCAAAGCTGAATTTGAGTCTGTGCTTAATGATAAGAATGATGAGATTTACAAACTTAAATGCCAAATAACTGATGATAAGGCTAGGGAAGAGATACTTCTAGAGAAGTATAAAGATCTCAAAGAAACCCTTGCAGTCACCCAGGTAGAGTGTGATAGATGGGTACAATCATGCAAAGGTTTTGAAATGCTTCTTAGTAAGCAATCTGCTTCCAATGTGAAGTTTGGCATTGGTTACAATCACACTGCTCCACCTACAGATTTTACTCCCAGAGCAGAGGTAGAATCTGATGGTGAGAGTAATAACCAATCCATCTCATCATGTGATCTACTTTCTGATACAGCACAATCAGAAGTAGAAGTCAGCATCAAGCCCTCTCAGAACCTATCAGCTGATGTTGATGGTTCCACTGCTGACACTCACATGATCAATGAGTTGATCAACTCAGGAGTTAATTCTGAAAGTCCTGAAAGGACTAGAGAGCAGGATTTAACACCTGAAGTTCAAACTCCAACTACTGCCAGTACTGAAAAGAAGAAAACTGTCAGTAGAAAGAGTTTGAAGACTACTAAAGAGGAAGTCAAGAAAGCAAACAATGCTTCCAAAGCACTGAAGAGCAAGTCTTCAGTTGCTTCACCCTCTTTAGTTGATGATCAACCTAAGATGAAGAAGAAACCATGTGAAGTATGTGGTTTGTTCAATCATCTTACAGATGATTGCTGGTACAAAAGAGGTTCCAAACTCAAACATAAAGAGAAATTAAAGAGAAAATGGTAAAAATGAAAACTGAGTTTGAGACCACATTTGTATCAGCAACATCAAATCCTGTAACCCTTAAGTCCTCAAAGAAATCCAAAAAGGAAGGGGTTAAACAGGTGACAGCTGAGAGTGCTCAGAAGAAGAAGGTGCAACATAGGAACTTATCAAACTCCACTGGCAATGTGTCTGATGAGCTGAAAGCTTTATCACAAAATCAGACACAGCTGGTTATGATGGTTCAACATCTATTGGGAAGAGTTAACCAATTAGATGCTCCTATGTTGAAACCACAGAAAAGGAGGTCCAAGCCAAAGGATTCCTCTTCTTCACCATCTTCTTCCTCTCAGGCTGTTGTTTCCAATAAACCTGTTAGTTTACCATCTGTTGATGAGACCAGGCCCAAAACCAAAAAGGTTTGGGTCTCCAAAACTAACTGATTGTTTATTATTGCAGGGTTCTCCAACATGCCAAAGTAGCATCTGGTATGTAGACAGTGGGGGATCTATGCACATGACTGGGAACAGCTCTCTTCTTCATGACTACTCTCAAGGAAAGAAGGGTTTGTTTCTTTTGGCAATGATGCTAGGGGTTACATCATTGGAAATGGCTTTGTCTCCAATGGAGAAATCAAGTTTGATGATGTTAATCATGTGGAAAATCTCAAGTACAATCTCTTGAGTGTCAGTCAAATGTGTGATAAAGGCCATGTTGCTCTTTTCACCAGTCAGAACTGTAGGATTCTGTCATCCAAAGTTCTGCATTTGATTGATAAGGTGTTGGATGATCACACTCTCCTGAGAGCCAACAGGACAGGAAGAGTGTATGCCTTAGATCTTTCCAAGAAATAGATCTCAGAGGCAATCCTTGCCTATTTTCCAAAGCCTTCTCAAGAATCTAAACTGTGGCACAGAAGGCTGGGTCATGTTAATTTCAAAAACATGAATCAGCTTATCCACAATAGTTTAGTAGAGGCTTACCAATAAAGGAGTTCCACTGTGATGAAACCTGCACTGCTTGTTTAAAAGGAAAACAAACAAAGTCTCATTCCCTCCTATTGAAGAGCCTAAGTCCACTGCCTGCTTGCAATTACTGCATATGGATCTATTTGGTCCTGTGAGAGTAATGAGCATGGCAAAGAAGAAATACTGTCTGGTAATTGTGGATGATTACTCCAGATTTGTATGGACTTTCTTTCTACATTCAAAGGATGAGGTTGCTCAGAAGATTATTCACTTTGTGTTGTATATTGAGAAGCAGTATTCCCTTCCAGTCAAGTGTATTAGGAGTGACAATGGAACTGAATTCAGAAACCATACACTTGATGACTTCTATCTTTCAAAGGGAATCAAAAGGCAGTTTAGCATCCCAAGGACTCCAGAACAAAATGGAGTAGTGGAGAGAAAGAACAGGACCCTAATTGAAGCTGCAAGGTCCATGCTGGCTGACTCTGGTTTGCCACTGACCTTTTGGGCTGAAGCTGTTAACACAGCTTGCTATGTGCAGAATAGAGTCTTAGTAAATCAGAGGTTGATGAAGACTCCATATGAAGTTCTCCATCACTTGGCTCCTCTAATTTCATTTTTCAAAGCATTTGGGTGTCCCTGTTTTATTCTCAACACAAAGGATCAACTCCATAAATTTGATCCTAAGGTGGATGCAGGGTATTTTGTTGGTTATTCATCTACTTGCAAGGCATACAGAGTCTTCAACTGCAGAACAAAGATAGTTGAAGAGACTTTGCATGTGAAGTTTAATGAATCTCCTTTGGACAAGATTCCACAAAACCCTGTGGAGTTGTTTGATTTGGACATACTGCAATATGTTCCTTATCAACCTCCAGCTGTTGCAGATCCTGTGGATAAATCATCTTCTGCAGCATGTCTTCCACCTGGTGGTATTGATGATGATGATGATAATATCAATACTCACCTATTCAAGTTTAGTGACCAACTGCCTGTGTCTGCTAAATTTGATGTTCCTGTAGCTTCAGCAGTTCCATCCACAACAAATGCTGATGAGATCTCTGTTTCCTCTACATCTTTTGAGTTACCATCTAATTCTTGGTTTCAAGAGTCTGCATCAACATCTGCTGCTGCTGAAGGTTCTACAAACACTTGCACAGATCTCATTGTTTATCAAGAACTGAAGAATCACCCCATGTCTCAGATTATTGGTGATATCAATGCTGGTGTTTCAACAAGAAGTCAATTGTCTAACTTCTGCTTCTATGCTCTCTTCATCAGTCAGCTAGAGCCAAAGAACTACCATGTTGCTTTGAGAGACAATGGATGGGTTGAAGCTATGCAGCTTGAGCTACTTCAGTTCAAGAAACAGCAAGTGTGGGAACTGGTTCCTCTTCCCCCAGGTAAGTGTGCAATAGGCACTAAATGGGTGTTTAGGAATAAAACTGATGAAAATGGGCTTATTGTTAAGAACAAGGCTAGACTGGTTGTACAGGGGTTTTCACAAGAAGAAGGTATTGACTATGATGAAACCTTTGCCCCTGTAGCCAGACTAGAGGCAATCAGATTGTTTTTAGCCTATGCTGCATTCCACAATCTTAAAGTTTTTCAAATGGATGTCAAAAGTGCATTTTTATATGGTAAAATAAAGGAAGAAGTTTATGTGTGTCAACCACCAGGCTTTGAGGATAATAAACATCCTGAATGGGTGTATAAACTTGATAAGGCTCTTTATGGGTTGAAACAAGCTCCTAGAGCCTGGTATGAGACACTTTCTACTTTTCTTCTTAAGAATAATTTCACCAGAGGCTCCATTGATAAAACTTTGTTTATTAAGAAGGTGGATCAGCATAAGCTACTTGTTCAGATTTATGTTGATGATATCATTTTTGCATCCTCTGATCCCCAGTTGTGTGATGATTTTACAACATTAATGAAAAAGAGGTTTGAAATGAGTGCAATGGGAGAATTACAGTTCTTTCTAGGCTTGCAAATTAAACAAAAGGCTGATGGAACCTTTATTCATCAGTCAAAATATACAAAAGATCTTTTGAATAAGTTTGATTTACAAAACTGTAAGCCCTGTTCTACTCCCATGTGCAACACCACACAACTGGATGCTGATCAGAAAGGTAAAGCTGTTGATGAAACACTTTACAGATGTATGATTGGGTCCTTGATGTATTTAACAGCTTCTAGACCAGATATTATGTTTGCTACATGTGTTTGTGCTAGATTTCAGGCTGCTCCTAAAGAGTCTCATTTGATTGCAGTCAAGAGAATCTTTAGATATTTGCAAGGTACACAATCTCTGGGTTTATGGTATTCCACTGGACACTCTTGCAAATTAGTTGCTTTTTCAGATAGTGACTATGCAGGGTGCAAGTTAACTAGAAAGTCAACTTCTGGTGGTTGTCAATTCCTAGGCAACTGTTTGATTTCTTGGCAGAGTAAGAAACAAACATCTGTTGCTACATCAACTGCTGAGGCCGAGTACATTGCTGCTGCAAGTTGTACTTCTCAGGTACTCTGGCTTCAGAACCAACTTCTGGATTATGGCATTACAGAGACTAAGACTCCATTATTAATGGATAGTGCTTCAGCTCTGTGTATTGTCAAAAATCCAGTCCAGCACTCTAGGACCAAACATATAGAGATCAGACATCATTTATTCGGGATTTGAAAAAGGTCTGATTGATCCTAAGTTTGTGCCTAGTGCTGATGAGCTTGCAGATATTTTTACTAAGCCTTTGGATAGTTCTACTTTCCAAAACTTGTGTTAAGGCTTGGTATGCTGCAGCTAGAATAAGTGACAACTACTGATGATTTCAGTAAATAATTACTGGTGATCATTGGTAACCATGTCACATATAAGTACTGATGAGTCCTTTCACCTTCAGTAGTTTTTATAACTACTGACGGCTAAATGCCTCACAAGTACTGAAGTACTTTATCTGTTCCAAACTACTGATGTAGTTACAACTACTGATGTAGTTACAACTACTGAAATCAGTACAAACAAATAAGTACTGACGTCCTATGAAACACCTGAAAAGCAGATGCAAAGTCTGATGAGTAAGTGTTGAGGACAGTATGAAACAGCTGAAAGGCTATGAATTGACGAAAACTACTGAAGAGAACTTTCTCTTCAGTTGTTTCTACAACTGCTGTTTCATTCTAAACAACTGAAGCAAAACCATGTCTTCAGTAGTTTTTATAACTACTGATGACTAATACCAAGTCTTCAGCTGTTTACAACAACTGATGACAAAACCACTGTCTTCAGTAGTTTCACAACTACTGATGACAAACACCAAGTCCTCAGTTGTTTCATCATCTGAAGTCAAAACATGGCTTTCAGTAGTTTTCTAACTACTGATGCCTAAAACCACGACTTCAGCTGTTTCAACGTCTGAAAGGGTAATACCATGTCAACAGTCGTTTAAAACTACTGATGACTAACACCAAATCCTTCAGTCGTTTTCTAACCCGTACCCTATAAATATCCCTGACCTAATCCTTCAGAGCTTCATCTTCTTCAAACCTAACGTTCATCTTCCAAAACTTCTCTCTCCTAAATGGCGTCCATGCAACTCAAACCGCGACACAACTGTGTAGCTTACCTCACCAAATCGCCATTCTGGGCTAAGTTCGATAATGCTATTGATCTTATGGTCCAGTCACCCTACAAACGGCCTTTCTTCTCAATCCAATCCTTCATGCCGAATCCCTTAACCAGTTTTGGATGAACGTCACCCTCACCACTGGGGAGAACAACACAGCGTCTCTCCGGTCGGTCGTCAACAACCACGAAGTGGTCACACTCCCGAAATACTTCGTCAAACTCTACACCTGGATGATGCCATCTCCTGCTGGATATCCAAAGGGCACAACTGATTTATCCTTTGCCCACCATGGATATCAGGGAAACCTTAGTGCCTCCACCATACTGAAGAAACATTTCCATGACGCTGAACGTCTAATCTTTCACATGGTAAATGTCTGTTTGGCTCCTAAGACTTCGTCTTGGGATCAAATGTCTACAAAGTGGCAGCAGGTAATGTATTCCATTCTTGAGCAACAGCCTTTAAATTTTTCAGAAATAATATTTTCAGAGCTCAAGGATATGGCTCAAAAACAAACTGCTAACCGTTGGATATTATATCCGCGGTTCATAATGGCCATAATTACAAACCAGCTTCAAGCTGAGGGACTTGTTGGCCTGGGAGTCCCTGCTATGGCTGTTTTGCCTGAAGTATACTCCCGGCACAACTCTGACCACTCACTCAAACTGGCTGCCAAGCTGCGCAAACCCACGCAGCTGGAACCCACAGCCACCACCTCCAAATCAAAAGTCCCCACCAAACCCACCAAAAAGAAAACCAAAAAGGCTACTCAGGGAAATGAGTCCCCTGAGGATGCCCCTGCAACACAAACGCAGGCTATATCCACTGGTTATAACCCCCTAGTGGATATAAGGACTCTTCCAGCCATAGCCGCTCAGGATTCCTCTCAACAGGAGCCTGCAGCAACCACACAAGGGGTACCCACACATCTGGGATCTTCCTCACTTGAGGAGATTGCCATTGAAGAGCACCATCCTCCCCAGGTGCACACTGCTTCTACCCCATCACCCCATGCAACCGCCCCCCAAAGTCCTACATTGCTTGTTGCACAAGTGCTGACTCAATTGCACTCCTCACCCCCTCCCCAGATACCAATTACTACTGGGAACACCTCTACCATTGAGGGGGAGGACCAAAGTGCAGCTGAGAACCCACAGCATAGGGGTTACAATGTTCCTTCTCCTAGTGTAGCAATGGAGATTGGAACTTCTGGTGAGGCTGCCACTTCTCCTGCGTCAGCATATGATCAGGTTGTAGTTGGTACCATTACTAAGACCTTACCAGAGGCAACTGCTGATGACGGACATAGTCCTGAGGCAGGAAGTCCCCAGTTCCAAGACAAAGGGGCACATGCTACAACTGAGCTACACTCAGTGCATGTTCATCCTGATCCTATCAGGAGGTCAGGTGATTCAGTATCTACTGATGATGACCTGGGCTTCTTTTACGATGTAATCGCCCAAAACACCATCCTGGAGGAGGAGGTGAGCAGACTCAAAGAGCTGCTTGCCAAAACTTCTAAGGAACAAAGACCATCTGCCTCCACCAACCCACAGATGGCACCTTCATTGAAGGTCTCCCAAACACTGAGCCACTCCCAACAACTGAGCCACCTGCCTCTGCTTCTGGCACTATTCTCAGGAACAGAACCCCCTGAGCAAATGGTTGCTGTATTCAAAAATCCCTCCCTCTCATCACCCCATATCACTGACATTGTTATAAAGCCATTGATGAGAGGATTTCCTCACTTCTACACCTTGATTGAGATGTTGTGGGCAAACACCTTTCTGGCAACAAACCCCTGCAACCAATGCATCCAAAAAGGGGGAGAGTAGTCAGTGAAAGAAAAGAAAGAGGAAGAAGAGGAAAAGAAAAAGAGAGAGGCAAAGGAGAGGAGCCCAGGAGTTGGAAAAAGAAAAGCAACAACAACTGATCACTTACAAAAGAAAGAAAAGTGCTGATGATCAACCTACTGCTGAAGAAAAATCCTTGGAAGAGCTGGTAAAAGATGCAGATGACACACACAGCCGATCCATGGATAAAATCATTGAGCAACTCTTCAAGCAAGGTTTTGATACAGCCACATTAGATAGTGAGATCAGGAAGTTGGAAGTGGAGGAGATTCAAACCCGATGGGCTGGGTATGATGTACTGGAAAAGAGAGATTGGAGATCATGATCCGTTTCATTGCCAAATACTTAGGAAGATCTTTGATGGAGATTCGTGCATGGACCAGAGACAGTATTCTGGCTATAGCCACCAGAATCTGTCTGTCTGAGCAATTCCATAAGGGGATTATCATTGAAGCCCTTGATGAGGCTGGGGCTGGAAAAAGGTTTGAAATGGCAAGACTTACAAAAGCTAAACTCACAACCAAAATGCTGGAACAACCTTCCCTTCACCCACTCAAAAACAGCCTACCCCTCAAATCTCCAAACCAATCTCAAAGCCCAAAACAAACTTCCTCAACCTTCAAAACCAACTCCCTTACCATCTAAACCAACAGCCGATGATGCACCTAAGAAGAAGAAGAGAAGGGTGTTGAGGCTAGAAGAAGAAGAAGAGGATGATGTGGAAGAAGATAGGCTGCCTCTGTCTGCAGTTCTAACATTGGCGAAAGCCAAACCTATGCCCATCACTCCCACCTCACAGATGGATGCTGTGAGAGTAAAGATTGAAGAAGAGCAGCAGCAAAAGCTTCATGATGATGAAATGCTGAAAAGCATTGACAAAACTTATGCTGCTTCGTCATCAATTATTAGTATGAAGAAAGAAGCTCTGAGGTTGTACACTCTCGCCAACACATTTCAATATCAGAAGGAAAAGGTGAGAGTATGGCCTGATCCTAGGGTGGCTCACAGGATTGTAAAGAAAGACATTCCTTCGAGATACAAGGGCCAAGTCAAAAGGATCGTAGATGAAGAGATCACAGTGGCCCTTGTAGTATCACCCTGGGAGATTGTCGAAGACTTCAAGAAGGCCTACGAGACTAAACAACCACCCCAAAAGATGTTAGAGAACAGAATTATTAAAAAGGGGTTAGTCTACAAGAGGCTTGAGAACTTCAAACAAAATGAGCTCAGTCTGTTACTTGAAGGGACTCATCCTGATGAGTTTGCATACAGACAGATTACAACAGTTGAGCTCAAAAATGGCAAACAGGCCAAGTACATCTCAGAGCTGTATGGGCGAGAAGGATTGTTTGATGGTGAAGCCGAGAACCTGACCATGGAAGAACAAATCATGTTTCTCAGAGGTACACCAGAGAATCCTACAGGCTATACACGGGAAGTAGATCTCATGAATGGGATAACAACTCTGTGTCCAGTTCCCCAAAACAGAGTTCCCATTCATATCTTGCCAAACAAATATCTGAGATTTCTTCCCAGGCCGGAGCTTATATGGGTCATCTTCTCTACTGATCAAGAAGGAAAAAGACAACCTTTTTGCCAACAATAAGTGGGAAAATAAATAAATTAGAGGTTTTGGCTGCATTGGTTCAGGGGGAGTTTGTTGGACCAAAAGAACCAATGAGCCAAGATCAGAAAACCTCTAAGTCCCACATGATATCACAACAACTGCTGAAGGCTTCATCAGCAGTTCGACAAGTGCTGAAAACTCCAACAGCTGAAGATCAAGTGCTGAAGACTTCAACAGCTGAAGACTAAAGTGCTGAAGTTCAACAGCTGAAGAACACAAGTATTGAAGCTGAACAGCTGAAGAACACAAGTGAAGCTGAAGCTGAAGACACAAGCTCAAGTGAACAGCTGAGAACACAAGTGCTGAAACTGAAGTTCAAAGTACTGAAGTACAACAGCTGAAGATTTTACAAGTGCTGAAGATCAACAACTGATGTACAAAGTCTGAAGACAAAGACTGAAGACATCAGCTGATGATATCTACTGAAGTCATCAGCTGATGAAACGTCTGAAGTTCAAGTCTGAAGATCAAGTACTGAAGTTTCAGTAGTTTGTCACAACGGCTGAAGAGTACTTCTTCAGTAGTTGTGATATCAGTAGTTTTATGTTTTTACTTTCAGTAGTTTTGTAAAACGACTGAAGAGCTTGTTCTTCAGTCGTTGTAGTTTCAGTAGTTTTATGTTTTTCAGTAGTTATAATAACTGATAACACTTAGTATTTTTGTAAGGAGATGTCAGCTGTTTTGACATCTTCAGTAGTTGTGTTTCAGTTGTAATAATTCTGTTAGATGTCACTATCAAGTGACATCAGCAGATGTCACATCTCTTATATAAGAGGTGTCGACCTAATTGTAAGTGTGACATTTCGTTACCATGAAAGCGAATATTGAATGAAATATATTTGCAGAATTCTCTCTCTATAACCGTCTTTGTCTTCATTGAATATCGTTTCGTTCTTGTGAATCGGCTAATTCATTGTTAGAATTCCGCTGCTATACTCTCTAATCAATCAAACATAGATCACTGATCCTAACAAGGGTGCTATATTTAATAAAGTTAAAATTGGTTTCAACTTGATAAAATAATGAGATTAAAGTTGTTTATATGTACAGGAGGTAAAATGGATTTTAAAAAGGGGTTGGACATTTGGGACGCCCTTACCCCAAGGGCATACAATTCCCACCTCCTTTTGTCTTGAATAGTGCAAGACTAAACACACACTCTTCCAATCTTGCTTCTATCTCTTGCATGCAAAGCAAAATCTCTCTAATCTAACTCTCAACAAATCGGTTTTGGAGCTTGAACAAGAAGGAAGATTCAACAACAACAAAGTTCAAGTTGCTGAATTTGGTGTTGAGAAACCTAGCATTCCAAAGGGTTGGTTGGTGGCTTGGGGTATCACTTTCTGTGGTCTCTTGGTTGAAGATTCGGCCATAAGTTCATCCTTTGCCACCCTCAAATCCCGTTTTCTAGCGCATAAAAGGTGTCTTCTTAACATCCTTTGGTTGTCTCTTGTATGCATTTCGTATTTTGGAATCCATGGTTTGGGTTTAGCTTAACAATGGGTTTGATAATCATATATTAACAAGATTTAAAACTCATATCCGCTGCGTTTTTCTTATAAATTGGCTTATATGGACTTTGATAATCTGTTAAATCCTACAAAGGCTAGGTCCACGGGTGGTGCTACAGATTACACTGATCTATTACACCCTAGATCAGCCACTCGGCTCAAGGGCAGCCTCTGTCTCCAGGGCTCAAGGAAGAAAATAAGGCCCAACCATACGGGAGAAGAACAAGAGGCATAGCATCACCCTAATCGCTACTCCTAACACCACTACCAAACTACCAAGAGAGGCGAACTAAAAGGAATCAAGATCAGGGAGCCTCCTCCTCTGCTCCTCCTGTAGAAGAATCAAGGGATCAAGACAAAAGTAATTATTAGATGCTATGTATTAAAACTTTTGTACATGAATGATATGTTACACAAATGTAATTAATGTTCAATTATTTATGCTTAAATGTTTTATCTAATGATTCTGTGTGATATGCTTAATATCTAATCAAGTAGATAAAACTTCACAGAAGGATGAATATGATGTTGCTCCCCTTTAGAAAATCAAGTCTCAATTCACCATGATTCTTGATTTGCGAGGGATCATCAGAAGGTCAGTGAGCTACACTCCCGATGAAGGAGAAATTATACATGATCTGAATGACGAGCAACTTGTTGAGATGTTCAGACTGAATCCTATGAGCTTGTCAAAGATGCTCTAGAGGTAGATGTTATAAGTGATGATGAGCTGAAAGATGTTGATGAAATAGAGATAGAGGATGTCACTTCTGAACACTATCCAGAGTACACTAACCGCAAGGGAAATGTGATACTCAACTTAGGTGACACTTTTGGCAGTGCTACCTTTGAGAAGCTGGATGAAATAGAGAAGGAAAAGGAAAAGGATGAAAACCAAGCCCAAGCCTCAGATGCAAATGTAATCAAGAAGGCTGAATGGGCAGCTGCTTTGCTAAACCTAGAGCCCAGCGCACAATTCCAAAGCAAAATGCCTACACCAAACTCTACAAAGTCAAGAAACATTAGAAGGTGTCGGGTAAAATCATAGCGTGGGCATATTTTAAGGACTTAAATGTATATGCTATAAAGAGAGAGAAGAGGATTGAGTACTTCAGATATCCACATGTTCTGAAGACTCTTCTAGGTTTTAAGCTCAACCGACTAGCATGCTTAAATACTGTATGTTGATCCTAGAAAGATGTCAAGTTGGTTTGAAGCTACGTTGAAGAAAGAATACCACACTAGGTGGGTAAAATTCAGACCTCAACAACCGAAGAGGTACATCCGTAGGTCTGAAGAGGATCCTATATCTGGGAAGCAAAAGTTATGCTGAAGTGGAGTCCTCCGCACACGATATCAAAGATTCCCTTATGGGAAATGCTCAGACATCACTCCACATTTCAAATGGTGGTATTATGATAGGAGGACAGGAGAAGCGGTCAAAGTTCTGAACAAAGAAGGCAGACTGGAAACTATCAGGGTATTTGACCCATGTGGCTTACCAACTTGTCAGCTGAAGATGTCTACACGTTATACAAGTGGCCATTATTCTATGACACGCAAGATATTGTACAAGCCCTCCAATTCCAAAATTTTATACGTCTCTGCTTTGCGTTTGAAATACATGCAGGACTCACAAGAGAGGAGAAGTACAAGAAGTTTAATGAGCATATGAAGAATGTCAGACAATAGAGTAAACTAGGTCCAAGGGGGAGTTTGTTGATACATATGTCCCTAGTTTATGTGCTTAATGTAAAAGTTTGTCATATCTTACACATATGTAATGAATCGATTAAATGAAATATAATATGTGGTTGTGTTTATAATGTTTAATATTTCATAGTATTATAGTGTGTTAAAGTATAATGAACTTACGATATAGGTTTGAGGTTGTTGTGCATAGTTCTTAGTCAATAACGATTGAGAAATGTGTTCCAACTTAGTCGTATAAGTATTCATGCGAATGAACCATGCTATGGACCATACACATGAATACATCATGCTAATGGACCAGTCGCACGACTAAACCAGGAGACTGAAACTTCATTCGTGGTATGTATCAATCGCATGATTCAATCGCACAGCTGAACCATGCTAATGGTTCAGTTGTACCATTGCAAACCCATAACCTATAAATACCACTTAATTCATGGAAAAACAGAGACTTTTGGAACAATTAAGAGCATACTTCATAATACATGAACCCTAGCCATCTCGAACGTCCAAGGAAGCCTGCCCAACTTCATAGATCAATCTTGATTGATCTTTACTCGTTCATAACATTTAGTTTCAATCTTATATCGATCGGGTAACTGTTCACACTTATTGGATCGCCAATCAAATTGGATTCCGCACTATTTGATTCGGTATAAATAAAATCTGTTAATATTTCGTACGTACACGGTCCTGACAAAGAACATCATTTATACTTTCTCAGACACATTAATTTTATTTATTTAATGAAGTGAGACCCTGAACAATTTCTCTATCCTATGTTCTTCCGCAGATCATCTACGGATTCCATAAATCATCTGCGGATGTCTTAACGACTTCTACCGATGAAATAGAACTTAAATTTTCATAGGTTACCAAACTGAAATTAAATTGTATTTGTTGATCTTTGCTCAACCGTAGTTTTCCAATCTACGGATAAACATTTAAATTTTCCACATTGTAGCTTCTGCTGATCTTTAAGATGGCATTGTAGCTTCTGCTGATGCTTATAGAACACTTGTGAAGAAAAAAATATTTTGTTGTATGGTCCAAGTCCACTGCTTAGAATCATTTATTGCTTTTGGTCCTTGTTGACTTTGTATTCATGACAATTGAGCCCCAGAAAGTTTAAGTAATTTAAAAGAAAAACTTCATGTATCCTAGAGCTAAGTTGGTGCTCAGGTTCCAAATCCTTCAAATTGATAATGAAATAGACAAATCTGCTAATTGATTAACTTTTCTTCATGATTTCTACTCCCCCTAAATTTGTGATTAATGATGACAGAATGCATTTATCATAGATTACTAAGAAGAATTCATGAGTGTTATGTAACTGTATGATGATGCACAAACATATATACACATATGATGGGATCATACTATAATGCTAAGCCTCTGCCTGATGAGTTATTTTGTTGAATTGATACCTGAACATAGTTCTAATTGCAAGTATATTGTCCACTTAAATCCATACAAGAGCTAATGTATCAACTAGGCATGTTATTTATCATGTTTTCATATTGATTAGGAAATAACTATTATGGGCTTAACATTCAATTCACGAAGAATTTGTCCTTCCTTTGCAAGTCAAATCATCACTTTTTTGCACTTAATAACTATGTACTTTAAGTTATAATTTCTATCTTGAGATGCTTTGGACATCTTATTAATGCATTAATACGAAGGCTCTAGGTTAATATACAGTTGATCACATAGGATTATTTTGAGAGCTTAGATATGATCATCATCAGGTCACCAGGTTTTTAGTCACGTAAAACAGTGGTGCCTTTAAGCCAGTTCTTTCTTTACATAAAACAAAGGGATGATGTGGATCACGATCTTTTCACCTTTGATAGTTGATATACAGTATGGTGATCATACACCCAGGTCTTTGTTTACACAAAACAGAGGGAGTATGATTTGCAAAGATAGATATTAAAAGCATCGATACATAGTGTGCTTAGATGAGTGATTTGATCACATCAGAATAAGGCTCACTTTTGTAAAGAATATGTATAGCAGCTGAAGCGACCAAAGTCTTTCTGCATGCATGCTACACAAGTGTTGAAGAAGAATGCTTTGGAAGTTTCACACATGGATTAGCATATCAGGGTGATCAAGCAGAAGATCAAGAGTGGAGAGTTGGTTGACTTACACTCCCCTCCAAGTCAAGCCCCACCTGAAGTGGAGGTTAAGGTTGAACAACTAAAGACAAAACAATCTAGACCTCCTGCTGAATCTCAGCAAGCTTCATCTTTTGAACCACAGTGGGGTCAGACTCACTCTCAATCTGAACCTGTGACAGTAGAAGACCCAACTGAGAAAGACAATAAAGATCAATCTGAGCCTGTAGGCCAGTCTTCGCAGTTAAATGTTGTAAAGAGAAAGAAAAGGATGGCTTCGAAACCAAAGCCAAAGAATAATAAGAAGAATGCATCCTTTTCTAAACCTTAGGATAAGTCAAAACATCCTGAGGATGTGCAGCCAGAGGATGCTCCATCATCTCCCATTCTAATAGCTCCTCTTGCATGAGAAAGACCTATCCTGTCCTGGACGTACACTACAAATCCAGAAAGGTGGCATGTCATAAGAGATCATGTCATTGAGAATGTCTACACTTGGCAAGACATGTTTCAGTTGCCTCTGCATGATCTCTTTGACATGAGAAGATACTCTGATAGTCTGAAGGATCCTGATCATCTTATGAAGAAAGGGTTGGTTATCAACCTAATGAGGACTGTTGATATCTGAAGTCTTCAAGATTTTTGGTAGCATCAGCCTAGGGGGAGTTTGTAGAGAATATGTATAGAGGCTGAAGCAACCAAAGTCTTTCTGCATGCATGCTGAACAAGTACTGAAGAAGAATGCTTTAAAACTTTCATACATGTAAATGAAATATTCTAAGTGTGAAATCTTCCAAAGCCAAGACCAATATCATCCGAAGCCAAAGATGAAGTCTTCGAAAGCTTTTAAGACAAAGTCTTCCGAAGCTCTACTCTTGAAGATAGATTTCTTCCAAAGACTTCTAGTAACATGCTTTATCTGATGTCCTTTTCGATAAAGCCGGACCCCTTTCCGCTGCATCTCTGTAAAGTCACCAACTTACATGAGTTGGTGAAAAGGTCCATGCTTTTGGTAATTGTACATTGAGGTCTTGAGTCTGTAACATTCTACTTCATTTACTTTATCCTTTTTGTAATAGATAAGGATGTGAGCTATGGCATGTCATAGTCACAAAGTCAAAAAGGCAGTCTGCCTTTTTGACTCTACAATTGATTTTGTTTTGATTCTAGTCAATTGTATCCAGCTGGCTTTCATAGTGTTCCGGCTGTAGGATGTAGTATAAGTAGCTCATGTTCTTGTAAGTTTTTTTATATGCTTTGTAACACTAGTAATAGAACATAGAGGAAGTAATATACTGCATTCTTAAAAACCATATACGTGTGCTCTTGTGTTATGTCTCTTACATTACTTGTGTTCTTAGTGTCTTACTTGTGGTTAATCCAGTTCACTGTTTGATTAAGTTTTGGTTAATCTCCTGTTTGTGTTATTGTGTTGTAAGTGACCCCCTTCACCGGTCCTGCATTTGGTATCGGAGCTTTCTAGGCTCTTGATATGAGATCTCACCATCTTAAGATACCTCACACACACACAAATACTAAAATTTTCAAATGGCAGCCATTTCAAAGACTAATAATGAAACTAGAACCATGGACAAGTCCCCACTGATTAGTCTTAATGACTTTGATAGCTCATGCCTGAGAATGGAAGGTTTCATCAGATCTCTAGACTCAAGAATGTGGGACTCTGCTGAGAATGGACCTTACATACCTAGCACCCCATCTACTACTAGTGCTAGTATGATCCTTAATGCTATGACAAAATACTGTGATGAAGATAAGAAGAGAGTAAAGATTGATAGAAAAGCCATGACAGCCCTTCAGACTGCTCTTCCAAACTCTGTATACAGTGGTTTCATGAAGTGCAAAACAGCCAAGCAGCTGTGGGATGCATTGAAACTAATGTACGAGGATCCTCTGAAGCCAAGGAGAACAAGAAGGATCTCTAGAAGTAGCAGTTTGAAAACTTCACCTTCAAAATAGGTGAAACCATCACTAAGCAATACTTTAGGTATGTTGAGATTATGGATACCCTTGTGGATGGAGGAGTTCCTCTTGAAAACAGGGACATTGTAAGAAAGTTCATATCCTCACTTTCTAGGCAGTGAACACACTACTATGTTGTGATCAAGAGGACTGAAAATCTCAAAACTCTTACTCTGACAAGTTATATGGTATTCTCAGTGGCTACCAGATGGAGATGAACATGCAAGGTTCATCTGGCAACTCCAACAATCAAATGGGTTTAGCCCTACATGTGGTTGAATGGGATAGCATAGAACCCTAACGTCATCTCATATGCTACCCTGACAACTCACCAAAGGGTCATTTCATCACTTTCCTAGAGACACCAAGGGAGAACTACACCCAAGGAAGCCCATTCCAAGAGACAAGTTCTTCTCAAGCATTTGTGTCTTCTGATGAAAGTTGTGGCAGCTTTCTATTCACCCTTGAAGACCTAGACTGTATCCTTTCAAAAGATTTGTAGTACATGGAGATAGTTCAACAGTTGGCTCTTCTCACTCATAAAGCCAAGAAGTTCTACAAGTGGGCTGGAAGGAAGTTTCCAAGCAATGCAACCATTGGAAAGTTTGGCTTGGACAAAGGAAAAGTTAAGTGTTACAACTGTAACTTGATGGGCCACTTTGCTAGGGAGTGTAAGGCACCTAGAACAAATGGTGGCCAAACATAGTCCAGACCCAACTACACTGACAAAGCTCCCAATAATAAAGCTAAAGCAGCAGGCTGCTTTTGGCGTTGAAGAAAGAAGCTTTGACTTGAGCTTTCAGGTGGAAAATGCTTCTCCAAACCAAGTACTAATGGCAGATCATGATGAACCCAATGTATTGGAACATCTTTGTACCCGTGAATGCATTGCAAAAGTAAATAGATACAGGTCCTATAACTTGGAGATGAGATCTAATTTTCAGTCCTTAAATATTTTAAAAGCTCATTTTAGAAAGTCTGAAAATGATTATAAACTAAAGATAGAGGACTTAAAGAAAACAGTTTCAGTTCTAAAACATGAGCATACAGATTTTAGGACTCAAATCAAGGATCTCATAACAAGCTGACTGAGTGCCATGCTGAGCTTGTGATTAGCAAAGCCAAGGCAGACAAGTGTGTTCTTCAAGAAGAGACCTTCAAGAACATGATATCCTCATCCCTGCACAACAAGGTGTGCTATCAAAACAAATAGGGACTACGATCAAATGAGATAGCTCCTCCACACACAATCTTGTCTGTAAGATTTCCTAGGTGTGGAACTTGTCAAGATGAGCTTCCACTCATAGATCCTTTGGGTGAAAAGGATGAAGAAGTGATAGTGAAGAATTTCTCTAAGAAGAGTGAAGAGGAGGATTCTAAGAAGGGCCACTATCCTTCTGAGGAGAAGAAGAAGACTATGATGAGCAATTCAATGAGGAAGAACTTGATCAGAAAGAGCAAAAGGACAACAAGGAAGGCTCAAGAGATCAAGGCTACTTTTGACTCCAAGCAGAAACAAGTGTTTATCTCTACAGGGTTTGAAGTAGTAAAGACTGAAGACATCAACCTAAACTCTTCTGCTAAGAGTTCTGGTTCCTGTTAAAATCATCTTAGTACCAAGAAGAAGACCGAGCTGCTGTGTACCACTACTACACAGCTTGGACCATCAAACTCCAGGAATAGTCCCCAGCCCAAAAGGACTGTCTCAGCATCTACAAAGATGAGGGTGGAGAAGGGATGTGACCAAAGTCAGTCTTATTCCCAACAGAAGGCCCTTAGGAAGAAGATAATGGAGTGTGTTATGTGTGAGAGTACTACTTATCTTGCTAAATATTATCCATACTATCCTATGGGTACTCTTCACATGATCAAACCAAAGACTTCCATGACTTCTAAGAAGATTCAGGCTTTGGAAGGAAAATCTATTTCCCTCAAAAGCTCCATATCTAAGAAGAAGGCAAGTGGAAAATTTCCTTCGGAAGAAAAGTTGGTCTCGGAAGGAAGGAATACTTCCGAAGCACTAGAGTCTGCTGTAATGTCTGCAGAATCTTCCGAAGGATGAGTCCTTAAAACTTCCAAAGTATCAAAAGCTTCCGAAGTATTGAAGGTCAAGTCCAAGACTCCAAAGGTGGTGTGGAAGTCTAAGAAAGATCTAGTGATTGAAAATTCTCTGTCAACAATAGCTCAAGATCCTCTTAGCACAACCACAGGATCTATTAATGTTGCACTACCTTCTGTTTCACTTTGTGAGCCCAAGACAAGTAAGGCTTGGGTTTCCAAATGTAACTAATCATTTTCTTTGTGCGGGGACAGTTGAAGACACAAAAAATGTCTGGATCATTGATAGTGTTTGTTCCAGGCACATAACAGGCAATAGGTCACTACTCTAGAAGTTTGAAAGGATTGATGGAGGGCCAGTTGCCTTTGGAGGAGATGAAGATGGTTACATTTCAGGAAGGGGCAAGGTCACAAATGGTAAGCTCAATTGAAAAGGTAAAGTTTGTCAAGGAGCTTGGGTACAATCTTCTGAGTGTATCCTAATTTTGTGATCAGAGTCATAACATGCTCTTTACTGAGCATGAGTGCATTGTTCTCAAGCCCGGGGTGGTCATTCCTCATGAGCATATTATGATTTCAGCTCCCAGGAAAAGGAACATGTACAAGATGGATTTGCAACAAACATCTCCCTTTGGAGAAGTTTCATGCTTCCTGTATAAAGCTAATTGTGATCAGTCTTTCCTATGGCATAAAAGAATGTTCCATGTAAACTTTAAAAACATGAATAAACTTATTAAGAATGATTTGGTAACTGGAATACCAAAGAAAGAGTTTACAAGTGATGACCATTGTGTTGTATGCTTGAAAGGGAAGCAGCATAAGGTATCTCCATGCCTAAGGAAAGGAACTCCACTACACTTGTTACATATGGATCTCTTTGTCCCCACCAATGTAATGAGTCTATGAAGGACCTCTTACTGTTTAGTGATCACAGATGACTTTATAAGATTCACTTGGGTTTTCTTCCTTAGAACTAAGGATGAGACTCTAAAGATTCTGAAGAACATCTTGAAGATTGAGAATCAATCTGATCACAAGCTCAAAATCATAAGATGTGATCAGGGAACTGAATCAAGAACCAAATCCTTGATGCATTCTGGGATGGAAAAGGTATTACAAGATAATACAGTGCTCCTAGGACTCCTCAGCAGAATGGTGTTACTGAGAGGAGAAACAGGACACTGATTGAAGCTGTAAGAACCATGCTGGTCTGAGTCTAAACTGCCCATCATCTTCTGGGCAGAGGCAGTCAACACTGCTTGCAATGTGCAGAATAGAGTTTTAGTAGTTAAGACTCATGGCAAGACTCCTTATGAACTTTGGCACAAAAGGAAACCTTTCATTGGTTTTCTCTGGTCATTTGGTTGTCCTTGCACCATCTTGAAAACCAAGGTTCAAATTGCCAAATTTGCTGAGAAATCATATGATGAACATTTCATTGGATACTCTTCCTAAGCTAAGGCTTACAGAGTATACAATCTCAAAACTAGAATTGTCGAGGAGTCAGCTAATGTGACTTTCAATGAACATACACCCTGTGTGGTTGGTTCTGGTCTTGATTGGCTCTTTGATCTTGATTTAGTTACCAACTATTTGAACAAATCTTGTGAGACTATTTCAGGATCTATAGAAAATTGAAGTACAGATGATCCTGATCCAAGAATTGAGCTGAGAATACCTTCAAGTAATACATCTTCAGCTCCAGTTGGAACTACTTCTGCAAATGAAGTTTCTATCAGCACTACAATGACAAACTCAGCTGATACATCTCGTATGCCTTCAAATTCCAGCTCAGAGGCTCCACAACCAGATAAAGATGTTTCAATTGCAGAAGACAATAATGGTAATGGTGAAAGTGATCAAGACTTTCTTGATGCTCATAACTACTCCATAGATGACAACATCAATGATGTCACACACTCCTTGGATCAAGTCTCTCTTGATAAGTGTGCTGATATGGTGGGTGAAACTTCTATGCCAAATCTAAATTTCTCTAATTTAGATCTTTCTTAGCAACTTGCTGTGATCCCTCAGCTAAGGATCCACAAGTCCCACCCCACCACAAACATCATTGGAGATGTTGTCACAAGGGTAAGAACAAAAGGAGAAACCCATGAAGCAAATGTTTGTCTCCACTCTTGTTACTTATCCCAGATAGAGAAAAAGAAAGTTGATGAGGCTCTAAAGGATGAAAGTTGGGTTGAAGCTATGCGAGAGGAGTGCTTCAATTCAAAAGGCAGAAAGTTTGGAACATTTGTCCTCTTCCTCATGGGAAGACTACCATTGGAACCAAATGGGTGTTTAGGAACAAAAAGGATGATAGAGGATTCATCATCAAGAACAAACCTAGACTAGTTGTTCAAGGATATACACAAGAAGAAGGAGTTACTATACAGATGTCTTTGCTCCTATAGTAAGACTAGAAGCTGTTAGGATATTCCTGCCATTTGCTGCTTCCAAGAACTTCAAGGTCTTTCAACTTGATGTGAAGTGTGTTTTTCTTTTAGGAGTGATTGATGAGAAGGTATATGTCAAACAACCACCTGGTTTTGTAGATCCTGATCATCCTGATTATGTCTGCAAGCTTGACAATGCTCTTTATGGGCTACATTAGGCACCCAGGAAGTGCCATGAGACACTATCTGAGTATCTTTCCAAACATGGATACATGAGAGGTACTATAGATGGAACTCACGTCATCAAAGGATAGGGAATTGTCATATTGCTAGTTCAAGTATATGTGGATGACATCATCTTTGGTTCAACTAATCCAAAGCTCAGCAAAGACTTTGAGAAGCTCATGAAGGACAAATTTGAAATGAGTGCCATGGCAGAACTCAATTTCTTTCTAGGAATTCAAGTGAAGCAAGTTGAAGATGGCATGTTCATTAGTCAGTCAAAGTATGTTTAGGACATACTCAAGAGGTTCAACTTGACTGATTGTAAGATTGCTAAGACACTCATAGCTATAAACCACTCCCTTGGACCTGATCTTGAGGGGGAGTGTGTAGATGAACACTTATACAAGGCTATGATTGGGTCTTTTATGTATCTTACTGCTAACAGGCCTGATATTTTGTTTGCTACTTGCATCTGTGCAAAATATCAAGCCAACCCTAAGATGTCTCATCTTATCACTGTTAAAAGGATTCTAAGATACCTTAAGGTGCTTCAACACTTGGTTTATTGTATCCTAAGAATCCTGACTTCAATCTGTACGCTTACACAGATAGTGATTATGGCGGTTGCAACATGACTGCAAAGTCTACATGTGGGGGATGTCAGTTTCTGGGTGGAAGGGTTGTCTCATGGCCATGCAAGAAACAATCATGTGTCTTTGCATCAACTGCTGAAGCTGAATACATTGCTACTGCAAGCTATTGTGCTTAAGTGCTTTGGATTCAAAATTAGATGCTAGATTATGGGTTCAACTTCAAGCAGACTCATATTAACATAGACAACAATAGTGCTATCTCAATCACAGAAAATCCTCTTCAGCACTCAAAGACCAAACACATCAACATCAGGTATCATTTAATAAGAGATAATTATGAAAAGGGATTAATTAAACTAGTCAAAGTTCACATAGATGAAGAATATGCTGATCTGTTTACAAAGGCTTTTGATGAACAGAGATTTAAATATCCTGTATCAGCTATTGGGATGATCAACTTTGAGTAGGTTTTTCTTAAAACTACTTCTTATTATTTCTTAAAACGTGTGTGTCCTAAGTTCTCTAGTTTATCACTTTCATAAGGTCTTGTTTTTCTTTGGATGAAAAGCTTTTTGAAGACTTTCATTAAATTTGTGAAAATTTTGATCCTTCGGAAGTTATGTTTTTAACTTCGGAAGAAATTTATGCATTTAAAACAAATAACTACCCAAGTATTTTACTTCGTAAGAAATTTCTAAAATATCTTCCGAAGTTTAAAATTTTCTTTGGTACTTATATGTTTTCAAAGACCTTTTTCTTCGAAGCAAATTAACTCTTGGAAGTTTGTTCTTGAACAAAATTTTCAAGTCTTGTTTTTCTTGTGAAGTCAAAATCTTCACAACTCTTAGGAAATTCTTCCGAAGTCATTTTAGCTTCAGAAGCTTTTTCGTTGAAACTTCTAAAGATAATTTACCTTCAGAAGCTTTTTGACTTCTATGAAAACTACTTTTTGAGAACTACTTTTTCAGAGATGGGGCTGACATCCGGATTTCAGAGTTTATCCTCTTTCATTAAACTTTATCTGAAATCCTTTTCATATATAAACCCAACGGTTTCCCCTTCTTCCTATCATCTGCTTATTCCTCTAAACCTAAAACCCCAAAATTTCTCTCTCAAATTACTTTTTCTCATCCTTCTTCGTCCTTAAGCTACCTCATAATGGCCAACCCTATTCACAGAAATAACCCAAATTACTCCATGCAGTTACACAGGCAACATAGCTAGGTTGCTCTGTTAAGCTCTATGAAATATCCTCATTTCTCAAAGGTTTGCCATTTCTTAGCTTTGTCCAACTACTTCACCTCCCTAACCATTGATCCTCCACTCTATGAGGATCATTTGCTCGAATTTGGATGACCTGCCAAGAGGTCGTTATGGATGGGGAGAACGCACTTTCTGCCACAGTGCAAGGGAGAACAGTCTTCATCACTCCGGCCATCATCAACTTGCATATTCAACTGGATGATGAATAAGGTGAGGTGTTTTTCCAAAAATAAGTTGTCAATCATTCTTTTGAGTAGATGGGGTATGAGGGAGATTACTTTGTCAAGACCTTCAGGAAAGGAAGGTCTCATCCTAGTGGAGATTCCTGCTCCATGTGGTTATCCACAGCTTATCAAACAAGCATGGTGGATAGGACCAGATTCCTGAGGATCTCTCCTTCATTATCCACGGAATGATTCAGGGGGTCAAGTTTAGGTATTCTCAATTTGTGTATACTAATTTACTTGCCAACTTAGACTCCTTAGAATATTACAAGTTTCCTAGATATGTTCAGTACATTCTTAACTTTGAACTGGGCTCACAGTTAAGGGGAACAGGTAACATTCTTAAACTGGGACACATGAAGCCCGGCATCTTTAAAATTCTAAGAAAGCCCACTGTTGGCTTCTCTGGGGTAGAAACAACCCTAGTCCCAAAAATGTTAGATCTCATTGCTCAAGGTGACAACCTAACAGCACCAGCTAGTGTTGAACCCACAACTGCTACATCCCAACCACCTACACAGCCTCAAATCATCCTCACCTACCAAAGAAATTCCAAATGACCCCTGCTCAGACTATTCAGTCTGTGGAGGCCCCATACACTCACAAATACAGGAGGAAGTGGACACTAGAGCTCTCACTTCTCCTGAGGAGCAGACCATTCCCATGTCTTCAAGGATCAGTGCTGAGGTTCCTCATGCTCAGCGTGATGAGCTCATTAGTCACCTCTCCCAAACTTCCTTATGCCTTCACTCTGAGTCTCAACACTCATGTGATCAACCTTAGGGGACGGTTACCATCCCCAGCCTTTAGATCTCCATCAACCTATCCCCAACCTTGACTTCTATACTGATAAAGATTTAGGTTTTAGTGAGTACCATGATTCGCTCTTCTTTTCCCCTACTCAAATAGAGATGAGTGCTCCTGAGTCTCCTTGTTCTAACCCACATCAGTCACCTACTATTGAGGTGGACATTTCTGAACCTGTTCAGGATGTCCATATGGAAGAGGCTCTCACTTTTGAAAGTGATTACATCATTATACCTCAACCATGGCAATCAGCCCACTGACATCTCAATTGACATTGTCAGTGAGCAGAGGAAATCCAGCAGCCAAGAACCTAAAGCTGGTGGTGAGAGTGAGGACTTTGGTCCAATCATCTTATCCCCTAATGATTCTTCTGATGAAGATAAGGGGAATTTAAGACTAAAGATGCAAAAACTATCTCAAACATGCACCTATTTATTCTCCAAGGTTAGTCACCTTGAATCTCAAGTGACTACCTTGCAAAACAGGGTCAATGGTCAGCAACTTTAGATTTCATATCTTAAGGAACAACTTGCTGGGAGACCTTTAAGAAGAGCTCAACTAGGAACATAAGAACCTATGGATGTGATTGACCTAACTCCTAGCTCACCTATGCAAGTAGGTGATGCTACCAAAAAAGGGGAGAAAGTCATTACAACTACAGAACCTGGGAGTTCTTCAGAGAGAATAGACACTAAGGACTCACCATCCTCACTTGTAATTGTGCATTCTCAGCAACTTCCTCAAATTCACATTCATGTGGACTACATAGACTCCTTCATACAGAGTACGTTTGAGGAAGGTATACCAAGGGCCATGTCATCTCCACCATCTTCCAATCACATCATTGGATGGAGGTATGATAACAATAGGAGAGCCCTATTCATCATAAAGGTTCAAGGGCAGCAAGAGATCTTCAATTTTCAGACCCGGAACTATTATGACAGTCTAGATTTAGTCAACATGCCACTTGTCAATCCAAGCCAACCAAGACAAGCTGACAAGTTGGCCCAAAAAATCCAAGATAAGATCACTGCAGAGTTCAGCCTAAGAAGAAGACTGTGGGAATCAGGCAATGTCATCGGTCAACTAGATGTTGAGGCAAACCCTAAAATTAGCTTCATAGGGGAAACCTTGACTGAAGGCCAGTGACAGAACCTAAGAGCCCAGTCTTATCACCAATAACTACTGCAAAGATCAATGTTCTTTTTGAGACACCTGCTCGTGAAGGTGATTCTCAACCTCTCTTTGGCCAGAGCTTAGAAGCTACATCAGGCAATGAAGGCCCAAGCTCTCTCCACCCTGAGTCACAATGGTCTGTGAGTGACAAAGGGAAAAGAAAAATGACATCTGAGGAGATTAAGGAGGAGAAGAGAGAGAGGAAAAGGAAGCTGAAGGGAGAAAGTTCCTCTTCTTGTTCTACAAGACTTGTGGAAACTGCAATCAGGGCTACCCCTAGACCAGATACATAAAATGATGAGTTAAGGGCAGTCAGGATAAACTATTTGCAGACAAGGAACTATGACATAGACAATGTCATCTCTCTCCCCTTGGAGGAGTTAAACGAACTGGTTGACCTGGAAAGGTCAAGGGAAAAAGGAGGTAGAAGATGCAGAACTTCTAGTACAAATCAAAGAAGATAGAAGAAAGAAAAGATTGTACAAGCATGTGCCTACCCTCTCCCCAGTTCAATGAAAGCACTCCATATGAGGATGTGGTTCAACAAGAACCTTAGGTAGATAAAGAAGAAAGGATCAAGATGATCAATTACCTAAGTGCCACAGGTCTCTATCAGGCCGAAGCACTTCTTCCCTTGTCTTATGACTATGTTGAGTTTGAGTATCTCAAACAAATTGAACTTAAGACAGTCCGAGAAAGAAAGACAACTAAAAGAAAGCTGAGGGAAGAAACTGCTAAGTCAAGAGCCATCATCCACAAAAGCATGAAGAAATCTTCTGACAGGTAGAGGATGATAAGCTTCTTGAAGCTGTATGGATTCTCGGGAAGGAGACTTGGCCCCATGTCTCTATCCATTATGGATGAGCATATGAGGTGATCAAGTAGAAGATCAAGAATGGAGAGCTGGTTGACTTACATTCCCCTCCAAGTCCAGCCCCACCTGAAGTGGAAGTTAAGGTTGAACAACCAAAGACATAACAACCTGGACCTCCTGCTGAATCTTAGCAAGCTTCATCTTTTGATCCACAACAGGGTCAGACTCACTCTCAATCTAAACCTGTGAGAGTAGAAGACCCAACTGAGAAAGACAATAAAGATCAATCTGAGCCTGCAGGCCAGTCTTCTCAGTTAAATGTTGTAAAGAGAAAGAAAAGGATGGCTTCGAAACCAAAGCCAAAGAATAATAAGAAGAATTTATCCTTTTCTAATCCTTAGGATAAGTCAAAACATCCTGAGGATGTGCAGCCAGAGGATGCTCCATCATCTCCCATTCTAATAGCTCTTCTTGCATGAGAAAGACCTATCCTGTCCTGGACGTACACTACAAATCCAGAAAGGTGGCATGTCATAAGAGATCATGTCATTGAGAATGTCTACACTTGGCAAGACATGTTTCAGTTGCCTCTGCATGATCTCTTTGACATGAGAAGATACTTTGATAGTCTGAAGGATCCTGATCATCTTATGAAGAAAGGGTTGGTTATCATCCTGATGAGGACTGTTGATATCTGAAGTCTTCAAGAGTTTGGTAGCATCAGCCTAGGGGGAGTTTTAGAGAATATGTATAGAGGGCGAAGCAACCAAAGTCTTTCTACATGAATGCTACACAAGTACTGAAGAAGAATGTTTTAGAAGTTTCATACATGTAATACAAATATTCTAAATGTGAAATCTTCCGAAGCCAAGACCAATATCTTTCGAAGCCAAAGATGAAGTCTTCCAAAGCTTCAAAGACAAAGTCTTACGAAACTCTACTCCTGAAGACAAATTTCTTCCGAAGACTTTTAGTAACACGCTTTATTTGATGTACTTTTCTGTAAAGCTGGACCCCTTTCCGCTGCATCTCTGTAAAGTCACCAACATACATGAGTTGGTGAAAAGTTCCATGCTTTTTGTAACTATACAATTAGGTCTTAAGTCTGTAACTTTCCACATCATGTACTTTATCCTTTTTATAATAGATAAGGATGTTAGCTATGGCATGTCATAGTCACAAAGTCAAAAAGGCAATCTGCCTTTTGACTCTACAATTGATTTCGTTTTGAGTTTTGTCAATTGTATCTAGCTGGCTTTCATAGTATGGCCGGCTGTAGAATGTAGTATAAGTATCTCATGTTCTTGTAACTTTATTGATATGCTTTGTAACACTTGTAATAGAACATAGAGAAAGCAATATACTGCCTTCTTGAAAACCATATAGTTGTGCTCTTGTGTTCTGTCTCTTACACTACTTGTGTTCTTAGTGTCTTACTTGTGTTTAATCCAGTTCACTGTTTGATTAAGTTTTGGTTAATCTCCTCTTGTGTTGTTGTGTTGTAAGTGACCCCTTCACCTGTCTTGCAACTTTGTATCCTCGAAATGAAGTTTCCCACAAACAATCACTGTACATTATGTTTAGCATGCACTAAGTGTAGTTTCCACTCAAGAGGAACCTACTCACATATCAAGAAACTAGCTTAGATTTAATGATATTTAAGAATTCAAGAAAAAACAAAGATATAGTGTACTATTATTTCCCATGCATATGTCATGCTGAAGCATCATTACATGCTTTTATTTGTTTGTTCTAGTTGATTAATCTAAGTTAATCATGCGTACAGACTCAATTAGAAAATTAAATCTGACTGAATCAAAGGATTTAGTGAATAAATCAGCATGCTGATTTGTTGTATCTATGTTGACTAACTTAATCAAACCCTTTTCTGAGCAATCTCTCAGAAAATGATATCTTATCTCAACATGTTTTGATTCACTATGTTGCACATGATTAGCAGTTATAAACATTGCAGCAGAATTATCTATGTAAATTAAAGTTTGAAGGAAATTGTAAACATAGTCAAGCAATTGGTTTTGCAACCAAAGGACATAGGAGCAACCAGCTGACGCAGCTATGTACTCAACCTTAGCTGTGGATACACAAACATTGGTTTGTTTCTTGCATTGCCATGATACTAGTCGTGGTCCTATAAATTGACATTCACCAGTTGTGGATTTTCGTTTACTGTTACATCCACCCTAGTCACTGTCTGAGTATGAGTATAGTGTTAAATCACCATCCTTTGGATACCAAAGACCAAGTCCTCGTTTTCCTTTGAGATATGTGAAAATCCTTTTCATAGCATTGAGATAATACTCCTTTGGATCAGATTGTACCTACAACACACACACAACAAACATAATGTCTGGTCTACTGGCAGTTAGATACATAAGTGATCTTATCATGATCTATATAAGTTTTGATAAATAGATTTTCTTGAAGGATCAGGTACAATCTTATCAATTGTTGATGCTGGTGTTTTGCATGAAGATACATCAGCAAGATTGTATTTCTTCAAAATTTGATGTATGTATTTTTCTTCATTGATGAAGATCCCATCTGGTTTTTGATAAACTTGAAGACCAAGAAAGAAAGTTAATTCACCTATTGAACTCATTTGAAATTCAGATTTCATCAGCTTATCAAAATTTACACACAAACTCTTATTAGTTGATCCAAATATAATGTCATCAACATAGATTTGAACAACTAAGAGATCTTGATGTTCTTGTTTGAGAAAGGGTGGCTGATCAATGGTTCCTCTTTTGTAGCCATGCTTGGGCAAGAAAGATGATAATGTTTCATACCACTTTCATGGTGCTTAGAGAAGACCATACAACACTTTGTCAAGCTTGTATACCCTATGAGGAAAATGAGGATCTTCAAAACCAGGGGGTTATGACACATAAACTTCCTCATCAATTTTCCCATACAGAAATGCACACTTGACATCCATCTGATACACAGTGAACTTCTTATAGGATGCATAACCTAGGAACACTCTTCTGGCTTAAATTCTTTCAACTGGTGCAAAAACTTCATCATAGTCTATTCCCTCTTCTCATGTGTATCATTGTGTAATCCACCTTGCTTTATTTCTTACAATGATCCCTCTATCATCAAGTTGTTTTTGTAAACACACCTTGTGCCAATAGGATGTTGGCCTTCTGCTAAATCAACTAGAGACCATATTTTTTTCTTTCTAAATTGCTGAAGCTCTTCTTGCATAGCTTCAATCCAACTATTGTCCTTTAAAGCAACAGTGATGTTTGGAGGAACCACTTGTGAAAGAAAACAACTAAAAAGACAAATGTTGGCAGTACCACTTTGGCTTCTTGTAGTTCTCTTTGTAAGATCTCCAATAATGTTGTTGACTGGATGAGTCTTATTTATTCTTCTTGATACAGTTGATTCAACTGGAATAGATGATTCCAGGTTAGTCATATCCATTGGTGCAAACTGATCCAAACCAGGTTAAGATTTTAAGAACTAGTCAAACTGTTCAACATGTGGTCTTGAATGATCTTCAGTAACTTGATTATCAGTAGCATCATGATTGTCTTCTACAAGAGCTATAGGAGCTTCTCTAGAATCCATTTGCTCTTCTGTAGGAATTATAGGAACTTCTCCAGAATCAGTTTGCTCTTCCGTGGGAGTTATAGGAACTTCTCCAGATGATAAGTGAGAACTTGAAACATTTCCAATGTTTTTGTATTCACTTGAGAGCATGGATCTATTGCAGGGACAACATTCACAACTCCGGATGCACAGTGTTTATTTCCACATGCAGTGTCAGTAGCTGCTTCTAAAGTGTTTCCACCTGAGGATGTGTGTATCCTTAGAGGATCAGTAGATAATGTTACTTCATTCATATGAGGTGGAACAAATGGATAACATACTTCATCAGATCCTGCAGTGTTCAAATAATCATAGTAAAATGATTCAGTTAGAGCATCTTTGTCAAACAACCATGATGAACCTTTAACTGATATAGTAAATACAAATTCATCAAAGGATACATTAGGAGTTTCTTCCACAATGTTATATTATGGAATATAGATCCTAAATGATTTAGATGTTGAAGAATATCCAACGAAGAAACCATCATATGTTTTTTTTGAAAATTTTCCTAATGACTCTTTTATGTTTAAAACAGATACATGACACCCAAATACTCTAAGATATCCTATGTATGGTTCTGTTTAAATAAAAGCTCATAAGGAGTTTTGTTATGTTCCTTGACAATAAATGTTATTTTTTGAACATTGCATGCTGTATTCACTGCCTCAACCCCAAAGGTGATGGGCAATTATGAATGAGCTAGCATTGTTCTGGCTGCTTCAATGAGAGTTCTATTTTTTTCTTTTAGCCACTCCATTTTGTTGTGTAGTTCTTGGTGCACTGAATTGCCTTGCAATACCTTGGCACCTGCAATAGGAATCCAGTTCAAAATTGACGAATTCAGTACCATTGTCACTCCTAAAAATTTTAACTTTTGCATCAAGTTGATTCTCAATCTTAATCACAAAGTCCATTAATGTTTCTGATGTTTCACTCTTTTGTTTTAAGAAGAAGAGCCATGTAAATCTAGTGAAATCATCAACTATCACCAAACAATATTGTCTTTTTCCAATGCTCATCACATTGGTAGGACCAAACAAATCCATGTGAAGCAATTTGAGTGGTGTAGTATTAGTATTGATAATTTTAGATTTATGAGTCACTCTATGTTTTTTTCCCCTGTAAGAAGAAGAACAATGAGTTAAGCAATGAAACTCTTTCTTTCGTAGTCTAATGACTAAGTCATTTTTCACCAATTTGTTCATGTTCTTCATGTTAGAATGAACAAGCTTTCTATGCCACAATTGAGATTCATCTTCTAATGACTTAGATAGAAGACATGTTTCATGTTTTGTGAGTGAGGTGTTGTTCATGTCCAAAACATAAGTGTTTCTTTTCTTGATGCTTTGAGAAGGAACCAATCTTCTGGAACAGAAAATCCTGGCTTAAGAATGTAACAGTTAGCATTAACAAACAATGTGGTATAATTTTGATCACAAATTTGAGACACACTCAGTAAATTATACTGTAAATTTTCACAAAAATTTACTTTCTCAAACTTGAGCACACCATTTGTTTACATTCCTTCACCAAAATTTTACCTCCCTTTTTATCCCCACCAAATGCCATATAAAAAGCATTTTATGTTTGAAATCATGGAGAAGTGAACAGTTTCCTGTCATATGCCTTGAACAACCACTGTCAACATACCACTTGTTGTCAGCTCTCCAATATTGATCCTGTATTCATAAATAAATCAGTTAGAATTGACAACCCAAGCCTTAATGATCTTGGGTTTGCCAGCATTGTCTAAAATAGTTGCTCCTTGATGAATAAGTCTTGAAGTTTCAGTTTTTAGTTGCTTGATTCATTCTGAGTTGTTTCAAATGAGGATAATCCTGTTAAAGGGGATGTTGATGAACTAGGTTCTTGTTTCCCATTTCTTCTTAATTCAACATAATTTTGTTCATTTGAGGCTTTGGTTTTGATAATGAAACTCTATGATTAAACATCTCACAATTTTGTTTTTAAATCAGGTATATGAATTCCCTTTTCAAACTTATCAAAGAATACATCATCATCCTTGTTTCTGTCAAGTCTACCCTTTTGTGAGGTGTTTTTGATGCTGGAAAGTTGATCTTTTCTTTGATGGATGAGCACTTAAGGATGTTTTATCCTTTGTTTTTGACTTTGGTTTTTCTTCAGACTTCTTCAGTTTTGAATCCTTTTCAAAATCAGTAGATTGAGTGTCTGATTCAGACTTATCTTATTCTTTCTTCTTTGTGCATTTGTCTTGTTTTTTGTTAAAATAACATTCCTGAGTTGAATGGTTTTTATGTTGCAGATAGCATAATGTTTGTTGAAGTAGCTGTCAGCAGTCATGTGATTGTTCATATTGTAAATAAAACAATAACTACTGAAGTAACAATTTTCAGTATCATGGTTTTTCATATCACACCATTTGCAATACTTATCATCTGATTCTTTATGAGAATCATTCTTATGGTTTGACAAATTTTGAGAGTTTTCATTTTTCTTCAGCTTTGGAGTAGATTATTTCTTTTCCATTTTATGCAGCTTTTGTTTGTTTGTTGCTGAATTCTTCTTCTATAGATCATCAACTGAATCAGCATTAAGTTATACGAAAGATGTTTCTTCTTCCGCAGATCTGGTACTGAAGAGAGGTTCTTCTTCTGCTTATGATCTGCTGATGCCTTTTTCATTTTTTTTCCACCCATGACTTGTGTCTTTCCTCAGTAGAGGCACACTTCTCATTTCCTTCAGTTGAAGAACTTTGTTGCTGAGATAGGTCTTGCCGACCTTCATTTAATTGAGCTATTCTCTTGCATATGGTCTTCAGCATGTTTCTTTGTTTAGGAGGGTATGGCAACTTTGTTTCTTCAAGCACTTTCGGAATTTTTGTTTCAAAAACAACATTCTTACCCTTATTGACAACATCATCATCATGTTCATCAGAATCATCCAAGTCAACCCACTCATCAAAGTCAAATTCTAATTCAATTGAATAATCTTTTCTGATTCAGAAGACTCAGTTTCATTCACCTCAGATTTATTATCAATGTTTGATTGATTAGAGCTAGTTCCTATATTGGTGCTCGGCACAAAATGTTTTGACAAATTATTTGTCATTGATTCAAGCAAAAGAACATAGTTATTGTTAACAAGAGATGCTACAACATTATAACCCAACCCACACCTGTTCTCTTATTCAATATGAGTATTTAATAATTTCTCATATTGCTGAGATGAAAGTTGAAACTTCTAAAGTCTCACATCAGTTAATGCATGATCAGCCATAAATTTGGTTAAGGAATTGGTCAGATGCTCAACTTGTGCTTCCAAATTGTAATTTTCAGAAACAATTTTGTCTAAATCCTTTTGTAAAGAGTTAATTTTAATATGATATAATTTAGGTTCTCTTACATGATATTCATTCAAAATCATTGTTATTTAACTTTATCAGCTAATTGTTGAGCATTGACTCTATATCTTTCTACTTCCTCAACACATATTGATGAACATAATCTGTCTCTTACCTCACTTGCCATGGGTGGAACTTTGTTTTCCATGTGAGCCATTAGAGCTTGATTTTCTTCTAAGACTTCCTTCTCATACAAACTCGAGTCATAGGTTCCATCTTGGAGAATGATTAGCCCAGATTCTTTAGAGTGCTGTTGCTGCTGTGGTGTATTGGTGGCTAGTGGGGATGAGTTGGCCAGTTATGGTTGTCTGAATAATCTTTGAGTTGATAAAGGTTGTTTGGCTTGATGTTGCTGATGTGAGTTGATTTAGCATTTTGTTGATTGCATTCTCTAGAAAAGTGTCCATAGAGATTGCACTTGAAGCATCTAACCTTTCACTTATCAACTCCAATTTGTGATGATTTACTTGCAGCAGCCAAATCTTATTTATGCTTAAAATTGTTTGGCTCTATAAGCAATCATTGCCATTTGCTACTGAAGATCCATCTCCTCCACTACTTTCGGAGGCAGTTCTTCTAGATCTTGTTGGCACATGTTGGCAGTGGGCAATGAACTTCCTAGGTAAGCTTGAAAGCTTGAACTGAAAGCTGCAAAAGCTGCTTTTTGTTCTTCAGAGTCTAGAATGACAGTGATAGACTCTGATTGATTGTTAGTTGATGGTTTTTCGGAAGAGATTTATCTCTTTGATCATGTATCTTTCTTTCTCTTTTCTTAACTTACTTCGAGAAGATTTCTTAGGATGTTTTGAAGCATAGAAACTTACTTCCTCTTCATCTTCACTCAAAGTACAAGAGTTATCACCATTATTACTGGACATGAAGGAACTTCTAGCACTTCTTGGTTCTTTAAAGTGTTATGATAAACCTTTAATTGTTTTAGTGAATACAAATTCATCAAAGGATACATTAGGAGTTTCTTCCATAATGTTATATTATGGAATATAGATCCTAAATGATTTAGATGTTGAAGAATATCCAACGACGAAACCATCATACGTTTTTCCTGAAAATTTTCCCATGACTCTTTTATGTTTAAAACATACATGACACCAAATACTATAAGATATCCTATGTACGGTTTTCGTTTAAATAAGAGCTCATAAGGAGTTTTTTGTGTTCTTTGACAATTAATGTCTTTTTTGAACATTGCATGCAGTATTCACTGCCTAGCCCAAAAGGTGATGGGCAATTGTGAATCAGCTAGTATTGTTCTGCTGCTTCAATGAGAGTTCTATTTTTTCTTTCAGTCACTTCATTTTGTTGTGCAGTTCTTGGTGCACTGAATTGCCTTGCAATACCTTGGCACCTGCAATAGGAATCCAGTTCAAAATTTACAAATTCAGTACCATTGTCACTCCTAAAAATTTTAACTTTTGCATCAAGTTGATTCTCAATCTTAATCACAAAGTCCATTAATGTTTCTGATGTTTCACTCTTTTGTTTTAAGAAGAAGAGCCATGTAAATCTAGTGAAATCATCAACTATCACCAAGCAATATAGTCTCTTTTCTAATGCTCATCACATTGGTAGGACCAAACAAATCCATGTGAAGCAATTTGAGTGGTGTAGTATTAGTATGATAATTTTAGATTTATGAGTCTCTCAATGTTGTTTTCCCCTGTAACAAGAAGAACAATGAGTTAAGCAATGAAACTCTTTCTTTCGTAGTCTAATGACTAAGTCATTTTTCACCAATTTGTTCATGTTCTTCATGTTAGAATGAACAAGCTTTCTATGCCACAATTGAGATTTATCTTCTAATGACTTAGATAGAAGACATGTTTCATGTTTTGTGAGTGAGGTGTTGTTCATGTCCAAAACATAAGTGTTTCCTTTTCTTGATGCTTTGAGAAGGAACCAATCTTCTGGAACAGAAAATCCTGGCTTAAGAATGTAACAGTTAGCATTAACAAACAATGTGGTATAATTTTGATCACAAATTTGAGACACACTCAGTAAATTATACTGTAAATTTTCACAAAAATTTACTTTCTCAAACTTGAGCACACCATTTGTTTCCATTCCTTCACCAAAAATTTTACCTCCCTTTTTATCCCCACCAAATGCCATATAAAAAGCATTTTTTATGTTTGAAATCATGGAGAAGTGCACAGTTTCCTGTCATATGCCTTGAACACCACTGTCAACATACCATTTATTGTTAGCTCTCCAATATCGATCCTGTATTCAGAAATAAATTAGTTAGAATTGACAACCCAAGCCTTAATGATCTTGGGTTTGCCAGCATTGTCTAAAATAGTTGCTCCTTGATGAATAAGTCTTGAAGTTTCAGTTTTTAGTTTGCTTGATTCATTCTGAGTTGTTTCAAATGAGGATAATCCTGTTAAAGGGGATGTTGATGAACAGGTTCTTGTTTCCCAATTTCTTCTTAATTCAACATAATTTTGTTCATTTGAGGCTTTGGCTTTGAGAATGAAACTCTATGATTAAACATCTCACAATCTTTTGTTTTTAAATCAGGTATATGAATTTCCTTTTCAAACTTATCAAAGAATACTCATCATCCTTTGTTTCCTTACTAGTCAAATATACCCTTTTGTGAGGTGTTTTTGATTGCTGGAAAGTTGATCTTTTCATTGATGGATGAGCACTTGAGGATGTTTTATCCTTTGTTTTTGACTTTTTAGAGATAATGAAGAGGCTGATGCAACCTAAACATCTTTAGTCTTTCCTGCATGCTCCACAAGTGCATTGAAGTTGAATGCTTCGGAAGTTTCACATGTGCAACAGAAACACTCTAAGTGTGAAATCATTTGAAGCCAAAGATGAAGTGTTTCAAATACTCAAAGACAAAGTCTTCCGAAGCTTCAAGTTCATGAAGACAGATTTCTTCCGAAGACTTTTAGTAACATGCTTTATCTCATGTACTGTTCCATAAAGCTGGACACCTTTCCGCTGCAACTCTACAAGTCACCAACTAACATGGTTTGGTGAAAAGGTCCATGGTTTTGGTAACTGTTCATTGAGGTCTTAAGTCTGTAACTTTCTACTTTATGTACTTTATCATTTTTGTAATAGATAAGGATGTGAGCTATGGCATGTCATAGTCACAGGTCAAAAGGCAATCTGCCTTTTGACTCTACAATTGATTTTGTGTGTGTCTAGTCAATGTATCCAGCTGGCTTTCAAAGTATAGCCGGCTGTAGGATGTGTATAGTATCTCATGTTCTTGTATCTTTCGAATATGCTTTTGTAACACTTGTAATAGAACATAGAGAAAGCAATATACTGCATTCTTGAAAAACAAACATTTGTGTTCTTTGTGTTCTGTCTCATATATACTTGTGTTCTTAGTGTCACCACTTGGTTAATCCAGTTTACTGTTTGATCTAAGTTAAGTTTATCTCCTCTTTGTGTTGTTGTGTTGTAACTCTTCACCCTTCAATGATCCTGCATTTGGTATCAGAGTTTCCAGCCTCTTGATATAAGATCTCACCATCTTTAGATCCCTCACACACACAAATACTAAACTTTTCAAATAGCAGCTATTTCCAAAACTGATATGGAAACTAGAACCATGAACAAGTCCCCTGATCACTTGAGAGTTTGACACCTGGTGTTTAAGAATGGAAGGTTTCATCAGGTCTCTTGATTAAAGAATGTGGGAGTCTATTGAGAATGGACCTTTCATACCCAGCACACCTTCTACTGGTGCTGGTATGATCCCCAAAGATGTGGCTAACAACTCTGATGAAGATAGGAAGAGAGTAGAGATAGACAGAAAAGCCATGACAGCTCTTCAAACTTCCCTTCCAAACTCTGTACAGAGGTTTCAAGAAGTGCAAAACAGCCAAGCAGCTGTGGAAGCACTGAAACTGATGCATGAGGGTTCCTTTGAATCCAAGGAGAACAAGAAGGATCTCCTGAAGCAGCAGTTTGACAACTTCACCTTCAAAACACGTGAAACCATGACTCAGCAGTACTTTAGGTATGTTGAGATTGTGGATACCCTAGTGGATTGTGGAGGTTTCTCTTGAAAACAGAGACATTGTAAGGAAGTTCATCTCCTCACTTCCTAGGCAATGGAAACACTACTTTGTGGTGATCAAGAGAACTGGAAATCTCAAAACTCTTACTCTGACAGAGTTATATGGGATTCTCAGTGGATACGAGATGGAGATGACATGCAAGGTTCATCTGGAAACTCCAACAATCAAATGGGTTCAGCCCTACATGTGGTTGAAAGGGATAGCATTGAACCCAAACATCCTCTATTATGCTACCCTGACAACTCACCCAAGGGCCCTTTCATCACCTTCCTAGAGACACCAAAGGAGAACTACACTCTAGGAAGCCCATTCCAAGAGATAAGCTCTTCTCAAGCTTTTGTGTCTTCTGATGAAAGCTGTGGCAACTCTCTTTTCACTCTTGAAGACCTGGACTGTATCCATCCAGATGATCTAGAATACATGGAAATAGTCTATCAGATGGCTCTTCTCACTCATAGAGCCAAGAAGTTCTACAAGAGGACTGGAAGGAAGTTTCCAAGCAATACAACCAGTGGAAAGTTTGGACTGGACAAAGGCAAAGTAAAATGTTACAACTGTAACCTAATGGGCCACTTTGCCAGAGAGTGTAAGGCACCTAGAATAATGGTGGCCAAACACAATCCAGACCAAACTACACTGACAAAGCTCTCTATAATGAGAAGTCAAAGCAGCAAGCTGCTGTTGCTGTTGAAGAAGGAGGAGTTTGACTGGAGCTTTCAGGTTGAAGATGCCTCTCCAAACCAAGCACTGATGGTAGATCATGATAAAGCCAAGGTATTGGAACATCTCTGTACTCCTGAATGCATTGCTAAAGTTAACAGCTACAAGTCCTAAACTTGGAACTGAGATCTGATATTGAGTCCTTAAACATTTTAAAATCTGATTTTAGAAAGTCTGAAAATGATTATAAGCTGAAAATAGAGGACTTAGAGAAAACCATTTCAGTTCTAAAACATGAACACACAGATTTTAGGACTCAAATTAAAGATCTCATAACCAAGTTAACTGAGTGCCAGGCTGAGCTTGTGATAAGCAAAGCCAGGGCAGAAAAGAGTGTTCTTGAAGAAGAGACCTTCAAGAACATGATATCCTCATCCCTGCACAACAAAGTGTGCTATCAAAACAGACAGGGACTAGGATCCAATGAGATAGCTCCTCCATACACAATCTTGTTAGTAAGATCTCCTAGGTGTGGAAATTTTGAAGATGAGCTTCCTCTCATAGAGCCTATGAGTGAGGAGGATGAAGAAGAGACAGTGAAGAATCCCTCTACAAAGAGTGAAGAGGAGGATTCCAAGAAGGGCCACTATCTTTCTGAGGAGAAAGTGAAGACTGTGATGACCAAGTCCATGAGAAAGAACTTGATCAGAAAGAGCAAAAGAAAGGCAAGGAAGGCTCAAGAGATTAAGGATACTTTCGACTCTAAGCAGAAACAAGTTTTTATTTCGGCAGGGTTTAAAGTGGTAGGGACTGAAGACATCAACCAAACTCTGCTAAGAGTTCTGGTTCTTGCTCAACTTATCTCAGCAGCAAGAAGAAGGTGGTCTGCTGTGTACCACTGCTGCACAGCCTGGTCCATCAAACTCCAAGCATAGTTCTCAGCCCAAGAGGATTGTCTTAGCATTTGTAAAGATGAAGGTGGAGAAGGAAAGTGACAAAAGATAGTCTTACTCTCAAGACAAGGCTCTTATGAAGAAGAAAATGAATTGTGTCATGTGTGACAGCACTACTCACATTGCAAAGGATTGTCCCTTCAATCCTAAAGGTACTGTCCATATGGCAAAAACAAAGGCTTCAAAGAGTTCTAAGAAGATTCAGGCTTCGGAAGGAAAACAAGTTTCCTTCGGAAGTTCCAAATCTAACAAGAAGGGAAGTGGAAAATTCTCTTCGGATGAATATTTGGTCTCGGAAGAAAGGAGTTCTTCCGAAGCACTAAAGTTTGCTGCAATGTTTGTAGAATCTTCTGAAGGTTCAGTCATCAAAACTTCTGTAGCTCCAAAAGCTTTTAAAGTTTTGAAGGTCAAGTCCAAGATTCCAAAGGTGGTGTGGACGTCTAAGAAAGACCAAGTGACTGAGATTTCTCCATCAAAAACAGCTCAAGATCCTCTTAGTACAACCATAGGATCTATTACTGTTAAATTACCTTCTGCAAATGAGCCCAAGACAAGCAAGGCTTGGGTTTCCAGATGTAACTAATCATTCTCTTTTGTGCAGGAACAGCTGAAGACAGATAGAAATGTCTGGATCATAGACAGTGGCTGCTCCAGGCACATGACTGGTAATAGGTCAATACTCCAGAACTTTGAAAGGATTGATGGAGGACCTGTTGCTTTTGGAGGAGATGAAGGTGGTTACATTTCTGGTAGGGGTAAGGTCACAAATGGTAAGCTCAGCATAGAAAAGGTAAACTTTGTAAAGGAGCTTGGATACAATCTTCTGAGCGTATCTCAATTTTGTGATTAGAGTCATAACATGCTCTTTACTGAGCATGAGTGCATTGTTCTTAAGCCTGGTGTGGTCATTCCTCATGAGCATATCCTGCTTAGAACCCCCAGGAAAGGAAACATGTACAAGATGGATTTGCAAGAAACCTTTCCCTCTGGAGAAGTTTGATGCTTTCTGTTTAAAGCCAATAGTGATGAGTCTTTCCTATGGCATAAAAGAATGTGCCATGTAAACTTTAAGAACATGAATAAGTTAATTAAGCATGAATTGGTAACTGGAATACCAAAGAAAGAGTTTACAAGTGATGACCACTGTGTTGCATGCCTGAAAGGGAAGCAACATAAGGTATCTCACAAGCCTAAGAAAAGAACTCAATCACTACTCCCTTACACTTGTTACATATGGATCTCTTTGGCCCTACCAGTGTAATGAGTTTAGGAAGGACCTTATGCTGTCTAGTGATCACAGATGACTTTACAAGATTCACTTGGGTTTTCTTCCTTAGAACTAAGGATGAGCTCCTGAGATTCTGAAGAATTTCATCCTAAAGATTGAGAATCAATCTGATCACAAGGTCAAGATCATAAGATGTGAACAAGGAACCGAATTAAGAACCATATCCTTGACACATTATATGATGAAAAGCGTATTACAAGACAAACTCCCAGGACTCCTCAGCAAACGGTGTTGCTGAGAGGAGAAACAGGACACTGATTGAAGCTGCAAGAACCATGTTGTCTGACTCTAAACTGCCCATCACCTTCTGGGCAGAGGCAGTCAACACTGCCTACTATGTGCAGAACAGAGTTTTAGTGTTAAGACTCATGGCAAGACTCCTTATGAACTTTGGCACAAGAGGAGACCTTTCATTGGTTTTCTCAGGTCATTTGGATGTCCTTGCACCATCTTGAATACCAAAGATCAAATGCCAAGTTTTGAGAAATCAGATGGTGGACACTTATGGATACTCTTCCCAAGCTAAGGATTATAGAGTGTACAATCTCAGAACTAGAATTGTTGAGGAGTCATCCAATAGACTTTCAATGAACACACACCTGTCTTACTGGTTCTAGTTCAGATTGGTGTTTGATCTTGATTTGGTTACCAATGTTTTAACAAATCTTGTGAGAATGTTTTAGGATCTGTAGAAAATTTGAATATAGATGATCCTGATCCAAGATTTGAGCTAGGAAGATCTTCAAGACAATATCTTCAGGTCCAGTTGGAACCACTTCTGCAAATGAGGTTTCTATCAGCCCTACAATGACAAATTCAGCTCATACATCTGGCATGCCTTCAAATTCTAGCTCAGAGACTCTACAACCAGATAAGAACACCTCAACTGTGGAAGACAACAATGGCGATGGTGATAGTGACCAAGAATTTCTTGATGCCACTAACCACACCACATATGAGAACATCAATGATGTCACACACTACTTGGATCAAGTTTCACTTGAAAAGTGTGCTGATGTGGTGGGAGAAACATCTATGCCAAATCTAAATTTATCAAATTAGATCTTTCTCAACAACTTGCTGTGATCGCTCAGCTTAAGATCCACAAGTCTCACCGTACCACAAACATCATTAGAGATGTTATCTCAGGGGTAAAGACAAGAGGACAAACCCATGAAGCAAATGTTTGTCTTCACTCTTGTTTTCTATCTCAGATAGAGCCAAAGAAAGCTGATGAAGCTCTAAAGATGGAAGTTGGTTTGAAGCTATGCAACAAGAGCTGCTTCAATTCAAAAGGCAGAAAGTTTGGAACCTTTGTCCTCTTCCTTCTGGGAAGACTACCATTGGAACCAAAGGGGTGTTTAGGAACAAGAATGATGATAGAGGCATCATCATCAAGAACAAAGCTAGACTGGTTGTTCAAGGATACACACAAGAAGAAGGGATTGACTACACTGATGTCTTTGCTCCAGTGGCAAGATTAGAAGCTATTAGGATATTCCTGGCATTTGCTGCATCCAAGAACTTCAACGTTTTTCAACTTGATGTGAAGTGTGCCATTTTGTATGGAGTGATAGATGAAGAGGTTTATGTCAAACAACCACCTAGTTTTGTAGATTTTGATCATCCTTATCATGTCTGCAAGCTTGACAAAGCTCTCTATGGGCTGCATCAGGCACCCAGGAAGTGGTATGAGACACTATCTGAGTATCTCTATAAACATGGATACAAGAGGGGTACTATAGATGGAACTCTCTTCATCAAAGACAAGGGAAAGACATATTGCTAGTTCAAGTATATGTGGATGACATTATCTTTGTTGTTCAACTAATCCAAAGCTCTGCAAAGACTTTGAGAAGCTCATGAAAGATAGATTCGAAATGAGTGCCATGGGGGAACTCAATTTCTTTCTGGGAATTCAAGTGAAGCAAGTTGAAGATGGCATCTTCATAAGTCAGTCAAAATATGTTCTAGACATACTCAAGAGTTTAGTATGACTGACTGTAAGATTGCTAAGACACCCATAGCCAGAAACCACTCTCTTGGTCCTGATCTTGAGGGGGAGTGTGTAGATAAGCATTTATACAGAGCTATGATTGGGTTCTCTTATGTATCTTACTACTCGCAGGCCTGATATCATGTTTGCTACATGTATTTGTGCAAGATATCAAGCCAACCTAAGATGTCTCACCTTATCACTGTCAAGAGGATTCTAAGATACCTCAAGGGTGCATCAACACTTGGCCTATGGTATCCTATGACTCTGACTTAATCTGTATGCCTATACAGATAGTGATTACAACATGACTGCAAATTTTACATCTCCTTGTGGAAGGGTTGTCTCATGGCAATGCAAGAAACAATCCTGTGTCTCTGCATCAACTGCTAAAGCTGAATACATTGCTGCTGCAAGCTGCTGTGCTCAAGTACTTTGGATTCAAAATTAGATGCTGGACTATGGGTTAAATTTCAAGGAGACTCCCATTCACTAGACAACAACAGTGTTATCTCAATCACAGAGAACCCTATGCAGCACTCAAGGACAAAGCACATCAATATCAGCTATCATTTAATAAGAGATAACTATGAAAAGGAATTAATTAAACTAGTCAAGGTTCACACAGATGAAATATGCTAATCTGTTTACAAAGGCTTTTGATGAACAGAGATTTAATATCTTATATCAGCTATTGGATGATAAACCTGAGTAAAATTTCTTAAAACTAATTCTTATTATTTCTTAAAATATGTGTGTCCTAAGTTGTCTAGTTCATCACTTTCATAAGCTTATGTTTTCTTTGGATGAAAATTTCTTTTTGAAGACTTTCCTTAGATTTTTTAAAATTTCTGATACTTCGGAGTTTTGCTTTTAACTTCGGAAGTAGATTATGCCTTCAAATTAAATAACCGTCTAAGAAGTTTACCTTCGGAAGAGTTTTCAAAATTTATCTTCCGAAGCTTAAATATTTGTCTCAGACACTTACTAAATTTTAAGGACCATTTACTTCTGAAGCAAAATTAACTCTCGGAAGCTTTATCTGTTTACACATAAAGCACTCAAGGTTTAATTTTTCTCCGAAGCAAAGTTTTCAAATGTCTCAGGAAATTCTTCCAAAGTCTTTTAGCTTCAGAAGCTTTTTAATTAAAACTTCCGAAGATAATTAACCTTCGGAAGCTTTTTGACTTCTAAGAAAACTACTTTTTGAGCAAAAAGTAAACTACTTTATCATAGGTGGGGACCCATATCCAGATTTCAAATTTTGTCCTCTTTCATTAAACTTTATCTGAAATCCCTCTACATATACACCCAACGGTTTCCCCCTCTTCTATCATCTGTTCTTCCTCCAAACCTAAAAACCCAAATTTCTCTCTGAAATTTCTTCTTTATTCTTCCTTCGTCCTTAAGCTACTTCAAAATGGCCAACCTTGCTCACGAAATGATCCTAACTTACCAGCAGTACACAGACAACACAATGAAGTTGCTCTGTTATGCTCTGAGAAAGATCCTCATTTCTCAGAGGTTTGTCGTTTCTTGTCTCTGTCGAACTACTTCACCTCCCTCACCATTGATACTCCACTCTATGAGGATCAGTTGCTTGACTTCTCGAAGACCTGCCAAGAGGTCATTATGGATGGGGAGAAGGCATTGTCTGCCACAGTGCAGGATAGAACAATCTTCATCACTCTAGCCATCATCAACAGACATCTTCAGCTGGATGATGAAGAAGGTGAGGTGTTCTTTCCAAAGGAAGTTGTTAATCATTCCTTTGAGCAGATGGGGTATGAGGGAGATTTCTCTGTAAAGACCCTCAAGAAAGGGAAGGTCTCATCCCAATAGAGATTCTGCTGCATGTGGTCATCCACAGCTTATCAAACAAGCATGGTGGATGGGACCAGATTCCTGAAGATCTCTCCTCATAGTCCATGGAATGGTTCAAGGGATCAAGTTTAGGTACTCAGTTTGTTTATACAAATTGCTTTCTAATTTAGACTCCTTAGAATATTACATGTTTCCTAGATATATCCAGTACATTCTTAACTATGAACTGGGCTCACAGTTAAGGGATACAGGTAACATTCTTAAATTGGGACAGATGAAGCCCAGCATCTTTAAAATATTAAGAAAGTCCACTGTTGTATTCTCTGGGGTAGAAACAACCCTAGTCCCAAAAATGTTAGAGCTCATTGCTCAAGGTGACAACTTAGCAACACAAGCTAGTGTTGAACCCTCACCTGCTACTTCCCAACCACCCACACAGCCTCAAATATCCATCACTACCAAAGAAAATACAAACGAAACCTGCTCAGACTATTCAGTCTGTGGAGGTCCCCATACACTCACCCATACAGGAAGAAGTGGACACTGGAGCTCCCACTTCTCCTGAGGAGCAGACCACTCCCATCTCTTCAAGAATCAGTGCTGAGGTTCCTCATGCTCAGCTTGATGAGCTCATTAGCCCTATTGCCTTAAGCCATCACTTTGAGTCTCAACACTCAAGTGATCAACCTCAGGGGACAGCTACCATCCCCAGCCTATAGATCTTAACCAACCCATTCCCAATCTTGACTCTATACTGATGAAGATATAGGTTTCAGTGAGTATAATGAATCTCTCTTCTTTCCCTCTACTTAAAGAGAGATGAGTACTACTGAGTCTTCTACATCTATCCCACATCAGTCACCTACAACTGAGGTGGACACTACTAAACCTGTTCAGGATGTCCATATGGAAGAGGCTCTCACTTCTGAAAGTGATTACATCATTAAGACCTCAACCATGGCAACTCAGCCCACTGACATTTCAACTTAGACTGCCAGTGAGCAGAGGAAATCTAGTAGCCAAGAACTTAGAACTGGTCATGAGAGAAAGGACTCTGGTCCAATCTTCTCCAACCCCAGTGATTCTTCTGATGAAGATAAGGGGGATCTGAGACTAAAAGTGCAAAAATTGTCTAAAACATGCACTTACCTAGTCTAAAAGGTTAGTCACCTTGAATCTCAGGTGACTACATTACAAAAGATGATCAATGATCAGCAACTTGAGATTTCATATCTTAAGGAAAAACTAGCTGGGAGACCCTTAAGGAGAGCTCAACCAGGAACACAAGAACCTGTGGATGTGATTGACCTATCCTCCAGCTCACCTCTGCAAGTGGGTGATGCTACCAAAAAGGGGGAGAAAGTCATTCCAGCCACAGAACCTGGGAGTTCCTCCGAAAGAGTGGACATTAAGGACTCACCATCCTCACTTGCAACTATGAATTCTCAGCAACATCCTCTAGTTCACATTGATGTGGACTACACATACTCCTCATACAAAGTCTATTTAAGGATGGGATACCAAGGGCTATGTCACCTTCATCATGCTTCAATCACATCATTGGGTGGAGGTATGACAACAACAGGAAAGCCCACATTATCATAAGAGTTCAAGGATAACAAGAAGTCTTTAATTTTTAGAACTTGGACTACTATGAAGGTTTGGATCTAGTCAACATGCCACTTGTCAACCCAAGCCAATCAAGACAAGCTGACAGACTAGCTAGAAGAATCCAAGAATGGATCATTGCAGAGTTCAGGCTAAGAAGGAGACTAAGGCAATTAGGCAATGTCATCGGTCGACTGGATATTGAGGCTGACCCTAAGATTAGCTTCATAGGGGAAACCTTGACTGAAGGCCTAGTGACAGAACCTCAGAGCCCTGTCTCATCATCTCCAACTGCTGCAGAGATCCATATTCCTTCTGAGACACCTGCTGGTGAAGGTGCTTCTCAACCTCTCTCTGGCCTGAGCTCAGATGCTGCAACGAGCAATGAAGGCCAAAGATCTCTCCACCCTGAGTCACAAAGGTCTGAGAGTGACAAAGGGAAAAGAAAGATGACATCTGAGGAGAGGAGGAGGGGAGAGAGAGAGAGGAAAGGAGGCTAAGAAGGGGAGAAAGTCCTCTATTGAGTCTCCAAGACTCATGGAGTCTACAATCAGGGCTGCCCCCAGACCAGATACTCAGGATGATGAGTTAAGGGTAGTCAGGATTAACTATCTACAGACTAGGAACTATGACATAGATAATGTCATTTCTCTCCCCTTGGACGAATTAAATGAGTTGGTTGATCTGGAAAGGTCAAGAGAGAAGAAGGAGGCAGAAGATGCAGAACTCCTAGTACAGTCAAAGAAGAAAGAAAGAAGAAGAAAAAGACTATACAAAGGTATGCCTACCCTCTCACTAGTTCAGAAATTCATGAACAAGAGGATGTGGTTCAACAAGAACGTCAGGTAGATAAGGAAGAAGACAGAATCAAGATGATTAACTACCTGAGTGCCACAGGCCTCTATCAGGCAGATGCACTCCTTCCCTTACGTTATGACTATGTTGAGTTTGAGTACTTAAAACAACTTGAGCTTGAGTTAGTCAAGGAAAGAAAGACAACAAAGAAGAAGCTGAGGGAAGAAGCTATAAGTCAAGAGCCATCATCCAAAAGAGAATGAAGAAGTCTGTTGATAGGCAGAGGATGATGAGCTTCTTGAAGTTGTATGGATTCTCTAGAAGGAGACTTGGACCCATGTCTCTATCCACTATGGATGAGCATATCAGGGTAATCAAGCAGAAGATTAAGAGTGGAGAGCTCACTGACTTACACTCCACTCCAAGTCAGGCCCCACCTGAAGTGGAAGTTAAGGTTGAACAAACAGACACAACACAACCTAGACCTCCATCTAATACTCAGCAAGCTTTATCTTCTGATCCACAGTAGGGTCAACCTCGTTCTCCATCTGAACCTGAGAGATAGGAAGTCCTAACTGAGAAAGACAGTGAAGATCAATCTGGTGCTGCAGGCCAGTTTCTTAGTTAAAATTTGGAAAGAGAAGGAAAAGGATGGCTTCTAAACCAAAGTCTAAGAAGAATAAGAAGCCTGAATCCCCTTCTGAACCTCAGGATGAATCAGAACAGCCTGAGGATGTGTAGCGAGAGGAAGCTCAATCAACTCCAACTTCAGTAGCTCCTTTAGCATCAGGAAGACCCATCTTGTCTTGGACATACACCACAAATCTAGAAAGGTGGCATGTTAAGAGATCAAGGCATTGAAGACATCTATACATGGCAAGATATGTTCAGTTGCCTCTGCATGATCTCTTTGACGTGAGAAGACACTTTGACAGCCTGAAGGATCCTAATCATCTTATGAAGAAAGGAATGGTGATCATCCTAATGAGGACTGTTAATATCTGAAGTTTTCTGAATGTTTTGGTAGAATCGGCCTAGGGGGAGTTTGTAGAGATTAATGAAGAGGCTGATGCAACCTAAACATCTTTAGACTTTCCTGCATGCTGCACAAGTGCATTGATGTGGAATGCTTCGGAAGTTTCACATGTGCAACAGAAAAACTCTTAAGTGTGAAATCTTCCGAAGCTAAGACCAACATCTTCCGAAGCCAAAGATGAAGTCTTCCGAAGCCTCAGAGACAACGTCTTCCGAAGCTTCAAGTTCATGAAGACAGATTTCTTCCGAAGACTTTTAGTAACATGCTTTATCTGATGTACTATTCCATAAAGCTGGACACCTTTCCGCTGCAACTCTGCAAGTCACCAACTAACATGGTTTGGTGAAAAGGTCCATGCTTTTGGTAACTGTACATTGAGATCTTGAGTCTGTAACTTTCTACTTATGTACTTTATCCTTTTTGTAATAGATAAGGATGTGAGCTATGGCATGTCATAGTCACAGGTCAAAAGACAATCTACCTTTTGACTCTACAGTTGATTTTGTGTTTGTCTAGTCAATTGTATCCAGCTGGCTTTCAAAGTATAGCCGGCTGTAGGATGTTGTATAAGTATCTCATGTTCTTGTATCTTTCGAATATGCTTTTGTAACACTTGTAATAGAACATAGAGAAAGCAATATACTGTATTCTTGAAAACCAAACATTTGTGTTCTTTGTGTTCTGTCTCATATATTACTTGTGTTCTTAGTATCACCACTTGGGTAATCAAGTTTATTGTTTGATCTAAGTTTAGTTTATCTCCTCTTTGTGTTGTTGTGTTGTAACTCTTCACCCAGCAACGATCCTGCAGACTTTGATTTTTGTTTAGACTTCTTCAGTTTTGAATCCTTTTCAAAATCAGTAGATTGAGTGTGTGATTAAGACTTATCTTATTCTTTCTTCTTTGTGCCTTTTGTCTTGTTTTTTTGTTAAAATAACATTCCTGAGTGGAATGGTATTTTTTGTTGCAGATAGCATAATGTTTGTTGAAGTAGTAGCCAACAGTCATGTGATTGTTCATATTGCAAATAAATAGTAACTACTGAAGTAACAATTTTCAGTATTATGGTTTTTCATATCACACCATTTGTAATACTTATCATCTGATTCTTTATTAGAATCATTCTTATGGTTTGCCAAATTTTGAGATTTTACATTTTTCTTCAGCTTTGGAGTAGATTCTTTCTTTTCCATTTTATGCAGCTTTTGTTTGTTTGTTGCTGAATTCTTCTTCTATAGATCATCAATGAATCAGCATTAAGTTATACTAAAGATGTTTTCTTCTTCCGCAGATCTGGTACTGAAGAGAGGTTCTTTTCTGCTGATGATCTGCTCATGCCTTTTTCTTTTTTTTCCACCGATGACTTATGTCTTTCCTCAGTAGAGGCACACTTCTCATTTGCTTCATTGGAAGAACTTTGTTGCTGAGATAGCTCTTGCAGACCATCATTAATTAAGCTATCTCTTGCATATGGTCTTCAGCATGTTTCTTTGTTTAGGAGGGTATGGCAGCTTTGTTTCTTCAAGCACTTTCGGAATTTTTGTTTCAAAAGCAACATTCTTACCTTATTGAAAACATCTTCATCATATTCATCAGAATCATCCATGTCAGCCCACTCATCAAAGTAAAATTCTAAATTCAATTGATTAATCTTTTCTGATTCAGAAGACTCAGTTTCATTCACCTCAGATTTATTATCAATGTTTGATTGATTAGAGCTAGTTCCTATATTGGTGCTCGGCACAAAATGTTTTGATAAATTATTTGTCATTGATTCAAGCAAAGGAACATAGTTATTGTTAACGAGATATGCTACAACATTATAACCCAACCCACGCCTGTTCTCTTATGCAATATGAGTATTTAATAATTTCTCATATTGCTGAGATGAAGGTTGAAACTTCTGAAGTTTCACATCAATTAATACATGATCAGCCATAAATTTGATTAAGGAATTGGTCAGATGCTCAACTTGTGCTTCCAAATTATAATTTTCAGAAACAATTTTGTCTAAATCCTTTTGTAAAGAGTTAATTTTAATATGATATAATTTACGTTCTTTTACATGAGATTCATTCAAAATCATTGTTTATTTAACTTTATCAGCTAATTGTTGAGCATGGACTCTATATCTTTCTACTTCCTCAACACATATTGATGAACATAATCTGTCTCTTACCTCACTTGCCATGGGTGGAACTTTGTTTTCCATGTGAGCCATTAGAGCTTGATTTTTTCTAAGACTTCCTTCTCATACAAACTCCAGTCATAGGTTCCATCTTGTAGAATGATCAGCCCAGATTCTTTAGAGTTTCTAGTTCCTGCTGGTGTATTGGTGGCTAGTGGGGATGAGTTGGCTAGTTTTGGTTGTCTGAATAATCTTTGAGTTGATGAAGGTTGTTTGGCTTGATGTTGCTGATGTTGAGTTGATTCAGCATTTTGTTGATTGCATTCTCCAGAAAAGTGTCCATAGAGATTACACTAGAAGCATCTAACCTTTCACTTATCAACTCCAATTCATGATGATTTACTTGCAACAACCAAATTCTTATTTCTGCTTAGATATTGTTTGGCTCTATAAGCAATCATTGCCATTTGCCATTGAAGATCCATCTCCTCCACTACATCCAGAGGCAGTTCTTCTAGTTCTTGTTGGCACATGTTGGCAATGGGCAATGAACTTCCTAGATAAGCTTGAAAGCTTGAACCGAAAGCTACAATAGTTGTTTTTGGTTCTTTAGAGTCTAGAATGACAGTGATAGCCTCTGATTGATTGTTAGTTGATGGTTTTTCGGATGATTTATCTCTTTGATCATGTATTCTTTCTTTCTCTTTTCTTAACTTACTTTGAGAAGATTTCTTAGGAGGTTTTGAAGCATAGAAACGTACTTCCTCTTCATCTTCACTCAAAGTACAAGAGTTATCACCATTATTACTGGACATGAAGGCACTTCCAGCACTTCTTGTTTCTTAAAAGTCTTATGGTGATACATGAATTCTTACACTCTTGTTTCTTGGTTTCTCATCCATTTCAAGAGCCTCAACTCTAGAATGTTTATTATTGTAACAAGTTGCATAAACCTGTGGTGTTGTTGAGTAATTGATTCACCCTTAATATGATGAAATGTTTCATATTGTGAATGCAGGGTATCCTTCCTAATGCTTTGGATTTCATCACTCCCTTCACAGAGTGTATGAAGAATCTTCCACAAGGAATTTTCTGCTTTATAATTTTCACATCTCATCAATATTTCTTCAGGTAAAGCCATACTATGCAATTTGTATGCTTTGATATCAACTTTAACCTTCTTAATATCAATGGGTGACAGATCTTTCATGCTTATGGGTTGATCGTTATCATTATAATCTGGCCCGAGGGTGGGTGAAATATAAGGACCTTTTGTTATGGAAGCCCATAAGTCAGAATCTGTATAATTTACATGATTCTTGAACTTGATTTTCCAGGATTTGAGATCTGCTTTTGTTTCAACTTTGGCGGTTGGTAAGATGATCCACCAAAGTTTCTCATGATTAGTTAAGATCTAAGATGTTAACTAACGAATTTGTTCAAGAGATATGAACAAGTTGTTGATTTGATCAATAACTAAGATCTTCTATTCAATTGATTTGAATATAGATCCAAGTTAAAAGACTGATTAAATATCACACAGACTTTTTCACAAAAAAGATAGATTCAATCAGTAAAAGCTGATAAATCTAAAGATTCAGGAATAATTAAACGCAGCTATCACCGATAGATCAATTGACTAAACCAGTTAACCACAAACGTGTTAATCATCAAAGTTCAACCAAAGGTCAAGTTAAAGATGTTCAAAATGTAAAAACAATTAATTTTGTTAATAAGGGTGAAACATCTAAAAGAGTAGTGAGTAAATCAAACCAGACACACCTCACACCTTCACTAAACTCAACATCACATAAAATCATTCCTCAGACTGTAGAAGCAATATCTTGCTACAGTTGTGGAAAACGAGGACATATTGCTACTATTTGTCCTTACTATCACACACTAAGAAAGAAAATTGAACTTTATGATGAAAAACCAAGTTCTTTTAAAATAAGATCTAACACTCCACCTAAGAGTGTAAGTGAAACAAAAGTTCAAACCATAAATCAGTCGTCTGTTTACCACAAACAGACCTTACACAAAACTGGCTTATGGAATGAAAAATCAAGTATAGGATCTGATAGTGAGAATGATAAGAAGAAAGATATGCCCACATCATCTAAAGGAAAATGGGTTAAGTTTCTGATGTGTGATTCCTCTAGGTCACCCAAGCCAGTTAATGCTTGGGTCCCAAATCTGAACTGACAAGTTTCTTTGACTGTACAGGGTGTTCGCTACAGCGCTATCACTAGTACCTGATTGTTTATAGTGGGGCGTCCAGGGACATGATAGAAAATTCGTCCCTCCTTTTCAACATCAAAAAAATCAAAGGGGGACATGTTTTATTTGCTGGAAAGAAAGGAGGCTACATCACAACACAAGGCGAAGTAGGAAATGAGAAAGTAAAGTTTGACAAGGTAAACTACATTCAACAACTTCAAAATAATTTACTTTTAGTCTCCCAGATATGTGATAAAGTATTTAAGGTTGTATTTGACAACAAGAAGTGCTATATGTTAAAGAAGGACTATGTGATTGAGGAGGATAAGGTTCTCATGTCAGCTTCAATATATAATTACATGTATGTCTTGGATCTATCAAAAGCATCCACAACTGATCACATAGTTCAATGCTTCTTGTCAAAGGCAACTGAGAGAGACTTAGCCTCATGGCATAGGAGAATGGGGCACATCAATCCTAGAAAGATGAATAATTTGATTCAGAATGATCTAGTGAATGATGTATATGTTAAGAACTTCTAGCTTCCAGACTTCTGCATAGCTTTCAAGAAAGGGAAACATACCAACAAGGCTCATAAGGCAAAGAAAGTCAACTTTATTGATATGCCTCTTGAGCTTCTACGCATGGATCTATTTGGCCCTGTTAGCACAAAGAGCATTGCAGGAGATTTGTATTGCTTTGTAGTAACAGATGATTACTCAAGATTCTCTTGGGTGATGTTTCTGAAAGCCAAATCAAAAGCTTTTGAATCATTCGAACATCTGGTAACCACATTGAAATCACTCTACAAGCTGAAAGTTAGGCATTCGATCAGACAACGAAACTGAATTCAAGAATCAGTGAATGGACGCCTACTGTAGAGAAATAGGGATTGTTTATCAATTCACCTCTGCCTACACTCCACAGATGAACGGGATAGCTAAAAGAAAGAATCGAAGTTTGATTGAGACTGCCAAAACAATGCTTGCTGAATCAAAACTGCTTATTCAATTCTGGAATGAGGCACTAGCAAATGCGTGTTACACGCTCAATCGAGTCTTAGTGGTCAAGCGACATGAAAAATGTGTTATGAACTACTCGAGCGACGTAAACCTAATTTGGAGTATTTAGAACCATTTGGCACACCTTATACATTGTTGAAGAAGACTTAGAATGGAAAGTTCAGTGAGAAGGTAGAAGAAGGGATATTCCTCGGGACAGGCAGAAGAAGGGATATTCCTCGGGTCAGGCAGAAGAAGGGATATTCCTCGAGTCAGGTAGAAGTGTGGTGCAACGTTGACGGTTAGAGATTCACCACCCCCTAAACTGGGAAAGGACCCTCATTCTTCTTTGACTTTGATCGTTTCTTTAATTCCTTCAATCTACCACATTCTTATACTGATGATGATCTGTCTGCTAGGATGATTTACAATGCTCTTAACACTCCTCCACCAGACTCGACATCAACTGGTCCACTAGATGACACCGCTAACTCTTTAGAAGGAGACCTTGAAGTGACCGAGTCTTCATCTGATGATGAAGTAGTTCAGACTACTCATGAGAACCAGGAGAAGCAGGTTCCTACCAATGAAAGTACACAAGCATCAAATCCTAATAGCTCTGACACTTCGGAACATCATACTCCAACAACCATAGATCCTCAACCTGAGTATAACAATCTGGATAATGAGGTGGCTGTTACCACAACTCCCAGATCTTGGCTAAATGTAAGGCTCCATTCTCGGGATGCTCACAACTGGTCAATCATTGCATATAAAATATATAATTTCATTAACTTCACTAAAATCATGCAGCAGAAACACTTTAAACAAACATTTCATTTCCTTTAAATAAACACCTTTCCAAAATAATACATCATCCATTACAAAATATAGTTCGTTCGTATTACAATGCAAAAATGTTACACAAAAGAATGCCATCCAAAAATGCCAAGTAACTGCCCCGCACCATACTCAGCAATGCTCACCTGCGAACTGGAAAATGCATAAAAAGTCAGTGTTGCTGAGTAAGTTCTAGTTTTATAAAAACATTGCATTACATTCCTTTTGTTAAAACATTTTCATTACTATCACATGTGATCATACATCGTACATACATCATGGTAACCATTATTATCTTCATCATTGTTCGTTTCGTACATGTCGCATGTTTCGTGCATTTCGTACTTATCGCACTTTTTGTACATTATTATCTTTCACTTCTATATAGGTCTTCTCATGTGCTTAATCCCCCTCTAGAGCACCGAGAAATTCATCTAGGGTTAAGCAACAAGGACCCCATAACGCACGTATGGAGTGGTCACTAGGACAGACTCCTCTTGTGTGTGTGAACTCTTATGGGTTAGCCAAGATCGCATGTTGTATAACACACAGTAATTAGGAAATTGAACGTATTGGAGCAGTCACCCAGATTGAACTCTTACTGTGTGTATGAACCCTTATGAGTTACCCAAAATCACACTGTAGACACACAGTTGAGCTAACAACTCCCAATGACTTGTGAACATCCTTTCATTTGCTTGCAAGGATTTTCATTCATTCCTTCATTATGTTCCCTTCATTATCTTAAATCTTTCACTTTGTTAAGATAATACTTTATGTTCATTATCAATATCACACCATATAAAGTCAGGTCATCATACGTAATAAGGAACATAAGAAAACATATCCTACATAACATACATAGCATACTTTGCATCAATCATACATCATCATAAACACCATGCATCGCACATTCACATACATCGCGACAGCGGGGGTTCGGGGGTGGAAGCCCCTGATAGCGGGGTCCTAGGGGCAGCAGCCCATAGTGGGGTCCAAGAGGCAACGCCCCTGGCTAAAACCTCACGTTCAAAACCTTTAAAACCTTTAACACTTTTATATAGCACATTTCCTTATCGAAAATCGATCTTCTCGTTAAAACCTCTTAATATCTTGGCCATTTAAATCGTATATTTTGTATGCATTTCTAGCCCCAAACTAGTTCAAAACCTTTGAAATAGGGGATCTAGAACTCACCTGTACTCAGTGAGTAGCTTCTCAATCAAGCATACTATTTGACCAAAAGAACCAATGAGCCGGATCAGAAAAACCTTAAGTCCCACAGACGTCACAACAACTGCTGAAGTCCACAACAGCTGAAGACAAAGTCTAAAGACAAAGTCTAAAGACAAAGTCTGAAGACAAGTGCTGAAGACAAAGTCTGAAGACACAAGTGCTGAAGACAAAGTCTGAAGACACAAGTGCTGAAGACAAAGTCTGACACAAGTACTGAAGATAAAGTCTGAAGACACAGTGCTGAAGACAAAGTCTGAAGACACAAGTGCTGAAGATAAAGTCTGAACACAAGTACTGAAGACAAAGTCTAAAGACACAAGTGCTGAAGACAAAGTCTGAAGACACAAGTGCTGAAGACAAAGTCTGAACACAAGTACTGCAGAAAATGTCTGAAGACACAAGTGCTGAAGACAAAGTCTGAACACAAGTACTGAAGACAAAGTCTGAAGACACAAGTGCTGAAGACAAAGTCTGAAGACACAAGTGCTGAAGACCAAGTATCAGACGTTGTCACAACAGCTGAAGAGGTCTTCTTCAGTAGTTGTGACGGTTTTCTTTCAGTAGTTTTAGGTTTTTGTTTTCAGTAGTTTTGTAAAACGACTGAAGAACTTGTTCTTCAGTCATTGTAGTTTCAGTAGTTTCGTATCAGTAGTTTTTGTTTTATACTTAGCACTCTGATATGTTCTCAGTAGTTGTGAACATTTCAGTAGTTTGTTAAGTTTTAGTTATTTTTGTAACAAATCTGCCAGATGTCACTATCCCGTGATATCAGCAGTGATTGCACTCTATATAAGGAGTGTCAACCCTATTGTAATTTGTGAATGATTGAGCAGAAACATTTGATATTATTGAAACATTCCTTTTCACAGAAATATATTCTCTCTTTACAACCGTATTTGTTCTTAATGCATACGTATATCAAATTCTTGCTATAATTTGTCTAATTCTTGTTCTATTCCGCTGCGTTACACTCTAATCCATCAAACTTGAGATCACTGATCCTGCCAATGGTATCAGAGCCTTGGTTCATCATTGATCGATCTAATAATTGATCATTGAAACTGCTATCCAAGATCCAAGTTTGATTAAATTAGCATTTTTGCAAGAAACGGTTATAGAGATTGAATTTTCTGTGTTTTTGGTCATTCATCCTGAGATTTATTCTTGGTTTTCATTGAGTCTGTTGTGGTCTATGTAAAATATTTTAAAAAGCTTGAATTAAATTGTATTTGGACCTAAAATGACTACTCCTTCCAATGATCCTCACAATACTGGTTCCTCAACCAAGCCTCCGATGCTGGTTAGGAATGAGTACAACATATGGCAACGATGAATGCTCCATCACCTGTCTGTTAACAGCTCAGGTTGTTGGACATCAGTGGTACATGGTCCACACAAGCCTATGGTGAATAACCCAGAAACCAATCAAATGGTTCCGAAGAGGAGGGAGCAATACTCAAATGAGGATAAGAAATTGTTTGAGATTGATGCAAAAGCCCATGGAATTCTGGCCATGGCACTGTCCAATGAAATCTATTCTGGGCTAATGCATTATGAAAATGCCCATGACCTCTGGAATGCCTTGAAAGAACAATTTGGAGGAAAAGATGAGGTCTTGGCAAATAATAGAGAAATCCTTGCCCAACAATATGAGACATTTTCTCATAGGAAGGGTGAGACACTGACTCAATAGTTTGCGGTTCTCTTGTTTGATCTCTGAATTAAAAATGGTCAAACATGAGTACACAAATAGCCAGATGAATAACAGATTTCTCAGATCACTGCCTGAGAGATGGTATACTATTGTCCTACGCTCCAGTGCAAATTTGGACAAACTATCTCTCGCCCAACTCCATGGGAAATTGCTCACATTGAGAGAGAGAGATAGAACAGAAACGAAAACTGTCATCATCTGAAAGCTCACTGATGATTTTGTACCAGGAAACACTGCCTTGGTAAGTCATGAGTCAGAGTATGCGGATCAGAATGCCACTATGATGAGCATATCGATTTCACCTCAAACAATTCTAATCATGCCTTGTGAGTGTAGATTGTCATCCTGGTAATAATAGTGACAATCTATGCTTTATCATGGATGATTTGAAGGGCATTGCTGATGATGATCTAGAAGAGATGGATATTTTGAGCCAAATGGCCTTGATCAATATCAGATCTCAGAAATTCTACAAGAGAACTGGCAGGAAATTTCCTGGGCTCTCTGACAAAACCAAAGTTGGTTTTGACAAGAGCAAGTTGAAGTGCCATAAATGCCACAGGCTTGGACACTTTGCAAGAGAGTGTAGATCAACTGGACCTAACTCTTCTGCACCCTTTTTGACTTTTCAAAATAACAATTCACAATCAAAAGGGCAACATTCTGCCGGTTCTAGTCATTCATCACACCCTCATTCTCCTACATATCTTGTTCCTCAGGGTCAAATGCCATATCCTTATCCCTGCTATTATATGCCACAGTCAAATCAAGTTCAAGCTCCTATAGTACCACAACCTCATGCACTACCAGAACCTCAACCATCTTCATCTCAATCACAACCTCATCACAGCTTCTTCACACCTGGAGTCGTTGACTGGAGTAGCTTACCTGATAACTTGTCTGGTCACACTGAGCAATACTATGCTGGTGCTAGTCAACATGGTGGTGAACACCCTTTTGGAAATCTTGCTCTCATGGCCCTGGAGTCTACTAAGGTTCCTGTTCAAATGCATCATCTTCACAGGTAACTCAGGTATCTTCAGAGGCTAAAGCCAAGTTATGTTCTGAATCATGCATAACTGCCTTTGTCTCTATTAGAGAGGCAAATGTAGCATTAATAAATCAAGAACTTGAGCTTGAGAAAATCATTTTCAAAAGAAAAGCTGAGTATGAGTCTGCTCTTAACAGTAAAAGTGATGAGATTTATAAGCTTAAATGCCAATAAATGATGAAAAGGCCAAGCTAGAGGTTATTCTGGAAGACCACAGGAGTCTCAAAGAAAAACTTGCAGTGACCCAAGTTGAGTGTGAACGCTGGGTCTCATCATGCAAGGGATTTGAAATGCTTCTTAGCAAGCAAACTGCTTCAAATGTGAAGTTTGGCATTGGTTACAACCATACTGCTCCACCAACAGACTTTACTCCTAACTCCATAGTTAAGTCTGAAAGTGAAAGCAATCTCCAAACCACATTATCGTGTGAGTCATTCTCCAATGATAATCTAAGATCAGAGAATGAAATCAGTGTTAAAATCTCAACAAATAAATTGACTGATGGTCTAACTACTGAGACTCATATGAGGCTGAGTACTTCAGATGTTGTTCCTCAATGTACCTCAAGTACTGAAAGAGACCCAACATCTTAAAAGCATTTCAAATGAGTTGAAATACAATGACTAACAACTGTTGAGGAATCATCAAACAGTCTATTAGGATGGATGGAAACAGTTGAATTACCAGCTTCAGCTGTTACAAATACTTTAGTACCTAGTACTGATAGGAGGAAAGTACTGATGATCACATCTTCAATAGTTTCCACTTCAGCAGTAAATATGTCCAAGATGAAGAATAAACCATGTGAAATTTGTGGTAAATTCAATCATCTATCTGATGAGTGTTGGTACAAAAAGGGTTTAAAGCTCCAAAGGGATGAGCTCATTAAACTAGAAATAAATAAAATGAAAACTGAGTTTGAGACCAAGTTTGTACCACAATCATCTCAACCTGATAAACCCAAGGCCTTACCCAAATCCACTAAGAAGGATGCGGTTTATCAGAAGACAGCTGATATTGTTCCTCATGATAAACATAAGACTAAGTCTGTGAAGTCATAGAAGGAGGAAATGGTGGGTCACACGAACTCATCAAAAACAAGCTCTGGAGTGTCAAATGAACTGAAAGCTCGAGCTTGAAATCAGACACAGCTTGTTATGATGGTTCAGCATCTGTTGGGGAGAGTTAACCAACTTGAGACCCATGTGATCAAACCACCGGAGAGGAATTCCAGGCCCAAATCCAATTCAGCACCATCTCCATCTTCATCAGCTGTTAATCATAAGAAACCAGCTATGGTTAAATCTGTTGATAAAGTCAGTCCCAAAACCAAAAAGGTTTGGGTCTCCAAAGCTAACTAGTTTCTTATGATTGTGCAGGGTTCTTCAGCATGCCAAAGAAGCATCTGGTATGTGGATAGTGGAGGATCCATGCACATGACTGGGAGCATCTCTCTTCTTCATGATTACTCTCAGGGAAAGAAGGGATTTGTCTCATTTGGAAATGATGCTAAAGGTTACATCATTGGAAAGGGATTTGTGTCTAATGGAGATATTAGATTTGATGATGTGAACCACCTGTGGAGAATCTCAAATACAATCTGTTGAGTGTCAGTCAGATGTGTGACAAAGGACATGTTGCTCTTTTCACAAGCCAGAACTGTAGATTCTGTCTTCCAAGGTTCTGAGCTTGATTGACAAAGTACTGGATGATAATACTCTCCTAAAGGCTAACAGGATAGGAAGAGTATATGCCTTGGATCTGTCAAGAAAATTGAGTTAAGAGGCCATCCATGCTTGTTCTCCAAGGCCTCTCTCCAAGAATCTAAACTGTGGCATAGAAGGTTGGGTCATGTTAATCTCAAAACATGAATCAGCTGATCCACAAGAGTTTAGTGAGAGGTCTTCCAATAAAGAGTTGAATTGTGATGAAATCTGCACTGCATGCTTAAAAGGGAAACAACCAAAGTTTCATTCCCAACCATAGAAGAGTCCAAGTCTAATGCCTGCTTACAACTACTGCACATGGATCTTTTGGTCCTGTGAAGGTAATGAGTATGGCAAGAAGAAATACTATCTGGTAATTGTGGATGATTACTCTAGATATGTATGGACCTTCTTCTTGCATTCAAAGGATGAGGCTGCTCAGTCCATTATGAACTTTGTGTTACACATTGAGAAGCAGTATTCCCTACAAGTTAAGTGTGTGCGGAGTGACAATGGTACTGAATTCAGAAACCACACTCTTGATGAGTTTTACTTGTCAAAGGGAATCAAGAGGCAGTATAGCATCCCAAGGACTCCAGAGCAAAATGAGTAGTGGAGAGAAAGAACAGGACCCTCATTGAAGCTGCAAGGTCCATGTTGGCTGATTCTAGTCTGCCACTGACCTTTTGGCTGAAGCTGTCAATACAGCCTGCTATGTATAGAATAGAGCCTTAGTAAATCAGAGGTTGATGAAAACTCCTTATGAAGTTTTACATCATTTAGCCCCTTTGATTTCATTCTTTAGAGCATTTGGGTGTCCCTGTTACATTCTCAACACAAAGGATCAACTCCAAAAGTTTGATTCTAAGGTGGATGCAGGGTATTTGTTGGGTATTCATCCACTTGCAAGGCTTATAGAGTATTCAACTGTCAGACAAAGATAGTTGAAGAAACCTTGCATGTGAAGTTCACTGAATGCCCTAAGGATACAATTCCACAAAACCCTGTGGAGTTGTTTGATCTGGACATACTGCAATATGTTCCTTATCAACCCCTGTTGTTGCAGATCATATGAACCATCATCTTCTGTAGCTAGTCATCCATCTGGTGTTACTGATGATGATGATGATATCAGTAATCACCTTTTCAAGTTTAGTGATCAACTGCCTGATTCAGCTAGACCTGATGTTCCTATAGCTTCAGTAGCACAATCCACAACAAATGCTGATGAGATTTCTACAACTTCAACTTCCTTTGAATTACCATCTACTTATTGGTTTCAAGGAAATGCTTCACCATCACCATCTGTGCTGCTGAGCCTGCTACAAACACTTGCACAGATCTTATTGTGTACCAAGATCTGAAGAATCACCCTATGTCTCAAATCATTGGTGATATCAATGCTGGCGTTTCAACAAGAAGTCAATTGTCTAATTTCTGCTTCTATGCTCTCTTCATTAGTCAGCAAGAGCCAAGAACTATCACATTGCTTTAAGGGACAATGGATGGGTTGAAGCCATGCAGCTTGAGCTTCTTCAGTTCAATAAACAGCAAGTGTGGGAACTGGTTCCTCTACCTCCAGGTAAGTGTGGAATAGGCACTAAATGGGTGTTTAGGAACAAAACTAATGAAAATGGGCTTATTGTTAAGAACAAGGCCAGACTGGTTGTACAGGGGTTTTCACAAGAGGAAGGTATTGATTATAATGAAACATTTGCCCCTGTAGCCAGACTGGAAGCAACTCGATTGTTTTTAGCTTATGCTGCTTATCACTGCCTTAAAGTTTTTCAAATGGATGTCAAAAGTGCATTTTGTATGGGAAAATTAAAGAAGAGGTTATGTATATCAACCATCAGGTTTTGAGGACAATAAACATCCTAATTGGGTGTATAAGCTTGATAAGGCTCTCTATGGGTTGAAACAAGCTCCTAGAGCCTGGTATGAGACATTATCAAACTTTCTTCTGGAAAATAATTTCACTAGAGGCTCCATAGATAAGACTTTATTCATTAAGAAAGCTGGGCAGCATAATCTACTTGTTCAAATTTATGTAGATGATATTATTTTTGCATCCTCTGATCCACAGTTGTGTGATGCCTTTACAAAGTTGATGAAACAGAAGTTTGAAGTGAGTGCCATGGGAGAATTACAGTTCTTTCTGGGTTTGCAAATCAAACAAAAGGCTGATGGAATTTTCATTCATCAGTCCAAATACACAAAAGATCTTTTGGAAAAGTTTGATTTACAAAAGTGTAAGCCCTCTTCTACTCCCATGTGCAACACCACACAACTGGATACAGATCATAAAGGTAAAGTGGTTGATGAAACACTTTACAGATGTATGATTGGGTCCTTGATGTACTTAACAGCTTCTAGACCAGATATTATGTTTGCTACATGTGTTTGTGTTAGATTTCAGGCTGCACCTAAGGAGTCTCATTTGATTGCAGTCAAGAGGATCTTTAGATATTTGCAAGGCACTCCATCTCTAGGTTTATGGTATTCTACTAGATATTCTGGTAAATTGGTTGCTTTTATTGACAATGACTATGCAGGGTGTAAGTTGACAAGAAAGTCCACTTTTGGAGGATGCCAATTCCTAGGCAACTGCTTGATTTCTTGGCAGAGTAAGAAGCAGACCTCAGTTGCTACGTCAACTGCTGAAGCAGAGTACATTGCTGCTACAAGCTGTACATCTCAGGTACTCTGGCTTCAAAACCAAATTATTGGATTATGGCATAACAGAGACTAAGACCCCATTGTTAATGGACAGCTCTTCAGCTCTTTGTATTGTCAAGAATCCTGTCCAGCACTCTAGGACTAAACATATTGAAATCAGACACCATTTTATTAGAGATTGTTTTGAAAAAGGTCTGATTGATCCAAAATTTGTTCCTAGTGCTGATGAGCTTGCAGACATTTTCACTAAGCCCTTGGATAGCACAACTTTCCAAAACCTAGTGTTAAGGCTTGGTATGCTGCAGCTAGAATAAGTGACAACTACTGATGATCTCAGCTCATAAGTACTGATGATCATTAGTTTATTATTGTCATATATATGTACTGAGGTTGTTTTCCCCCGGAAGTTTTCTTTAATCTACTAGAGCTTAACTTCTCAGTACTCAAGTACTTTATTGTTAAAACAACTGATGTAGTTACAACAGCTGATGTTGTCACAACAGCTGTTGTAGCCACAACTACTGATGTCAGAAATGCAGATAAGTACTGATGACCAATGAAACGTCTGAAACTCAGATCTAAGTCTGATGAGTAAGAGTGGAGGTCAGACTGAAACAGCTGAAAAGCAATGAATTGACGACAACTACTTATGAGCTTTTTTCTCTTCAGTAGTTTCCCAACTGTGTTTCCCTCTAAACAACTGAAGCAATACCATGTCTTCAGTAGTTTCACAACTACTGATGACTAACACCAAGTCTTCAGTTGTTTACAACAACTGATGATAAAACCAAAGTCTTCAGTAGTTTCACAACTACTGATGACTACTACCAAGTCCTCAGTTGTTTCACCACCTAAAGTCAAAACTGTCTTCAGTAGTTTTATAACTACTGATGACTAAATCTTCAGTAGTTTTATAACTACTGATGACAAAATCAGAGACTTCAGTTGTTTCAACGTCTGACGGTTAAAACCAAGTCTTCAGTTGTTTTATAACAACTGCTGATCACACCAATACGGTCAGTCATTTCAAACCTCTGAAAGTTAATACCACGTCATCAGTAGTTTCAACAACTGATGACTAACACCAAAACCTTCAGTCGGTTTCTAACCCTACCTTTTAAATACCTTATCCCACCTTCAGAGTTTTTACTTTCTTCTCTTCTCAAACCTAACATTCAAAAAACTCTGTAACTTCTCTTCATCAATGGCGACCATGCAACTAAAACCTCGACACAACTGTGTCGCACATCTCACAAAATCGCCATACTGACCAAGTTTCACAACGCCGTTGATTTAATGGTTCAGTCACCTTACAAAACGGCTTTTCTGTTAAATCCCACCATATATGCTGAATCTCTTACCAATTCTGGACAAACGTCACTCTTGTCTATGAGGGGAATGACACAGAGTCTCTTCACTCGTTTGTCCATCATCAAAAAGTGGTCATTACTCTAGACATTCTTCGCCAAACCCTCAATCTGGATGATGCCACTTTCCCAACTGGTTATCCAAAGGGCACAGTCGATCAATCATTTGCCCAGCATGGATACCAGGGTAACCTGAGTGCATCTACCATATTGAAGAAACATTTCCAGGATGCCGAACGTCTCATCTTTCACCTGGTAAATGTCTGCCTTGCCCCCAAGACTTCATCATGGGATCAAATGTCCACAGGTGGCAACAGGTAATGTACTCCATCCTTGAGCAACAACCTTTAATTTTTCTGAAATACTATTTTTAGAGCTCAAGGATATGGCCCAAAACCACTTGCTAACCGTTGGATATTATATCCTCGGTTCATAATGGCCATAATTGAAAACCAGCTTCAAGCTGAGGGACTTGTTGGCCTGGGAGTCCCTGCTACGGCTGTATTGCCTGAAGTATACTCCCGGCACAACTCTGACCAATCACTAAAATTGGCTACCAAGCTGCGCAAACCCACGCAGCTGGAACCCACAGCCACCACCTCCAAATCCAATCCCCCCCCAACCCACTAAAAAGAAGACAAAAAGGGCTACTTACGGAAATGAGTCCCCTGAGGATGCCCCTGCAACACAAACGCAGGCTATATCCACTGGTTATAACCCCCTAGTGGATACAAGGACTTCACCAGCCCAGCCGCTCAGGATTCCTTTCAAAGGAGCCTGCAGCAACCAAAGAAGGGGTACCCACTAATCTGGGATCTTCCTCATTTGAGGAGATTGCCATTGAAGAGCACCATTCTCCCCAGGTGCATACTGCTTTTACCCCATCTCCCACTGCAACCGCCCCACAAAGTCCTACTCTCATTTTGCAAACGTGCTGACTCAGCTGCATGCCTCTCCTCCTCCCAACAAACACCAACAAAGGGGAAAACCACAGCAATTGAGGAAGAGGATCAACATGCTCCTGACAGCCCACAGCACAGGGTTTCACTGTTCTTTCTCCTGGTGTGGATATGGAGACCAGAACATCTGGTGAGGCTGCCACCTCTTCTGAATCAGCACATGATCAGACTGAGGCTTGTAACATAGCTAAGACCTCACCAGAGGCAACAGCTGATGAAGGACATTGTCCTGAGGCTGGAAGTCCCCAGTTCCAAGAAATAGGGGCACATGCTAAAACTGGTCTACACCCAGTGCATGTACATCCTGCTACAAGCAGGAGGTCAGGTGATCAGCATCTGCTGATGATGACCTGGGATTCTTTTATGATGTTCTGGCCCAGAACACAATTCTTGAGGAAGAAGTCAGTAGACTACAAAGACTACTTGACCAATTCTCTCAACAGCAAGTCCATCTGCCACCACCATAAACCACAGATGGCACCTTCACCTGAAGGTCTCCAACACACTCAGCCACTCAAAACTTCCGAGCCACCAGCTTCTATTTCTGGCGCTGCTTCTCAGGGACAGAACCCCTCTGAGCAAACAGCTGTTATCTTTCAGCAATCCCTACCTCTCATCACCCCAATGATCACAGACATTGTGATCAAAACCATGGATGAGAGGCTTCCCTCAATCATACAACCCTTGGTGGAGGAGATTGTGAGCACAAGGCTTTCTACTACTCAAACCCTTGCAACCAATGCAACCAAAAAGGGGAGAGTCAGTCAGTGAAAGCAAAGAGGAAGAGCATAGAGGGGAAGAAAGATAAGGAGACTGAAAAGGAAGAGGAATTCGTGAAGGAATCTGACATTGATCAAGTGGGTGAAAGTCACAAAGACTTTCATGTCACATATAAGAAGAGGAAGGTTGAAGGAAAGAAAAAGAACTCAAACTCGATGAGATGATCAAAATGGCGGATGCTACACACAGTAAATCAATGGACTCCATTATTGATCAATTGTATAGGCAGGGTTTCGATGCTGCACAGCTTGACTCAGAGATTAGGAGACTTGAAGTTGAAGAAATTAACTCAAGATGGGCAAGTTATGATGCATTAGAAAGAGAAAGATTAGAGATCATGATCAGATTCATTGCAAAATACCTTGGGAGATCATTGATCGAGATTAAGTCATGGACCAGGGACAGTATCTTGGCAATAACCACCAAGATCTGTTCGTCTGAAGGATACACTAAGGGATGGTGATTGAAGCACTAAATGAGGCAGGTGCTGGGAACAAAAAGGAACTAGCAAAACACTCAAAAGCCTCACTCACTACAAGAATGCTAGAACAACCTGCAAAACCTCCCATTCAATATCACCACTACCACAACCCACTAAACCAACTCCTTTACCCTTAAAACCAACAGCTGATGATGCACCCAAGAAGAAGAAGAGAAGGTGTTGAGGCTAGAAGAAGAAGAGAAGAGATGATGAGGAAGAAGATAGGCTGCCTCTTTCTGCAGTCCTAACTTTGCCTAAAGCCAAACCTATGCCCATCACTCCCACCACACAGATGGAAGCTGTGAGAGTAAAGATAGAAGAAGAATAGCAGCAAAAGCTTCATGATGATGAGATGCTGAAAAGCATAGACAAACCTATGCTGCTTCTTCATCAATAATCAGTATGAAGAAGAAGCTCTGAGATTGTACACCCTTGCTAACACATTTCAATATGAAAAGGAAAAGGTGAGAATATGGCCTCATCCTAGGGTGGCTCACAGAATTATGAAGAAAGACATTCCTTCGAGATACAAGGGCCAAGTAAAAAGGATCGTAGATGAAGAGATCACAGTGGTCCTTGTAGTATCACCTTGGGAAATTGTTGAAGATTTCAAGAAGGACTATGAAACGAAACAGCCACCCCAAAAGATGTTAGAGAATAGCGTAATTGAAAAGGGGTTAGTCTACAAGAGGCTTGAGAACTTCAAACAAAATGAGCTCAGTCTGTACTTGAAGGGACTCACCCAGATGAGTTTGCATACAGACAGATCACAACAGTTGAGCTCAAAAATGGCAAACAGGCTAAGTACATTTCAGAGCTGTATGGGCGTGAAGGATTGTTTGATGGTGGAGCTGAAAATCTTACCATGGAAACAAATTATGTTTCTCAAAGCATACACCAGAGAATCCTACAAGCTTATACATGGGAAGTAGATTTCATGGAAAGGACCACAGCCCTGTGTCCAGTTCCCCAAAGTCAGGGCTCCTATCCATACTATGCCAACCAAATTCAGAAATCTATTCCTAGGCCAGTGCTTAATTGGGTCACCTTCTTAGCTGATCAAGAAGGAAAAAGACCAATCTTACTACGAACAATAAGTGGGACCTCAATAAAGTTAAGGTTTTGGCTGCATTGGTTCAGGGGGAGTTTGTTGGACCAAAAGAACCAATGAGCTGGATCAGAAAAACCTTAAGTCCCACAGACATCACAACTACTGCTGAAGTCCACAACAATTGAATACAAAGTCTGAAGACAAAGTCTGAAGACAAGTGCTGAAGACAAAGTCTGAAGACACAAGTGCTGAAGACAAAGTCTGAAGACACAAGTGCTGAAGACAAAGTCTGAACACAAGTACTCAAGATAAAGTCTTAAGACACAAGTGCTGAAGACAAAGTCTGAAGACACAAGTGCTGAAGACAAAGTCTGAACACAAGTACTGAAGACAAAGTCTGAAGACACAAGTGCTGAAGACAAAGTCTGAAGACACAAGTGCTGAAGACAAAGTCTGAACACAAGTACTGAAGACAATGTTTGAAGACACAAGGCTGAAGACAAAGTCTGACACAAGTACTGAAGACAAAGTCTGAAGACACAAGTGCTGAAGACAAAGTCTGAAGACACAAGTGCTGAAGACCAAGTATTAGACGTTGTCACAACAGCTGAAGAGGTCTTCTTCAGTAGTTGTGACGGTTCTTTCAGTAGTTTTATGTTTTTGTTTTTAGTAGTTTTGTAAAACGACTGAAGAACTTGTTCTTCAGTCATTGTAGTTTCAGTAGTTTCGTATTAGTAGTTTTATGTTTTATACTTAGCACTTTAATATGTTCTCAGTAGTTGTGAACATTTCAGTAGTTTGTTAAGTTTTAGTTATTTTTGTAACAAATCTGCCAGATGTCACTATCCCGTGATATCAGCAGTGATTGCACTCTATATAACGAGTGTCAACCCTATTGTAATATGTGAATGATTGAGCAGAAACATTTGATATTATTGAAACATTCCTTTTCATAGAAATATATTCTCTCTTTACAACCGTATTTGTTCGTAATGCATACGTATATCAAATTCTTGCTATAATTTGTCTAATTCTTGTTCTATTCCGTTGCGTTACACTCTAATCCATCAAACTTGAGATCACTGATCCTGTCACATACAAAGAAAGGGTTGCACTGCATAACCTGTAGATAAGTTAACACTCAAAGGAGTTAATTTCTGCCTAATTTCGCTGCTAATTCGCTGCAAGATTAGCAGAATTTCTGCTAGTTTCGCTGACATCTTCGCTGCCAGTTTCGCCCAACTTTCGTTGGAAAACAATGTCTACGAAACTACTTGCAAAACTATAGTTTCGCAGGAAGATCCATAGTTTCACTGGACGAACAACTAATTTCGTTGGATGAACACCCAGTTTCGTAGAACAGACTGAATAATACAAACCAACCCATTTTTGACCCAAAACTTCAATCTTTTACATCAAAAACATTGGTTTATCACCCAATAAGCTATATCTAAACTTCTTACATGTTTTCTTACACAAAAGCGTGAGTTTTGGGCGAATCTTTGCCACTTTCAAAAACCCCAAACCTAGAATCCGGGTTTACATCAAAAGGAATGATTAAGTGTTATTTCTTACTTAGATTCGTGGTGTTTTCTTGTTGTTTGGATGCCCATGAACACCGATCTTCAATCCTGAGATCAACCGAGCTTTGAATCTTCAATTTTCTCTACTTTCTCTCTCTACACTCTCTAGAACTAGAGTGTTGAGTTGCAAATGAGAGCTGCTCAAGCTGAGCTGTTTATATATACTGGGTATTCACGGGACCTTAAACACGCCAAACACGTAACCCCCAAAGTCTTCTCGGTCTATAACCCATATCCATCTTATTTTCATTAAATGATATCATCTAAGCCCATTATTATTATTTAGCTCGCTTAGACATTATTCGGGGTGTTACAAGTCCACCCCCCTTATTTAGGTTTCGTCCTCGAAACCTGTTAGGATCTCAGCATCTAGTTTGATCAATTAGATTAGATTTGCAGTGGAATGAGCCCACGAATTACCAAATTTAAACAAGGACACATGAAATTTATCAATGAAACAGTGTTTGTTATAGAGAGAGAATTTCTGCCAAAACGAATATATTCATTCAATACACGCTTCGGCCGGCTTCCGCGCAGTTACACTTAGGTCATCTTTCCTTTTATAAGGGAAGCTGACGTCAGCTGATGTCACTTGACAGTGACATCTAACTGTTATTTAACTACTGAAAGTTAACACAACTACTGAAGATGTCAAACAGTTGACATCTTCTTACAAAAATACCAAGTTAACTACAACTACTGAAAAGAAACTACTGAAACAACAACGACTGAAGAACATGCTCTTCAGTCGTTTTACAAGTACTGAAATAGAAAAGAAAACTACTGAAAGGAAACCATCAGAACAACTGAAGAATGCTTCTTCAGCTGTTGTGACAAACTCTGAAGGCTTCAGTACTTGGACTTCTTGAACTTCAGTTGTTGTCATCAGCTGATGTCTTCAGATGTTGTCTTCAGTCTTTGTACTTCAGTTGTTGATCTTCAGTACTTTAGTCTTCAGCGGTTGATCTTCAGACTTTGGCTTCAGCTGTTGAAGTCTTTAGTACTTTAGTCTTCAGCTGTTGATCTTCAGACTTTGTCAAACAGCTGATCAAGTCTTCAGCAGTTGTTGTGATGTCTTGTGGGACTTAAAGGTTTTTCTGTTCTGGCTCATTGGTTCTTTTGGTCCAACTAACTCCCCCTGAACCAATGCAGCCAAAACCTTTAAGCTTATTGAAGATGTCCCACTTATTATGGTAGAAAGATTGGTCTTTTTATCTTCTACATCAGCTTAGAAGTGACCCTTGTAAGCACAGGCCTGGGAAGAAGTTTCAATGATCTGTTTGACAAAGGATGGATGGGAACTCTGTCTTGGGGAACTGGACACAGAGCTATTACCCCATCCATGAGATCTACTTCCCAACTATGAGTCTGTCTGACTCCCTTGTATAGGCCTCAAGGAAGATTACTTGTTCCTCCATGGTAATCTCTTCTGCTTCTCCTTCAAAGAGTGACTCTGGCCTATAATATTAAGAGAGGTATTTGACCTGCTTCCCATTTTTTAGTTCCGCAGTTTTTATGACTCTATATGCGAATTCATCTGGGTGAATACCCTCTAAGAACAACTGGGGCTCATTCTTTCTAACGTCCTCAAGCCTCCTATACACTAACCCCTTTTTCACCACTTTATTCTCCAGCATCTTTTGTGGGGTCAGTTTAGCTTTATAGGCTTTCTTGAAGTCATCTAGGATCTCCCAAGGTGATACTACAAAGGCTAGTGAGATCACTTCATCTACAATCTTCTTTACTTGGCCAATGTATCTCTGTCGAATATTTTTCTTTTGAATCCTATGACACACCCTGGGATCAGGCCAAATCCTCACTCTCTCTTTTTGATATTGAAAGGTATGTTTGAGAGTGTATAATCTCTGAGTATGTTTCTTCATATTGATGATTGAAGATGTGGCAGCGTATGCTTTGTCGACTCTTCTCAACAGTTCCTCATCATGTTTTTGTCAAGCTCTTCTTCTTCTAACTTTACTTTCACAATTCGCCTTTGAGATTCAGGAGTAATTGTTGGAGGGTGACTTATGGCCTTAGGCAACTATATAACAACTGAGATTGGCAGCCTATCTTCATCTTCATCATTATCTTCTTCTTCCTCTTCTAGCCTCAGTACCCTTCTGTTCCTCTTCTGGGGTACATCATCGGCTATTGGTTTTGTGGTAAGGGAATGGTTTAGTGGGTTGTGGTTGTGGTGGTTTCGGTGTGGGAATTTTGACAGGTTGTTCTAGCATTTTGGATGTAAGTGAGGCTTTAGATTGTTTGACCAGTTCAGTCCTGCTCCCAGCAACAGCTTCATTCAAGGCTTCAATGACCAGCCCTTTGGTATATACTTCAGACGAACATATCTTGGTGGTTATTGCCAAGATGCTGTCCTTGGACCATGACTTGATTTCAATTAGCTATGAACCTGATCATGATTTCCAGCCTTTCCCTTTCCAACACACTGTAACTTGCCCATCTTGCTTGGATTTCTTCAATCTCCAATCTTCTAATTTCTGAGTCAAGTTTTTCAGTATCATGACCTTGCCTAAACAGCTGATCAATGATGTTATCCATTGATTGGTTGTGTTGGGCATCAGCCTCCTTCACCATTTTCTCCAACTCCTTCTCCTTCTTTCCACTCTTCCTTTTCTTGTATGTGACATGAAAATCTTTAGTACTTTCAGTCACTTTCTCTATTTCAGCTTCCTTCTCCTTCTCCTTCTCAGTCTCTACACCCAACTCCTTCTTATTTTCCACCTCTATCTCTTTTTCTTTCTCTTTCCCATCTTCAATCCTCTTTTGTTTTGGTTTCACTCACTGAATCTCCCCCTTTTTGGTTGCATTGGTTGCAAGGGTTTGATTGTCAGAAAGCCTTTTTCTCACAACTTCCACTATCAAGGGTTGGATAACCGAGGGAAGCCTCTCATCAAGGGTTTTAATCACTATATGAGTGATAATTGGTGTGATGAGAGGTAAGGAATTTTGAAAGATAGCAGCTATTTGCTCAGGGGGTTCTGTCCGTGAGAGATAGTGCCAGAAGTAGAGGCAGGTGGCTGAGTGTTTTGGAGTGGCTCTGTGTATAAGAGACCTTTAGAGGAAGGTGCCATCTGTTGGTGTATTGGGGCAGATGGACTTAGATCCTGAGACGTTTTGGCTAGCAGCTCTTTGAGTCTGCTCACCTCAGCCTCTAGGATTGTGTTATGGGCTAAGACATCATAGAAGAAGCCCAGGTCATCATTAGTTTGTGATGAATCATCTGACCTCCTGATAGAATCAGGATGTACATGCACTGTGTGTAGATCAGTATAAGCATGTGCCCCTTGGTCTTGGTTCCGGGGACTTCCAGCCACAGGACTTTGTCCTTCATTGGCTGTTGCCTCTGCTGAGGTCTTATAGATGTTACCCTCTTCATCCTGGTCATTTGATGAAACAAGGGAAGTGGAAGCCTCACTAGATGTTCTAGCCTCCTTTGCTACACTAGGAGATTGAACAGTATAACCCCTATGATGTGCGTTAGCAACAACATTTGGATCCTCCCCCTCAATTGTTGAGGCTATCCCAGTTTTGATTGGTATCTGGGGAGGGGGTGAGGAATGCAACTGACTCACACTTTTGCAACTATTATGGTAGGACTTTGTGGGGCGCTTGCAGTGGGAGATGGTGTAGAAGCATTATGCACCCGGGGAGAGTGGTGCGTTTCAATGTCAATCTCCTCAAATGAGGAAGGTTCCAGATGTATAGGTGCCCCGAATGTGGTTGCTGCAGGCTCCTGTTGAGAGGAAGCCTGAGCGATTAAGGTTGGGTGAGTACTTGTAGCTACTGAGGGATTATGGCCAGTAGATATATCCTGCGTTTGTGTTGCAGGGACATCCTCAGGGGACTCATTTCCCTGAGTAGCCGTTTTGGGATTCTTGTGTTTGGGTTTGGTGGGGACTTTGGATTTGGAGGTGGTGGCTGTGGGTTCCAGCTGCGTGGGTTTTCGCAGCTTGGCAGCCTGTTTGAGTGACTGGTCTGAGTTGTGCCTGGAGTATACCTCAGGCAATACAGCCATGGCAGGGACTCCAAGGCCAACAAGTCCCTCAGCTTCCAGCTGGTTCTTTATAATGGCCATTATGAACCGTGGATTAATATCCATCGGTTAGTAATAGGTTTTGAGACCATCTCCTTAAGTTCAAGAAATATTATTGCAGAAAAATTTAAGTTTTGTTGCTCAAGGATAGAGAAAAATACCTGCTGCGACCTGGTTGACATTTGATCCCAAGAAGAAGTCTTAGGGGCTAGGCAGACATTCACCATATGAAAAATAAGGCATTCCGCGTCATGGAAATGCTTCTTTAGAATGGTAGAAGCGCTGAGGTTACCTTGGTATCCATGGTGGGCAAAGGATAGATCAGTGGTGCCCTTTGAATATCCAGCAGGGAAGGTGCATCATCCAGTGGTACGGTTTGGCGAAGGATTGCCGGAGTGATGACCACCTTATGGTAGTTGACGAACGACTGGAGAGACTCGGTGTCATTCTCCCCAGTGGTAAGGGTTACGTTCATCCAGAACTGATTTAGGGATTCGGCAAAAATGGTAGGATTGATAAGGAAGGCCGTTTTGTATGGAGAATGGACCATTAGATCAATGGCAGTATCAAAGTTCATCCAGAAGGGTGGTTTGGTAGGGTAGGCAACACAGTTGTGTCTTGGTTTAAGCTGCATGATCGCCACTAATGTGAGAGAAGGTTCGGAGTTTTTGAACGTTAGGTTTGAGATAATGAAGCTCTGTAGGATTAGGTATTTATAGGGTATGGGTTATAAAACAACTGAAGGGTTTGGTGTTAATCATCAGTAGTTTTAAACGACTGATGACATGGTATTAACCTTCAGAGGTTGAAACAACTGAAGTCTTGGTTTTAGGCATCAGCAGTTATAAAACTACTAAAAACCATGGTTTTGACTTCAGATGTTGGAAACAACTGAGGACTTGGTGTTAGTCATTAGTAGTTGTGAAACTACTGAAGACATGCTTTTGTCATCAGTTGTTGTAAACGACTGAAGACTTGGTGTTAGTCATCAGTAGTTGTGAAACTACTAAAGACATTGGTTTTGCTTCAGTTGTTTAAGATGAAACAGCAGTTGTAAAACGACTGGAGAGAAAATTCCCATCAGTAGTTTTCGTCAATTCTTAGCTTTACAGCTGTTTTACTGTCCTCAACACTTACTCATCAGACTTTTTAGTTGTTTTCAGTATTTCATAGGACATCAGTACTTATCTGTTTTTGCTGACATCAGTAGTTATAACTGCATTAGTTTCTTTTAACAGAATCAGTACATATTTGTGAGATGTTTACTAATGATCATAAGTACTTGTTTACTGAGATCATCAGTAGTTGTCACTTATTCTAGCTGCAGCATACCAAGCCTTAACACTACGTTTTGGAAAGTTGAACTATCCAAATGCTTAGTAAAAATGTCTGCAAGGTCATCAGCACTAGGCACAAACTTTGGATCAATCAGACCTTTTTCAAAATAGTCCCTAATAAAATGGTGTCTGATCTCTATATATTTGGTCCTAGAATGCTGGATAGGATTCTTGACAATGCAAAGAGCTGAAGCACTGTCCATTAATAATGGAGTCTTAGTCTCTATAATGCCATAATCAAAAAGTTGGTTCTGAAGCCAGAGTACCTGAGATGTACAACTTGCAGCAGCAATGTACTCTGCTTCAGCAGTGGATGTAGCAACAGATGTTTGTTTCTTACTCTGCCAAGAAATCAAATAGTTGCCTAGGAATTGACATCCACTAGAAGTTGACTTTCTGGTTAACTTACAACCTGCATAGTCACTATCAGAAAAAGAAACTAATTTGCAAGAGTGTCCAGTGGAATACCATAAACCTAGAGATTGTGTACCTTGCACATATCTAAAGATCCTCTTGACTGCAATCAAATGAGACTCTTTAGGAGCAGCCTGAAATCTAGCACAAACACAAGTTGCAAACATGATATCTACTCTAGAAGCTGTTAAGTACATCAAGGACCCAATCATACATGTGTAAAGTGTTTCATCAACAGATTTACCTTTCTGATCTACATCCAGTTGAGTGGTGTGGCACATGGGAGTTGAACAGGGCTTACAGTTTTGTAAATCAAACTTATTCAAAAGATCTTTTGTATATTTAGACTGATGAATGAAAGTCCTATCAGCCTTTTGTTTGATTTGCAATCCTAGAAAGAACTATAATTCTCCCATTGCACTCATTTCAAACTTCTTTTGCATTAAATTGGTAAAATCATCACATAACTGGGGATCAGAGGATGCAAAAATAATATCATCAACATAAATTTGAACAAGTAGCTTATGCTGATCCACCTTCTTAATAAACAAAGTTTTATCTATCGAGCCTCTAGTGAAGTTATTTTGAAGAAGAAAATTTGATAATGTCTCATACCAGGCTCTAGGAGCTTGTTTCAACCCATAAAGAGCCTTATCAAGCTTGTATACCCAATCTGGATGTTATTATCCTCAAAACCTGGTGGTTGACACACATAAACCTCTTCTTTTATTTTACCATATAAAAATGCACTTTTAACATCCATTTGAAAAACTTTAAGATTGTGGAATACAACATAGGCTAAGAACAATCTAATTGCCTCCAATCTGGCCACATGAGCAAAGGTTTCATCATAATCATACCTTCTTCCTGTGCAAACCCCTGAACAACCAGTCTGGCCTTGTTCTAAACAATAAGCCCATTTTCATCTGTTTTATTCCTAAACACACATTTAGTGCCTATTGCACACTTACCTGTGGGTAGAGGAACCAGTTCCCACACTTGCTGCTTGTTGAACTGAAGTAGCTCAAGCTGCATGGCTTCAACCCATCCATTGTCCCTTAAAGCAATGTGACAGTTCTTTGGCTCTTGCTGACTAATGAATAGAGCATAGAAGCAGATTTGGACAATTGACTTCTTGTTGAAACTCTAGCATTGATATCACCAATGATTTGAGCCATTGGGTGATTCTTTAGCTCTTGATAAACAATGAGATCTGTGCAAGTGTTTGTAGGACCTCAGCAGCAGAGATGGTGATGCAGACTCTTGAAACCAAGAATGAGATGGCAAATCAAAAGATGTAGAGGAATCAGAGATCTCATCAGCATTGTTGTGGATGGAACTGCTAAAGCTACATGAACATCAAGTTTAGTGGACTCAGGCAGTTGATCACTAAACTTGAATAGGTGAGTATTGATATTATCATCATCATCAATACGACCAGTTGGAGAACTTATGACAGGAGCAACAGCTGAAGCTTGATAAGGAACATTGCAGTATGTCCAAATCAATAACTCCACAGGGTTTTGTGGAATCTTGTTTTGGAGATTCATTAAATTCACATGCAGAGTCTCTTCAACTATCTTTGTTCTGCAGTTGAAGATTCTGTATGCCTTGCAAGTAGATGAATAACCAAAAAATACCTGCATCCACCTTAGGATCAATTTGTGGAGTTGATCCTTTGTGTTGAGAATGAAACAAGGACACCCAAAGGCTCTGAAAAATGAAATTAGAGGAGCCAAATGATGTAGAACTTCATATGGAGTCTTCATCAACCTCTGGGTTACTAAGGCTCTATTCTACACATAGCAAGCTATGTAACAGCTTCAGCCCAGTCAGTGGCAAACCAAAGTCAACCAACATGGACCTTGCAGCTTCAATTAGGGTCCTGTTCTTTCTCTCTACTACTCCATTTTGTTCTGGAGTCCTTGGGATGCTAAACTGCCTCTTCATTCCCTTTGAGAGATAAAAATAATCAAGTGTGTGGTTTCTGAATTCTGTTCTATTATCACTTCTGATACACTTGATAGATAGGGAATACTCCTTCTCAACATACAACACGAAGTTTATAATCGTCTGAGCAGCCTCATCCTTTGAATGCGAGAAGAAAGTCCATACAATCTGGAGTAATAATCCACAATTACCAGACAATATTTCTTCTTTGCCATACTCATTACTCTCACAGGACCAAAGATATCATGTATAGTAATTGCAAGCAGGCAATGGACTTAGGTTCTTCAATAGAGGGAATGAGACTTTGTGTTGTTTTCCTTTCAAACAAGCAGTGCAGTTGTCTTCACATTGAACTCTTCATAGGCAATCCTCTTACTAACCATGATGTATCAGCTGATTCAAGTTTTTAAGATTCACATGACCCAACCTTCTATGCCATAGAATAGATTCTTGAGGAGAAGCCTTGGAAATAGCCAAGGATGGCCTTTGAGATCTATTTCTTGGAAAGATCTAAGGCATACACTCTTCCTATCCTGTTGGCCCTCAGGAGAGTGTGATCATCCAACACTTATCAATCAAACTTAGAACTTGGATGACAGAATCCTGCAGTTCTGAACTGGTGAAAGAGCAACATGGTCTTTATCACACATTTGACTGACACTCAAGAGATTGTACTTGAGATTCTCCACATGGTTAATGATGGGGTTTAACAAGATTATCAAAGTCCATATAAGCCAATATATATGAAAAACGCAGCGGATTAGAGTTTAAAATCTTGTTAATATGTAGATTATCAAACCCATTTGAAAAGCTAACCCAAACCATGGATCCATATACGAAATGCATACAATAAAGATAAGCATAGAATGTTTAGAGACAACCTTTCAAGCTTCAAGAAAACGAGTTTGGGAGATGTTAGAGATGATCTTTGTGGCTGAATCTTCAAGCAAGAAGACCTCAAGAGATGATACCCACAAGCTCCTTCAAACACCCACTTGCTAGGTTGTGAAACACCAACTTGAAAGCCCTCTCTACAACCGTTTTTCCCAACCAAGAACACTTGATTCCAAGCTGAAAATCACCAAGTTTCAGCTCCAAAACCCGTTTTTGAGAGAGAGAGTAGAGAGGATTTTTGCTCTTATGTGTGAGAGAGAAAGTGTTAGAGATGGAAGAGTGTTAGAGTTAGAAGAGTGTTGCATGTTACAAGAAACAAAAGGGGATTCCCAAGGCCAAGGGGCGGCCGAAATTGGGATCCTCTTGTTCCCTCCCATTTGAATTAATTTTGTAAAAAACACTTGTTTTATAAATTTAAAACCATTTTAAATTTATAAATATAACACACTTTTTTTTATATACTTAACCAATTTAAATAATAAAAAACTAACATCACATGAACAAATTGTCCATATAATATTGTTCATTTACAAAAGCAATGATTTAGAAAACCCGGTTTCTAAATTGGTGCTAATATTTATTTGTGTGATCTTATCAGCGAATAAATATTTATCGGTGTTTGTATGACTTGTTATGGGTATGACCCGACTTGGATCATATCACATTAGCCACATGAATTTATATGTATCTTGGGCAGATGTATTCTTCAATCTCCACTTGCACAAGATTCATAGAAAATAATGTAAGTAGCAAATAACGCCTAGCAACTGTTTGCTACCCCTAATGTATATGATTAACTGCCATTCAATAACATCATCTCCTTCAAGTACCATACTTGAAATGTTTTAGGTGAATCAATCATCCATCCTTTTGTTACAGATGTCATGTTAAATCCCAGAGACACAGAATTGCCATTCTCCGATGATTTAACATTAACAGGCCTTAGTCATCTAACTCTCAACGAATAAGAGGAACAAATTCCATCTTGACTACATATGTCTCTCACAATCGCCTTATATCATACCTGAACCTAGCCTTTGTACTGTTAATTTACGTAACAGCAAAGAACTAAGTCAAAATATAATACTTGGTGAATATCAAGACCCTATATGTATCTCAGGTCTAAGGATAAAATGATATTCGCCTTTACTCAATGTCTCTTATGACTAATCACTAGGATTCATGCAGAGACAATTGAGAGTGGGTCAGTCCAATATCTATATCCCATAGATATCAATGAACTTTGGTAGCAACAACTTGCTTTATATTCATACCTTATGAATATCAACCAATCCAAGTTCATTATAGTCTTACATTCATAGTTGTTCCCACAAGTATGATCGACCACGGACGTTTAGAATAACTTGCTTATTCACGGATTTAAACATGCTAAAAGAATGAACAAATGAAAAGTATAAACATATAATTAAGTTAAATAACATAAGTTCCAATATCCAAATACAAAATTTGATCAAGTCCATCACTAGAATATCGAAGTCCTAAGGCACAAGTATGACTTTCATGTTTTGACCTATCTAGGAGATTCGTGAGTGGATCCGCAATGTTTTGATCGGTGTGAACTTTGCGAATACATATCTTTCCCTTTTCAACTCATCACTTATGTGTTGAATCTCCATTCAATGTGCCGAGTCTTTTGATGAGCACGAGGTTCTTTGATTTAGGCAATCGCACCCTCGTTGTCACAAAAGATCTCTAGGGGGTCTTGAATGGTAGCAACAACCCCTAGATCAGCAATGAATTTCTAAGCCACGCAGCTTCTTGAGCTGCCAATGAAGCGGCGATGTATTCTGTTTCTGTTGTAGACAGTGCCACCACATCTTGCTTTGAGCTCTTCCAAGAGACTGCTCCTCCATTCATAATGAAGACATATCCCGACTGTGATCGAGAATCATCTCGATCAGTTTGGAAACTCGCATCTGTGTAACCCTTTACAACGAGCTCCTCCTCACCAGATCCATAAATTAAGAACATATCCTTAGTATTCCTAAGATATTTCAAAATACTCTTAACAGCCATCCAATGACTGTTACCAGGGTTCTGCTGATATCTACTTGTCATGCTCAGAGCATATGACACGTCCGGCCTAGTATATCATTGCATACATGATGGATCCTATAGCAGATGCATAGGACTCCATTCATTCTTTCTTGTTCAACCTTTGAACTAGGACATTGAGATGAGCTCAATATAGTCCCCTTTTGAATAGGCACCAAACCTTTCTTAGAATTCTCCATCTTGAACCTTTTCAAGATCTTTTCAATGTATGCACTTGGTTTAAACCTATCAACCGCCTTGATTATCTATCTATAGATCTTTATTCCCAAGATATAGGTGGCTTCACCAAGATCTTAATGGAAAAGCAGCTTCCAAGCCAGGTTTTTACACCTTCCAAGGTTGGAATGTCATTTCCAAATAGCAGAATGTCATCGACATATAATACCAAGAAAGTAATAATGCTCCACTAGCTTTCTTATACACAAGCTTCATCAGCGTTTTTGATGAAACCAAATTTCTTACTTCATCATCAAAACGGTGATTCCAACTTCTTGACGCTTGTTTCAATCCATAGATTGATTTCTTTAACTTGCATACCTTGTTAGGATGTTTTGGATCGACAAAACCTTCAGGTTGTTTCATATGGACATCTTCCTCAAGATATCCATTAAGGAAAGCGGTTTTGACATCCATTTGCCAAATCTCATAGTCATAATATGCTGCTATGGCAAACAATATCCTAATAGACTTTAGCATTGCCACAGGGAGAAAGTTTCATCATAATCAACCCCTTGAGTTTGAGTAAAACCTTTCGCTACAAGTCTAGCTTTATAAGTATCCAAGTTTCCATGCATATCGGTTTTCTTCTTGAAAACCCACTTACTCCCAACTATCTTGGACTTAAGAGGTGGTGTAACCAATTCCCAAACTTGGTTATCATACATGGATTGCATCTCAACTTTCATGGCTTCTTGCCATTTTTCAAAATCAGGTTTTGAAATTGCATCATGGTATGTGGTTGGTTCATCCGAATCTACCACATAGCATCCATCCATGAAAAATCCATATCTCTCAGGAGGAATACTAGTTCTACCAGATCTGCGAACGTTTTGTGTATGTTGATCATCCATATGATCATTCTCAACATCCTCATGTTGATTGCTAGTTTCAACCAATTGTGTATCGTCTTGTGAATATTGAATCTCTTCAAGTTCCACTGCTCTTCCACTAGTTTCTTCCGAAAGAAACTTAGTCTCTAAGAACTCTGCCTTTCAAGCAATAAATACTTTTGCTCTAATGGATCATAGAAATAGTATCCAATACAATCTCTAGGGTATCCAATGAAGATACACTTTGTGGATCAGGCTTCTATTTGTTTTGAGCGTATTGCTTAGGATAAGCCTCACACCCCCAAACTTTAAATATGATAATGATGGAACCCTTCCATGCCATACTTCAAAAGGTGTCCTTTCCCTTTCTTGGTTGGGGCCATATTAAAATACGGGCCGCGGATAGCAATGCGAAACCCCAAAATGATAGAGGTAGTGAACTTCTAGCCATCATAGATCGAACCATATCCAATAGAGTTCGATTCCTCCTTTCAGACACACCATTATGTTGTGGTGTTCCAGGTGGAGTAAGTTGTGAGACAATCCCACAACTTCTAAGATACTCTTGAAATTCACTATTCAGGTATTCACCTCCTCTATCTGTACGAAGAATCTTGACGCTTTTGTTGAGTTGATTTTCAACTTCATTCTTGAAGATTTTGAACATTTCAAAAGATTCATGTTTGTGTCTTAACAAGTACACATACCCATAACGACTATAGTCATCGGTAAAAGTAATGAAGTATTTTCACCATTCCTAGTTGTTGGTTTAAAAGGTCCACATACATCCGAATGTATAATCCCTAATAAATCCTTTGCCCTTTCATTAGTCCCACTAAAAGGGACCTTTGTCATTTTACCTTGTAAAAAGACTCACATATATCAAATGAAACATTTTCATTAGTTTTTAAAAGACCATTCTTTTGGAGGTTTTTGCATACGATTCTTGTTTATATGACCAAGGCGACAATGCCAAAGATAGGAATCATTTAAATCTAATTGAGCCTTTTGGTGGTTGCTTGGTACATTGAGCTATCATATGTTGTGTTATTATGAACCAATTCATAAATACCATTACAAGGTATAGCCTTAAAACAAAACACATGATTTAAAGAAACATGAATATCATTGTCAATGAACTTGAAATCATAATCATATTGTCTTAAACAGGAAACGGAAATAATGTTCCTAGTTAAACTAGGAGCATACAAAACATTTTCTAAAATAACTTCCAAACCACTTGGAAGTTCAAAATGTAGTCTCCTTGGGCTTCCACATGAACCTTTGCACCATTGCCATGAAGAGACTTATTTGCCCTTTTGCATAATGCTCACTTCTTTGAACCCCTGCAACAAATTGCATATATGAGTTCCACATCCAGTATCTAATACCCATGTGTTAGAAGAAATAACATATAGCTTAACATGTATCATAACATTGTACCTGAAGTTTGCCCCGCGTCCCTCTTCAATCTCAACGCTTTGAGATAGACCGGACAATTGCGTTTCCAATGGCCTACTTCACCACACTCAAAACACAGGTCATCATGAGCAACCTTTTGCTTCTTTTCTTTCGGTTTGGGCGGTTCCATTTTTGCTTTTTACCCTTACCCTTCCCTTTGACGTGCCCCTTCCTTTGGCAACATTTGCCCTAGGGTCGTGGAGGTGCCTTTTGTATTACCACCTTCATTGATCGTAAGGACGGTAGAACCTTTCTACCCATGCCTGCTCGGCCGTTTTGAGCATTGAATGAAGCTCACCAATGCTCTTGTCCCATCCATTCATGTTATAGTTCATAACGAAGCTATCAAACTTCTTGGATAAGGAGTTGAGGATCAAATCCGTTGCCAACTCATTGGACACACGACAGTTAAGCCTTTCAAGGCGATCAATGTGGCTCTTCATCTTGAGAATGTAAGATGATACCGACTGGGTCTCGTCCATTCGACATGCATGGAGTGCTCGAACTGTTTCGAAGCGCTCCACCCTTGATTGTTGTTGGAACATTTCCTTCAACTGGGTGATCATGTCATAGGCATTGTGGTTCTCAAAGTCCTTTTGCAAATCAGGAATCATACTCGCTAGCATGAGACATGAGACTTGCACAGAGTCTTCGGTGTACTTGACCCAATCGGCAAAGGCCTCAACGTCATTTTCATCGGGTTGATCGGGAATGGGATCGTCTAACACATAGGACTTCTTTTCTTGTTTGAGAACAATTCTCAAATTTCGGTACCAATCCATGAAGTTCCCATGGTTTAGACGTTCCTTTTCAAGGATGGTTCTTAGTGATAGGTTATGGACGGTCGGGATAGCATTGTTGTTGTTAGCCATCTACAATATTACAAAATTCAATTTTAGTACTTTTAATATCAATATATTTTGATTATAATACCCTTTCGTCTCATAGACAATTAATAGTCAAACTTTAGAATCCAACGTTACATTTAAATATCGGTTAGGTGACCTTTATCCCTTTATTTAATTAACAAGGTAGTCAACGTTTGACAATTGTAACCTATTACAATTTCTAGTGTATGGGATAGGTAAAACATCTTATGTTTGTTTGGCATGTTTATCCCATCAACACCCTTTGTACGTCATGCTTCGGTGATCCTAATGCATGATTTCCAAATTAAGTCGTCCTACTTAGACACACGTGTGGATTTGCTAATATTAGTGGTTAGGTGACCTTTATCCCATAAATGTGGCAAACCCACTTCAAAAACATAAGTTCCCTTTAATGTGGTTAGGTGACCTTTATCCCACATTAAATTCTCAAATGATTCGAGTGTTGTAGAATAGGATGGTGTTTGACTTGATTTAAAAGGGGTTTATGTTTCACAAAATTCTAGTTTGGAAAACAATTTTCATACCTTGCATTTGTATGCATTCAAATGCATGGTAGTTTATTTGAAACTTTTTTCAAAATTCCTTTAATAGCCCAATAATTATGAAAACAATTTTCATTGGTAAAACCCATTTTATTACTTATTGATTTCTAAGGAACCAATTTTATGCGAGTTGTTGATTACGAGTTGTTAACTATCCAATTCCATAATAAGATAAGATGAACGTAAATCAAACATACATGCATAATAAAACAACCACAGTTCATAACCATAGCCAATGGATTTGGCAACACTTGTTGGCCAAAACAAGTGTGCCAAGGGTCAATTATAAAGCATAAACATGACACAAGGCATTGAGATGGTGTGCTCCCACTTGATCCCGCATCCTAATGCATCAAGTGTCCATTTTGTGTTGTCACCATTTTGCTTTATTTGGGCTTTCTCTTGGGCTCCAACTTCAGCTCCTAGCTTCCTTGGGCCTTCATGCTTTGGGCTTTGGTTATTGGGCTTAAAACCAATATTGGGCTATGAGCCCATTTGGGCCTAAAATGGCCCAACCAAAAAACAAAGTCTTCTTGAACTCTTTTACAAAATATATCCTAATACATTTTTACTAGTAAAAGAGATACAACTAATCTACTTTATTATTACAAACCATCATAAAAATAATAGATTACAAACCCAAATAAATAATCATACAATCACAACACAAAACACATCCATATGCAAGGTATTGGCTAGGTTATGAACATCTGGATACACATCCAAATATGCACATAACAATCGATTTTGGCAGCCCCTTTTCAACCAATATTCTTGGCCAACATAAATCAAGAACAAATGGGTTTGGTTCAAACAAACAAACAACCATTTCCATATTTTAAAGATCCTAAACAAGCATATAAAATAGCATCTTTAAAACCTGAAAAGGGGACCAAACAGCCCACAAAACTCACGGCCATATGGTGTTATACACCACAAAACCGTGAACAAGAGTGCCCAAAATATGTATGCATTCGTATAAGTGGCTCTTGATGCCATTGATGGGGTTTAACAAGATTATCAAAGTCCATATAAGCCAATATATATGAAAAACGCAGCGGATTAAGAGTTTAAAATCTTGTTATATGTAGATTATCAAACCCATTTGAAAAGCTAAACCCAAACCATGGATCCATATACGAAATGCATACAATAAAGATAAACATAGAATGTTAGAAGACAACCTTTCAAGCTTCAAGAAAACGAGTTTGGGAGATGTTAGAGATGATCTTTGTGGCTGAATCTTCAAGCAAAAAGACCTCAAGAGATGATACCCACAAGCTCCTTCAAACACCCACTTGCTAGGTTGTGAAACACCAACTTGAAAGCCCTCTCTACAACCGTTTTTCCAGCCAAGAACACTTGATTCCAAGCTGAAAATCACCTAGTTTCAGCTCCAAAACCCGTTTTTGAGAGAGAGAGTAGAGAGGATTTTGCTCTTGTGTGTGAGAGAGAAAGTGTTAGAGATGGAAGAGTGTTAGAGTTAGAAGAGTGTTGCATGTTACAAGAAACAAAAGGGGATTCCCAAGGCCAAGGGGCCGCCGAAATTGGGATCCCTTGTTTCCCTCCCATTTGAATAATTATTTTGTAAAAAAACTCTTGTTTTATAAAATTAAAACCAATTTTAATTTTATAAAATATAACACACTTTTGTTTTTATTACTAACCAATTTAAATAATAAACAACTAACATCTCATGACCAAATTATCCATATAATATTGTTCATTTACAAAAGCAATGATTTAGAAAACCCGGTTTCTAAATTGGTGCTAATATTTATTTGTGTGATATTATCAGAAAATAATATTTATCGGTGTTTGTATGACTTGTTATTGGGTATGACCGACTTGGATAATATCACACTAGCCACATGAATTTAATATGTATCTTGGGCAGATGTATTCCTTCATTAACATCATCAAAACTTATTCCCCATTGGAGACAAAGCCATTGCCAATGATGTGACCCTAGCATCATTGCCAAAACAAACAAACCCCTTCTTTCCTTGAGAGTAATCATGAAGAAGAGAGTTGTTCCCTATCATATGCATAGATCCTCCACTGTCACCATACTAGATGCTACTGTGGCATGCTGAAGAACCCTGCAATCATAATAAATTAGTTAGTTTTTGAGACCCAAACCTTTTTGTTTTGGGTCTGTTCACATCAACAGATGGTAAACTAACAAATTTGCTATGAAGAACAGCCTGAGGGGATGGAGATGGTGAAGAAGAAGAATCCTTTGGCATGGATTTTCTTCTTTGTGGTTTCAGCACAGGAGCATATAATTGGTTGACTCTCCCCAATAGATGTTGAACCATCATAACAAGTTGTTTCTCATTCTGTTATAAAGCCTTCAGCTCATCAGACACATTAGTGCTTGAGATTGATGGATTCTTGTGTTGTACCATCTCCCATTGAGCAACCTCAGCTGTTGCCTGATTAACCCCTTCCTTTTTGGATTTCTTTTTGGATTTTGGGGTTACGGGTATTGATGTTGCTGGTACAAACTTGGTTTCAAACTAAGTTTTCATTTTATCCATATTCTTTTTAATGTTCTCATTGTGTTTGAGTTTGGAGCCCTTTTATACCAGCAATCATCAGTAAGATGATTGAATAAGCCACATATTCACATGGCTTTTCTTCATCTTAAGTTGATCATCTACTGAAGAAGATGAAACTACTGAAGACTTATTTCAGCAGTTTGCGACCAGTACTAGCAGTTTTCTTCCTTGCAGTACATGCTTTCTTGATATCTTCTTCAGTAGTTTTCCCACCCTTTCTACTGGCAGTTTTCTTTCCTTTAGTACATGCAGTAGTTTGGGTTTGTTCTCCAGGTGTTATGAATTGCTTTTAGTACTTTGAGTACTTTGTGAATACCACCTGGAGCGATCAACCTTTTGATCATGTGAGTGTCAGCATTTGAACCATCAACATCAGCTAATAGGTTTTGGGAGGAATTAATGCCGACTCCAACCTCTGATGGTGCTGTATCAGATAGTAGATCACATGATGAAAAGGATGGTTATTGCTTTCTTCATCAGATTCTACCTCTGCTCGGGAGGTAAATCTATAGGAGGAGCAGTGTGATTATAACCAATGCCAAACTTCACATTGGAAGCAGACTGCTTACTGAGAAGCATTTCAAAACCCTTGCAGGAATGTACCCATCGATCACACTCTACCTGGGTAGCTGCAAGTGTCTTTGAGGTCTGTGTACTTCTCTAGAAGTACCTCTTCCCTAGCCTTATCATCAGTGATTTGGCATTTAAGTTTGTAAATCTCATCATTCTTATCATTAAGCACAGACTCAAATTCAGCTTTTCTTTTGGATATTATTTTTTCTAGCTCAATGTTCTTGTTAATTAAAGCTACATTTGTTTGTCTAATAGATGCAAATGCGGCTATGCATGTTTCAGAACATAGCTTGGCTTTGGCCTCAGAGGATACCTGTGATACCTGTGGTGTGGACACATTAGAGGATAAGGTATCAGCAGACTCCAGGGCCATAAGAGCAAGGTTTCCAAAAGAATTGTCACCACCATGTTGACCAGCACCAGAAAACAGTTGTTCATGACCAGACATATCATCTGGTAAACTGCTCCAATCAACAACTCCTGGGGTGAAAAAGCTGTGTTGTTGAGGTTGAGATTGTTGATGAGATTGGGAAGGTTAAGGCTCAGGAAGGGCAAGTGGTTGTTGAGCAATGGGTACTTGAACTTGACTGGTTTGTGGCATGTAATAGCAGGGATATGGATATGGCATTGGACCCTGAGGGACAAAATATGCAGGAGATAGAGGTTGTGATTGATGACCAGAACTAGCAGGATGTTGCCCTCCGTTTTGATGAATATTACTTGGAAAAGTCACAAAGGGTGCAGAGGAGTTAGATCCAGATGAGCTACACTCTCTTGCAAAGTGCCCAAGCCTGTGGCATTTGTGACACCTCAACTTACTCTTGTCAAAACGATTTTTGGTTTTGCCAGAGAGTCCAGGGAATTTCCTACCAGTTCTCTTGTAGAACTTCTGAGATCTGATATTAATCAAGGCCATTTTGCTCAGAATATCCATCTCTTCTAAGTCATCATCAGTTATACATTTCAAATCATCCATAATGAAGCACAAATTGTCACTATTACAGCCTGACGGACTATCAACACTCACAAATGCATGATCAGAACTGTTTGAAGAGAAATCTATATGCACATCATAATTCCTTTCTGATGCAGCATATTCTGACTCATGACCAACCAAGGCAGTGTTCCCTGGTACAAAGTCTTCAGTGAGCTTTCCTCATGATGCCAGTTTCCTTTTCTGCTTTATCTCTCTTACAAATGTAAGCAGTTTCCCATGAAGTTGGGTGAGAGATAGGTTATCCAGATTTGCATTAGTGCGTAGGACAATTGTATATGTGTCCCATCTCTCAGGCAGTGATCTGAGGAATCTGTGGTTCATCTGGCTATTAGTGTATTCATGTTTGACCATTTTCAGCACAGAGATCAAAGATGAAAAACGCTCAAACTGTTGAGTCAGAGTCTCACCCTTCCTATGAGCAAATGTCTCATATTGTTGGGCAAGTATTTTCCTATTGTTTGCTAAGACCTCATCAGTACCACCAAATTGTTCTTTCAGTGCCTTCCAGAGGTCATGAGCAGTTTCATGATGCATAAGCCCAGAATAGATTTCATTAGCAGTGCCATGGCCAGAATTCCTTGAGCTTTAGCATCAATCTCAAATAGTTTTCGATCCTCATCAGAGTATTGTTCCTTCTTCTTCGGAACCATTTGGTTGGTTTCCGGATTGTTCACCATAGGCTTATGTGGACCATGTACCACAGATGTCCAACAACCTGAACTGTTAACAAACAGGTGATGGAGCATTCTTCGTTGCCATATGTTATACTCAGTCCTAACCAGCATCGGAGGCTTGGTTGAGGAACCAGTATTGTGAGGGTCACTAGAAGGAGTAGTCATATTCAGAATTCAGACAAATTCAAGGTAAACAAAGTAAATCTAGCTCAAAACCACTTAGAACCTCAAACAAAATGGCAAGAAGCAACAGAAACTAAATCTCTATAACCGATTCTTGCAAATTTGCTAATTCGATCAAACGTACATATCATCTAAGCCTATTATTATTATTTGGCTCGCTTAGACATTATTCGCGGTGTTACAAGTCCACCCCCCTTATTTAGGTTTCGTCCTCGAAACCTGTTAGGATCTCAGCATCTAGTTTGATCAATTAGATTGGATTTGCACCGGAATGAGCCCACGAATTAACAAAATTAAACAAGGACACACGATATTTATCAATGAAATAGTGTTTGTTATAGAGAGAGAATTTCTGCCAAAACGAATATATTCATTCAATAAACGCTTCGGCTAGCTTCCGCACAGTTACAATTAGGTCATCTTTCCTTTTATAAGGGAAGCTGATGTCACTTGACAGTGACATCTAACTGTTATTTAACTACTAAAAGTTAACACAACTACTGCAGATGTCAAACAGCTGACATCTTCTTACAAAAATACCAAGTGTTAACTATCACTACAACTACTAAAAAGAAACTACTGAAACAACAACGACTGAAGAACATGCTCTTCAGTTGTTTTACAAGTACTGAAATAGAAAAGAAAACTACTGAAAGGAAACCATCACAACAACTGAAGAATGCTTCTTTAGTTGTTATGACAAACTCTGAAGGCTTCAGTACTTGGACTTCTTGAACTTCAGTTGTTGTCATCAGCTGATGTCTTCAGATGTTGTCTTCAGTCTTTGTACTTCAGCTGTTGATCTTCAGTACTTTAGTCTTCAGCTGTTGGTCTTCAGACTTTGGTCTTCAGCTGTTGAAGTCTTCAGTACTTTAGTCTTCAGCTGTTGATCTTCAGACTTTGTCAAACAACTGATCAAGTCTTCAGTAGTTGTTGTGATGTCTTGTAGGACTTAAAGGTTTTTCTGATCTGGCTCATTGGTTCTTTTGGTCCAACAAAACCTGCTAGTCATTGAATAGTTGAGGTTAATACTGCCTCATCTCCTCATCAACTTCTCAAGTGGACTTCGATCCTTTCCTATGCTTCCACTGTACACGCACCAAGGGAACCACCTTATTCCTTAGCCTCTTCTCCTTACGATCGATGATCGCCACCGGTTGCTCCACATAATTGAGCCGTTCATCCACTTCAATATCCCCCAGTGGCACCACCATATTCTCGTTGGCTAAGCACTTTCTTAAGTGAGATACATTGAATGTCGGATGAATTCCACTTAACTCACTCAGCAACTCCAACCTATAGGCCACCTCTCCTACTCGAGCAATAATTCAGAAAGGCCCTATGTATCTTGGGCTCAACTTGCCCCGCTTCCTAAACCGAATGATGTCCTTCCAAGGTGAGATATTTAACATAACCCTGTCACCCACCTGGAACTCAATCGGTCTGTGTCTCTTATCGGCATACAAATTCTGTCTATCTTTGGTTGCCTTCATAAAGGCTTTTATCTTTTCCAGCTTCTCATTCGTAGCCTCAACCACCGCGACGCTCCCTAACTCTTTATGGCCGATATCACCCCAACAAGCTGGTGTTCTAAATCTCCTACCGTATATCATCTCATAAGGAGGCATGCCAATGCTGGCATGGTAGCTATTGGTATATGAAAACTTAGCTAATGGTAAGTGCTCATCCCAGCTTCCTCCAAAATCAATGACACATGCCCGGAGCATATCTTCCAACATCTGAATCGTCCGTTCCGACTGACCATCCATTTGAGGATGATAAGACGTGCTGATATATAACCTCGTCGCCATGGCATCATGAAATCTCTTCCAAACCATGGATGCAAACCGAGTGTCAAAATCCGACACGATAGACACCGGTACACCATGGCTACTTACAATCTCCTTGATGAATAGATCCCCTAATCTTTCGGAAGAATACGTCTCGCGGATCGGTAGGAAGTGAGCACTCTTCGTCAAATGATTAAGTATCACCCATATGGCATCATACCCTTCAAGGTACGCGGTAACTTCGTTATAAAGTCCATGGTGATATGCTCCCACTTCCACTCGGGTATGTCCAAGGTTGGATCTTCCCATATGGCTTCTGATGCTCTGCCTTCACCTGCAAGCAAGTAAGGCACTTACTCACGTACTCCACTACGTCACGCTTCATACCCGGCCACCAATAATCTCTCTTCATATCTTGATACATCTTTGTAGCACCGGGATGAATGGAGTATCAAGTCTTATGAGCTTCATCCATAATCTTCCCATGTAGATCCTCAAAACATGGAATCCACATCCTTCCAATCGGGTCCTAACACCGAGTGTGTTTTCAGCCAACTCCGCGACCAGACCTCTCATTCTTTCAGAGTTAAGATAATCTTCCTTCAGCGCCTCGTCTTGAAACTCTTTTACCTGCCTCATGACATCAGAGGTCATGACCAATTGGTAAGCCTTCACCCAAAGCAGCTCGGGTCTCTCCTTTTGGCTAAGGGCATCCACCACCACATTAGCTTTGCCCGGATGGTAATGGATCTCGTAATCATAATCCTTTATGAGCTCCAACCATCTCCTCTACCTCTTGTTCAAATCTTTTTGCTCGAACAAGTACTTCAAGCTCTTGTGGTTAGTGAATATGGTGCACTTCATCCAGTATAAGTAGTGCGTCCAAATCTTTAGCGCAAAGAACACGGCCGGTAGCTCCAAGTCATGAGTAGGATAACTAACCTCATGAACCTTTAGCTGTCGGGATGCATAGGCTATAACCTTCCCTCCCTGCATTAACACACATCCTAACCCTGAGTAAGAAGCATCCGAATAACCACCAAGTCCTTGTTTCCATTAGGTAATGACAGAACTGGAGCTTGAGTCAGTGTCGCCTTTAACTCCTCGAGCGCCTTCTCCTGAGCTTGACCCCATATAAACTATACATCCTTACCGGTCAGCTTGGTTAGTGGAGAAGCGATCTTAGAGAAGTCTTGAATAAAACTTCTGTAATGGCCCGCCAAACCCAAGAAACTACGAATCTTGGATGGTGTCTTCGGAGACTTCCGTTGCATCACCGCCTCCACCTATGCCGGGTCTACCATAAGCCCCTCGGGATTCACCACATGACCCAAGAACTGAACTTCGCGCAACCAGAACGCGCACTTGGAGATTTTTTCATATAACTTCTCCCACCTCAACGTCTCCAACACTTCTCGAATGTGATAGGCATGCTCCTCCTTGCTCTTTGAATAAATCATGATATCATTGATAAACACAATCACTAATTTATCTAACATCGGCCGACAGACTCGATTCATTAAATCCATAACGCGTGCGAAACTCGTAGTGACCGGCATAGCAGCCGGCGCGTTGGTCAAACCAAATGACATAACGAGAAACTCGTAGTGACCATAACGCGTGCGAAAAGCTGTTTTTGGAATATCCTGCTCCTTCACCTTCAACTGATGATAACCAGATCGATGGTCTATCCTTGAAAACCAATTGGCACCCTGGAGATGATCAAACATATCATCAATTCTCGGTAAGGGGTACCGATTCTTCACTGTCAGCTTATTCAACTCACGGTAGTCTATACACATCCTCACGCTACCGTCTTTCTTCTTCACAAATAAGACTCGAGCACCCCAAGAGAGATACTCGGTCTAGTGAACCCCTTATCAAGGAACTCCTGAAGTTGCTCCAATAATTCCTTCATTTCAGTCGGAGCCAACCGATACGGTGCCTTGGCAACAGGTTGGGAACGTGGTATCAGATAAATCTGAAAGTCGATCTGGCGGTCCCGTGGCAGTCCTTGTAAGTCTTCGGGAAACACATCCGGAAAGTCACACACAACTGGTACATTAGACAGTTGTGGTGTTGGCGCATCCACGTCCTTTACGTAGCCAAGTAAGCACTACATCCACGCCTCATGCACTTTCCCGCCACCGCATCACTTTCGGGATCGTCGTGACTTGATCACCGTAAACCGTCACCGTATTCCATCAGGTGCTGTCAATCGGATCATCTTCTGTGACACACAATGTTCGCTTCATAGTCCGCCAACCAATCCATTCCCAGGACTACGTCGAAACCACCTAAGGTCATCACAAATGGTCTAACAGGAAACTTACGACCTTCTAATTCAATGTCACAGCCTTCTATCATCTTAGAAATCCTGGTAGAGTTACCTATGGCAGTTTCTACATTGAAGGGCTCATCAATACTTCTACTCTTAATGGGCAACTTAGCTTAAAAGGTAGCAGAAATGAAACTCCTACTAGCACTGGAATCAAACAACACAGATGCAAGAGTTTGGTTTACTAGAAACCTACCTGACACCACATCGGGGTCTATCCTAGCCTCCTCCCGAGTCATCATGAAAGCTCGGGCGCTTGCCTTCTGCCCCTCAGTTCCAGACTTCCTCCCTGCCCCGGAACTCTCTGCCCTCGGCTTCTTGCAATCCCAACTCAGATGGCCATTCTCTCCACAGTTATAGCACCGTACAACTCCACAATCTCTAGCCATATGACCAGGCTTCCCACATTTGAAGCACATGTTTGACCCCCATTTGCATTCTCCCGAATGCTCCTTCCCGCATTTACCACATTTCTTCGACCCTGCACCAGATGTGACCACCCACCGGTCATCCGCCCGTGCACTCTTATTGTTTGTCGGGGCACCACCCCGACCAAACCTCTTCCCATTCAAGTTCTGGTAACCACCACCCTTCTTGTTCACCTCAGCCACCACCACCTCCCGCTTATCATACAGTCTTCCCACCAGATCGACCACCGACCTAAATGAACTCGGCCGAGCAGCAATCATATGCCTGCGAATATCCGCTGGCAAGCCCTGAATATACCTCTTGATCTTTTGCGACAGAGGTGTCACCTAATCCGGCACCAGTCATGCCATCTCATTAAACTTGGTAGTATATTGCTGACGTGTCATTGTTCTCGCCTCTAGCTGCAGGAACTCTCTTTCGACCTTATCCATCTCCCTATGAGGTCAGAACTCCTCAATCACCAATTTCTTCAGTTCAGACGACCTCATTCTTCCAATCGCTCGACTACCCTTGGCTTGGACAATATTGTCCCACGAACACAGAGCTGAGTCCATAAATGAGTGGGTGGCGAATGTCACCTTCTGATCCTCCCGACACTCGTTGCTATCGAGAACAACTTCCATCTCTCTCACCCATCGGTGAGCAGTAGCAGCAGTGTTATTTCCATCAAACATTGGGGGCTTGCATCTCATAAATGCCTTATAGTTATAGCCTCGTGCTGTCTCCTGCATAGGCACTTCTTCCTCCTCCTCATCATTTGGTAGAACTGTCTCAGTCTCTGGTCGCTCCCGTCCTCCCGAAGACCTGTTCCTTTCCCTTTTATCCCCTTCCCTTACGACCTTTATCACCTCGGTCACCACAGACGGTAGGATCGTCTGCATGACCTGATGCACTTCCTCAACTACAGCCTCCTTCACTGAGGCCTCAAGTTAGCACTCTCATCTCCGCCCTCTGGATGAGGGGTCTCGGGCTCTTCATGAGCCACCTTCTCGCCCTAGGCCTTCCTCTCATGACCTGTGGTTTAGCACCACGTCCACCACGACGCTTTAGAAGATCTACCGCCAACCATCTTCTAAGCACGCTATAAGATTCAAACACCAACATGGTCATTCAAGGTAATAGCTCAGTTTATGTTGAGTATAGTAAGTCCCTAATTATAGTGGCCAGTTATGATTAGCCACTTACTTTACTCTTCATATCCCAAGCATTTCCTATCCTGACTACATCAGTATCTGAATCTACTAACAGCACATAAACCACATAACATGTGCATGCAATACCAGTTAACATTAAGAAAATAACCCATGGCACGTAGCTACTCGGACTGGCATCCATTCTCTTTTCGTCCCATTTTCTGTTCAGTTTATGTTTCATTTGAAAATTTACCCGTTTCACTTAAACTTTGGCTTTGATACCAACTTCTAAGGCCTTGTTCCTGGGATGCTCACAACTAGTCAATCATTGCACATAAAATATATAATCTCATTAACTTTACTAAAATCATGCAGCAAATTCACTTTAAACAAACATTTCATTTCCTTTAAATAAACACTTTTGCAAAATAATACATCGTCCATTACAGAATATAGTTCGTTCATATTACAATGCAAAAACGTTATATAAAATAATTCCATCCAAAATGCCAAGTAACTGCCCCACGCCATCCTTAGCAATGCTCACCTGCCAACTGGAAAATGCATAAAAAGTCAGCATTGCTAAGTGAGTTCTAGTTTTATAAAAACATTACATTACCTTCATTTCATTAAAACATTTTCATTACTATCACACGTGATCACACATCATACATACATCAAGGTAATCATTATTATCTTCATCATCGTACATTTCGCACGTTTCGCGCATTTCGTACTTATCGCACTTTTCATGCATTATTATATTTCACTTCTATCTAGGTCCTGTCATGTACTTAACCCCCCTCTAGAGCACCAAGAAATTCATCTAGGGTTAAGCGAAAAGGACCCCATAGCGCATGTATGGAGTGGTCACTAGGACAAACTCCCATTGTGTGGGTGAACTCTTAAGGGTTAGCCAAAATCACACGCTGTATAACACACAGTAATTAGGAAATCACACGTATTGGAGCAGTCACCCAGACTGAACTCTTACTGTGTGTATGAACTCTTATGAGTTAGCCAAAATCGCATGCTGTAGACACACACAGTTGCATAGTTGAGCTAACATGTCTCAATGAGTTATGAACCTCCTCTCATTTGCTTGCAAGGCTTTTCATTCGTTCCTTCATTATGTTCCACTTCATTATCTTAAATCTTTCATTTTGTTAAGATAATACTTTACGTCCATTATCAATATCACACCACGTAAAGTCAGGTCATCATACGTAATAAGGAACATAAGAAAACATATCCTACATAACATACATAGCATACTTAACATCAATCATACATCATCATAAACACCATGCATCGCGCATTCACATACATAAACATATGCATATCAAGCATAAAGCATCACAAGACATAACTGACCCATCGCGGGACAACAGGGGTTCGGGGGCGAGAGCCCCTCATAGCGGGGTCCTAGGGGCAGCAGCCCCTAGTGAGGTCCAAGGGGCAACGCGCACATTTCCTTATGGAAAAATCAATCTTCTCGTTAAAACCTCTTAAAATCTTGGTCATTTAAATCAAATATTTTGTATGCATTCCGGCCCCAAACTAGTTCAAAACCTTTAAAATATGGGATCTAGATCTCCCTTGTACTCAGTGAGTAGCTTCTCAATCGTGCTTACAAAGCCAGGGTTGCACTGCACAGCCTGTAGATAAGTTAACACTCAAAGGAGTTAATTTCTGCCTAATTTCACTGCTAGTTTCACTATAAGATTAGCAGTTTTGCTACTAGTTTCGCCAGCAGTTTCGCTGCTAGTTTCGCTAGCATCTTCGCTGGCATCTTCGCTGACATATTCGCTGGCATCTTCGCTGACATCTTCGCTACCAGTTTCGCTGCCACTTTCGCCCAACTTTAGTTTTGCGGGAAGATCCGCAGTTTTGCTGGACGAATAACTAATTTCGATGGATGAACACCCAGTTTCATAGAACGGGCTGAAAAATACGAACCAACCCATTTTTGACCCAAAACTTCAATCTTTTACATCCAAAACCTTGGTTTATCACCCAATAAGCATTATCTAAGCTTTTTACATGTTTTCTTACCCAATAACATGAGCTTTGGGTGAATCTTTGCCACTTTCAAAAACCCCAAACCTAGAATCCATGGATTCATGATGTTTTCTTGTTGTTTGGTTACCCACGAACACCGATCTTCAATCCCGAGATCAACCGAGCTTTGAATCTTCAATTTTCTCTACTTTCTCTCTCTACTCTCTCTCTAGAACTAGAGTGTTGAGTTGAAAATGAGAGCTGCTCAAGCTGATCTATTTATATATACTGGGCATTCTCAGGACCTAAACACACCAAACACATAACCCATAAAGTCTTTCTGAAGTCAGTTGGATCGATAAACATGTGAGCATGTTCTTAACGGAAGGATAAACAACAGAACAAACCAAAAGTCAAATAATAATACGAACTATAATTAAATAGTTTCACTGATATCACCTAACAATTACAAGCCCGTTACAACATAAGAATCAAGACTCTTGGCAAGGGAAGATCGAGCATGATTTTCCCTCTCCTCCGGCAGCCCTAGGCTTCCGGGCACACTCTCTCTAAAACCCTTAATCTCTTTACACATTGAAACTAGTATATATAGGCCTCGGCCCATATTAGATGCGACTGGGCCCATTCGTGCGAGTGGACCATCGTATGGTTCAATCGTACGACTGGACCATGCATATGGTTCAATCGTACGACCGGACCATATTTATGGTTCAGTCTTACGAATGTCCTAATCGTATCTCTCAGTCGCATGACTGTTCCATTAGCATGGCTTAGTCGTATGACTAAGTCTCATTCGCATACGCTCCTGCGAATGACCCAGTTTCTTGTGTTTACAACATATCAGGTGCAATACATTAAGCCTACACTATTCGACAAGTGACTAACACACTATATATGACTATATATGCTCCAACAGTCTTCTCGCTCTATAACCCATATTCGGCTTATTTTCATTAATGATATCGTCTAAGCCCATTATTATTATTTGGCTCGCTTAGACCTTATTCGGGGCGTTACACTAAACCTTCATCATCCCTTGAACAATGTCATTGGGGATGTTCGATTGGGAGTACAGACTAGAAACCAGCTGTACTCAGTTGATTATGCCTTTGTAATGGAAAAGGGATACCTTCACGATGGATCATATCGATGTTTTTTGTCTCAATTTGAGCCAAAATATGTAAGTGAAGTCTTAAACGATGAGGCATGGGTTAGTGCCATGCAAGAAGAACCCCTATAGTTCAAAAAGCTAGGATTATGGACATTGGTGGACACCAAAAGGTGCTAAGGTGATTGGCACTAAATGGGTCTTGAAGTGCAAGAAAGATGACCAAGGGGTCATAATCGAAACAATGCTCGACTTGTGGTACAAGGTTTTAGACAAGTCGAAGGCATAGACTACAATGAGGTGTTTGCACCTGTGGCTAGAATGTAAGCAATCTGTATCTTCCTAGCCTATGCATCTTACATGAAGATTAAAGTTAATCAACTAGATGTAAAAAGTGCATTCCTTCATGGTGAAATCCGTGAGATAGTCTACGTCAATTAACCCGAAGGATTTGAGGATCCTTATCATCGGAACAAAGTTCACAAACGGACAAGGCTCTCTACGGGCTCCATCAAGCCCCTAGAGCTTGGTATGAGAAACTCGCAACTCATCATGTGAAACATGGCTTTCACAGAGGAGTGATTTTTGTACGTTATTCATCAAAGAAAAAGACAGTGATTTACTTCTGGTATAGATATATGTGGACGACATAATCTTCAGTTCGAAGTATGAAGAATTATGTAAAGAATTTTAATCTGTAATGAGAGCAGAGTTTGAGATGAGTGCAATGGAGGACATGAAGTTCTTCCTTGGATTACAGGTGGATCAGAAACCAAAAGTAATCTTCCTGCATCAATCAAAATGTGTAGGGGACATCATCAATCGGTTTGACATGGAGAATGCTTCAGATGCTGGAACTCCACTTGCCACAAACCATGATGTGGCACCCGACGAAAATGGTGATCTGGTTGATGCTACAATGTATAGAAGATGATCGGATCCCTTATGTATCTCTCAGCATCTCGTCCTGATATCATGTATGCCACATGTCTTTGTTCAAGATATCACGCAAAACCAAAAGTAAATCATCTCATTGGTGTGAAATGAAATTTTCGTCATCTGAAGGGTACTCCAACACTCGGGTTATGGTATCCTCATGATGTTGATTTTGAGCTTATAGCGTATAGTGACTCGGACTATGGTGGTTTCAAGATGAATTACAAGTCAACATCTGCAGGATGCTAGTTTTTTGGTAGACGGTTAGTCACCTGCAGTGTAAGAAGCAGACATTAGTTGCCCTTTCAACTTGTGAAGCTGAATACGTTGCTGCTGCAAGTTGGTGTTCGCAAATCATTTGGATTCAACAGCAAATGCGCGACTACGATTTGAAATTTTCTAACACTCCTATTTTTGTTGATAACTCTGCTCCTATTGCTGTCACCAAAAATCCAGTCCAACATCCTAAAACTACACACATCGGTATTAAATATCACTTTATACGTGATTGTTTTGAAAAGAAATTAATCGATGTGGTTAAAATTAATATGGATTTTCAATGCGCTGACCTCTACACAAAAGTATTTGATAAACCAAGGTTTTTATATCTTTTAGAGGTTAATGGCATGAAAACGAAAAGTGATGTGATTCTGGAGGAAGAAAGTGCGTAGTCCGACATGTTTTCTTTTCTTTTATTTTATTTTCCTCTCTATTAAAATCCAAAAACACAAAAATATTTTCGGTTTTAGAGTTTTAGGGGGAGAATAGGTTAGTTTAGTATTAAAAAAGTTGCATTATTTAACTCACAAAAAAACAAGGGAGTTGGGCAGCCTAGCTAATAGAAATGAGATCAAATCTATAATTCTGATTCAACGCTTATGGAAAATGATAGTACACAGGGAACAATTTGTTTGGGACTACAAAAGATTTAAATGATTAACATGCAAAATTCAAAGTATACGTCTGAGAAGTCTAAGAAAAATAAAAGGAAAAATGATTGTAAAACTAGTATGCTACTGAGGTAACAAAGAGAAAGTAGACCTAGAGGTTGCTAGACCATTATATGATGTGTTTGTAGATTCCACACAATAGAGGAGGAGACCTCATTGGTGATTTAAATTCAAACTAAGTTGTTCAACTTGCTGTGGGTTCCCATCTTATCCCTAGTTAACATAAGCAATGCATTTCCAATAAGGGGTGATGAGCAAATAAACGCCACAAATGTGTGCGGATGACCATAAAAAGTGCAAAGCACGAAAAAAAAATATTAAGTGCAATCAACCTAATGACAAATATTGTTTATGCGTTATGTGCAAAAAGAAAAATAAATGCTCTAACAAGAAGATAGGTTGTGTGCCTCTCTGCTATGCGGTGGCACTGACATGAGGATAAGCATAACCTAAATATTCTAGAATTCATTGTTGTTTGCGCCTCTCTATTGTGTGGTGGCACTGACATGAGGTTTGCATCTCTTTGAAAGCTTTTAGAATAGTTTCTTTTTGTCAAATACTCGTAGACCACTCAAAAATCTCCTAAGGAATGTTGATTATCATATAAGTGTGGGATCCACAAATGCTTGTTGAAATAATCAAACCTAATGTACCACCAATCTGTGTCAAAAATCAGTGTATGGATTTAGAGGACAATCATAATTACAATCATCGTGGCTGCAACTCTTGACATTCAAAATCAGTGTGCGCATCTTATAGCTCTAGTATGGTTTCTTAAACTTGATGTTGACTCTCTATAAATCAAGGATAATCAAACTTGAATCAAATCATGAATAATTAGATCAAAATATGTTAATCACACTCAAAACCCCTTTGATCTTCAATTAGATTGCAAAATATGTGTTTACAAGTTATCCCACAATCTATTGGTCATGCAACCATTATCAATACCTAATTACAATTAACCTATTTATAGTCTAGACTAATATTCACTAATTGCACTTAACCCCCTAGACTTAGGCTAATTAATGGAAATTACATATTAATCATAAAAATGACTAAAACAAGATAAAATAAATTTTTTTCACACAAAATAAATTTATTACAATAAAACTCCAAGTCATTTAAATCTCAATGTCTCGTCTTGGTTCCTCGTCTTGAACGTGTCAGGATTGACTTTTGTTTACTTTAACCGTGACATTGACTTTTGTTGGCTTTCATATTGTTGATAATATAGACTATCTTTTAATTATAAACGTCTTCAAACGAATCAGCACCGAGAAGTCAACAATAGAAAGATCTTTTAATTGAAGCTTTCCGAATCTGATTAAAAAGAATATTCATCTCATAAGCTCCCCCTATTTATATTCTCCTCCTTTTGGAGTGCAAGCTTTGCAAGGATATTGGAACAGCTTTCCCAAATCTCTAATCTTGAGTGCTCCAGAAGATGGAGGAGGAGGATTCCTAGCTCGGTATCTTTTACAAACTTGAGGAACAGCTTCTCTGATCAGCCACACTGCTCAACTGATGATCGGCCATCACTTAAAGCAAAAATCTGAAACACATTCTCAAACACAATCTCGACATTTCTAACTAAACCATTTCATTTTAACAAAATAAACCCGTGTTTATCTGTGTGTTAAAAACAAGCGAACCCGTGTTCATTTGTACGTAATTTCTGTGAAATGCATGAAAAATGATAAAATTGTAACATCATTATATGGAAGACCTAAAATAAATTGAAATGAAATCTTGTTATAATATTTTTTACTTTTTATTATATATATATATATAATATAACATCCTTTTTTTAAACCGAGAACTGAATCGATCATGATATCATATCCTCAAGATATACTTTAGCACAAAGATGAATTTAATCATCAACAAGCAATGAGATCACACTGATAACTGAATTTAATCACAGTCTTTGAATGATTTTTAATTCTCAAACAGATCAATAATGATTGCTAATATGTTTGTCCACTTAAACCCATGCCCTATCTTTTTCAACAAGCAGGAGATGATTCATTATGGTTCAATAAATACTTTAGAATGCTAGGACCCCACAATCATTTGGCAAAAACCATCACCCACCTTAGGATTTCTTGAATTTTGTTATGATCTTTATAGAGCAAGGCTTATGTATTAGTGTGCAAGTGATTATCAACAGAACATTTCGTTCTATGATGAATTCACCATTTAGATTATTTGACGCTACTTAGACCAAAATGTTGAGAGCTCCAGGTCTATACTCACGTATAACAAAAGAGATGACCATTAATCATGTGCCGATGAGAGCTCCAGGTCAGTACTATCATACAACAAAGAGATCATCACTACAGGTCAGTACTACTATACAACAGAGGAGATTAGCACAAACACAAACACATAAATACACCAATCATGGCTCAAAGATATGGCTTATATTATTTAAATCATGGTGGGTGAAAGATCAATTCTCAATCCAATTTTTGTCGGGACTCAGTTTTCATACATGCCAAAATGATTGCGTAAATCCAGACGTCCTTAAGCATATAGTTTAATTTAAATCATGATGTTGCTGTCTACTTTATTCTTCATGCTGAGTCTACCAAGAATATCATTAAAGAATCTGTTTGTTTTTCTATTATTTGCACTAAAAATAAGATGTGAATCAGATAACAGCATCAGTTACTATCATTTCTCATTTTAAAAACACAAGTCATACAAAAACAAGATTTTCAAGAAGATATACAATCATTTCTCAATCATCTCAAATCAAGTTCACAGCTCTCTTTTCATTTTTATTCACTTATAGTCTCCCCCTAAATTTTTATTTTTGCAAACTTATTTTTATTTTTTATTATTATTTATTTTTTTAATTTTTTTATTTTTTCTAGTTTTTTATAAATCTGTACAAAAATCAAAATTTACCATAGAAGGTCTTCCAAACTACACTAATTATCAAGATAAGAAATGAATTATCAAGAAATATGCAGTGATTGTGCAGTGAGAACTGTGATTGTGCATATAAAAATCCAGATTATGGATAAAATACCATGATCTTAACCTGTTTGTTCCGCCTCAAATTTGAATTAGGAACAATCTCTGTTAGTAAACCGGATTACTAACAGTCCTCCTGAATTGTTCCTTCACATATAAACAGATTAGTTTGAAAGGGGAACCTGCTTCTGTACACAACCTTTTAAACATTCGGGGATATCCGTATTCTTCTTTTTAAGTTGCCAAATTTTTTTCGGTTCAATTAATTTGGAAATCATTTTCTGTTTAAGATCGGAAGGAAAAGAATTTGGTTTTGAACCTTTGGTCATTTTCATCTTTGAATCATGTGAAACCGGCTTCACATGAAAATGTTTAGATGGAGGATTTTTCATCCAACCATTCCAAGATATGTGCTTTTTACCTCTTGACCTAGAGAAGCAACCCGTGTTGCCTTTACCGTCTAGAACATTCTTTGTAGACTTACATTTGGAGAAGCAATTCGTTTTGCCTTTACCAATTGAAGCAAGTCTTTGAGGGCACTTCTTTACCACATGACCTTCTTTTCCACACTCAAAACAAGCCTGGAAAGGCTTTTTATTCTTTGTAGTCTAGTGCAGTACAGGTGGTGATGAGGATTGCTTTGAGCTTGTAGCAGATTCTTGCTTTTTTTGAAGTTTCCCATGCTGAACAGAGAATGAGATCTTCACTAGTTGACAAGCTTGTTTTGCAATTGGAGAAGAGATCCGTATAGGTCTTGATTCAGCTTTTGGAAGCTTTTAAGACTTGACAATGTCAGGAGACATCTTGATTTGTGAGGAACCAACATGCTCCTCTGTGATTGATTCATCATCTGAGCTTATCAAGTCTCGTATACACAGATCTTTCTCCAATGGATCTTGATTGACAGAAGTAGGATGTGTTGTTGTTGTTGGGACTTGATGATTAGATGATTCCTGATTTACTCTTCTTTCACAATCTTGATAGGCTCAAAAGTAGGAATTTCACCTGCTTTAAACTTATCAAAGAAGTTAGAAGAAATAGTAGATACAGATTTACAAACAACCAGGACTGAACAGTCATTATCTTGACTATCAGCATTCGGTTTATTGATCCTGTTGGACCAAAAGAACCAATGTGCCGGATCAGAAAAACCTCTAAGTCCCACAGACATCACAACAACTGCTGAAGACTTGATCAGCTGTTTCATAAAGTCTGAAGAGCAACAGCTGAAGTACAAGTACTGAAGACTTCAACAGCTGAAGATCAAAGTCTGAAGATCAACGGCTGAAGAACTAAAGTACTGAAGATCAACAACTGAAGACAACAGCTGAAGACATTAGTTGAAGACAACAGCTGAGGACATCAGCTGATGACAACAGCTGAAGACATCAGCCGATGACAATAGCTGAAGTTCAAGTACAAGTACTGAAGCCTTCAAAGTTTGTTACAATAGCTGAAGAAGCATTCTTCAGTTGTTATGATGGTTTCCTTTCAGTAGTTTTCTTTTTGTATTTGTAAAACGACTAAAGAGCATGTTCTTCAGTCGTTGTAGTTTCAGTAGTTTCTTTTCAGTAGTTATAGTAATAGTTAACACAACATTTTTGTAAGAAGATGTCAGCTGTTTGACATCTTCAGTAGGTGTGTTAACTATCAGTAGTTTTAATAAATTCTGTTAGATGTCACTATCATGTGACATCAGCAGACGTCACATCTCCTATATAAGAGATGTTGACCTAATTGTATGGGTGACATTCTGTTACCACGAAAGCGAATATTTAATGAAATATATTTTGCAGAATTCCTTCTGACTATAACCGTTTGTTCTTACTTCGAATATCTTTTGTGTTCTTGTGAATTTGCTAATTCATTGTTTGTTCTCCGCTGCTATACTCTCAAATCAATCAAACGTAGATCACTGATCCTAACAAATGGTATCAGAGCAGGTTACTCATTGATCGAACTAACAGTTGATCATTGAAACTACTATTTGATGTCTATGTTTGATTGAATTAGCTTATTTGCAAAACTGGTAATAGATTATTGAATTTCTGCCGCTTTCGTTTATTCATTTTGAGATCTCTCTTGGTTCAATTGGTTTGTTGTGTTTTGTTCTAAATCTGTTATAGCTTAATTGAATTTGGTTGAATCTGAGATGACTACTCCTTCTAATGACCCTCACAATTCTGGTTCCTCAACCAAGCCTCCGATGCTGGTTAGGACTGAGTATAACATATGGCAACGAAGGATGCTTCATCACCTGTCTGTTAACAGTTCATGTTGTTGGACATCTATGGTACATGGACCACATAAGCCTATGGTGAACAATCCGGAAACCAATCAAATGGTTCCGAAGAAGAAGGAACAATACTCAGATGAAGATCGGAAACTGTTTGAGATTGATGCTAAAGCCCATGGAATTCTGGCCATGGCACTGCCTAATGAAATCTATTCAGGGCTTATGCATCATGAAACTGCTCATGACCTCTGGAATCCACTGAAAGAACAATTTGGTGGAACTGATGAGGTCTTAGCAAACAACAGAGAAATTCTCGCCCAACAATATGAGACATTTTCTCATAGAAAGGGTGAGACACTGACTCAACAGTTTGAGCGTTTTTCCTGTCTGATCTCTGAGCTGAAAATGGTGAAACAGTAATACACCAACAGCCAGATGAATAACAGATTTCTCAGATCAGTGCCTGAGAGATGGGACACATACACTATTGTCCTACGCTCTAGTGCAAATCTGGATAGCCTATCTCTCACCTAACTTCATGGGAAACTGCTTACATTCGAAAGAGAGATAGAGCAGAAAAGGAAACTGTCATCATCAGGAAAGCTCACTAATGACTTTGTACGAGGGAACACTGCCTTGGTTGGTCATGAGTCAGAATATGCTGCATTTGAAAGCAATTATGATGAGCATATTGATTTCTCTTCAAACAGTTCTGATCATGCATTTGTTGGTATTGATAATCATTATGGCAGTAATAATGACAATCTATGCTTCATCATGGATGATCTGAAGGGATTCGCTGATGAGGATTTAGAAGAGATGGATATATTAAGCCAAATGGCCTTAGTTAATATCAGATCTCAGAAGTTCTATAAGAGAACTGGCAGGAAATTTCCTAGACTCTCTGGCAAAACCAAAGTTGGTTTTGACAAGAGTAAGTTGAGGTGTCACAAATGCCAAAGACTTGGACACTTTGCAAGAGAATGTAGATCAACTGGATCTAACTCTTCTGCACCCTTTGTGACTTTTCCCAGCACTAGTCTACAAAACAGAGGGCAACATCCTGCTGGTTCTGGTCATCAATCTCACCCTGTATCTCCTGCATACTTTGTCCCCCAGGGTCCAATGTCATATCCTTTTCCCTGTTATTACTTGCCTAAGCCAAATCCGGATCAAGCTCCAATTGCACAACAACCAAATGCATTACCTGAACCTCAACCTTCCCAATCTCATCAACAAACTCAACCTCAACAACACAGCTTTCCATAACCTTGTGTTAAGGCTTGGTATGCTGCAGCTAGAATAAGTGATAACTACTGATGATCTGAGTAAATAAGTACTGATGATCATTAGTAAGCATATCACATATAAGTACTGATTTGGTCAAACAACTGATAAAGTTCTAACTACTGATGTCAGTAAAAACAGAATAAGTACTAATGTCCTATGAAACAACTGAAAACTGCTAAACGGCTGATGAGTAAGTGTTGAGAACAGTATGAAACAGCTGAAAGGCTCTGAATTGGGGAAAACTACTGATGAGAACTTCCTCTTCAGTTGTTTTTACAACTGCTGTTTCATCCTAAACAACTGATGACCAAACCATGTTTTCAGTAGTTTCACAACTACTGATGACTAAAACCAAGTCATCAGCTGTTTACAACAACTGATGACAAAACCATGTCTTCAGTAGTTTCACAACTACTGATGACTAAAACCAAGTCATCAGCTGTTTACAACATCTGAAGACAAAACCAAGGTTTCAGTAGTTTCACAACTACTAATAACTAAAACCAAGTCTTCAGTTGTTTTCAAACATCTGAAGTCAAAACCATGGTTTTCAATAGTTTTATAACTACTGATGGCTGACACCAAGACTTCAGTTGTTTCAAGTTCTGAAAGGGTTATACCACGTCATCAGTTGTTTAAAACTACTGATGATTAACACCAAACCCTTCAGTCGTTTTTTGACCCGTCCCTATAAATACCTCATACCTGATCCTTCAGAGCTTCATCCTTTCGAAACCAAACGTTCAAACCTCCAAAACTTCTCTCTCGTTAATGGCGACCATGCAGCTCAAACCACGACATAACTGTGTAGCCTACCTCACCAAATCGCCTTTCTGGACAAAGTTCGATAACGCCATTGATCTTATGGTCAAGTCACCCTACAAACGACATTTCTTCTAAATCCCACCATTCATGCCGAATCCCTTCACCAGTTTTGGACGAACGTTACCATTACCATTGGGGAGAACAACACCGAGTCTCTCTGGTCGGTTGTCAACAACCATCAAGTGGTCATCAGTCCGGATATCATTCGACAAACCCTAAACTTGGATGATGCCACTTTTCCTACTGGGTTTCCAAAGGGCACAACTGATTTATCCTTTGCCCACCATGGATATCAGGGAAACCTTAGTGCCTCTACCATTCTGAAGAAACATTTCCATGATGCAGAACGTCTTATCTTTCACATGGTAAATGTTTGTTTAGCTCCTAAGACATCCTCTTGGGATCAAATGTCTACCAGATGGCAGCAGGTACTATTCTCTATCCTTGAGCAACAAGACTTAAACTTTTCTGAAATCATTTTTCTTGAACTTAAGGATATGGCCTCAAAATCTATTTCGAACCGCTGGATATTATATCCTTGGTTCATTATGGCCATAATAGAGAATCAGTTGAAAGCTGAGGGACTTGTTGGCCTTAGAGTCCCTGCAATGGCTGTATTGCCTGAAGTATACTCCAGGCACAACTCTGACCACACACTGAAACAGGCTGCCAAACTGCGAAAACCCACGCAGTTGGAACCCACAGCCACCACCTCCAGAACCAGAGTCCCCTCCAAGCCAAAATCCAAAAAGCCAAAAAAGGCTACTCAGGGAGATGAGTCCCCTGAGGATGCCCCTGTACCACAAACGCAGAAAACACATACTGGTATTAACCCCCAGTTGTGTCAAAGACTCAACCAACCACAACCGCACAGATATCCTCTCAAAAGGATCCTGTTGAAACCAATATTGGGGAACCCACACTGCTGGAACCTATCTCACTTGAGAGGGTTACCATTGAAGCGCACCATTCACCCCGGGTGCAATCTGCTTCTACGCAATCACCACATGCAACCGCCCCCCAAAGTCCTACATTAATTGTTGCACAAGTGCTGAGTCAGTTGCACTCCTCACCCCCTCCCCAGGTACCAATTACAACTGGGCATACATCTACCATTGAGGGGGAGGATCAAAGTGAATCTGATAACCCACAACATAGGGGTTACAATGTTCCATTTTCTAGTGTAGAAAAGGAGATTGGAGCTTCTGGTGAGGCTGCCACTTATCCTGTTTGAGCATATGCTCAGGATGTAGTTGGTACCATTACTAAGACCTTACGAGAGGCAACTGCTGATGAAGGACATAGTCCTGAGGCAGGAAGTCCCCAGTTCCAAGACAAAGGGGCACATGCTACAATTGATCTACACTCAATGCATATTCATCCTGATTCTATCAGGAGGCCAGGTGATTCAATACCCACTGATGATGACCTGGGCTTCTTTTATGATGTTTTAGCCCAAAACACCATCCTGGAAGAGGAGTGAGCAGACTCAAAGAGCTGCTTGCCAAAACTTCTGAGGATCAAAGACCATCTGCCTCTCCAACCCCACAGATGGCACCTTCATCTGAAGGTCTCCTAAACACAGAGCCATTCCAAAATTCTCAGCCACCTGCCTCTGCTTCTGGCACTATTTCTCAGGAACAGAACCCCCCTGAGCAAATAGTTGCTATCTTTCAAAATTCCCTCCCTCTCATCACACCTATAATCACTGATATAGTGATCAAAACCATTAATGAGAGGCTCTCCTCAGTCATCCAACCCTTGATAGAGGAAGTTGTGGGCAAGAAGCTTTCTGACAATCAAACCCTTGCAACCAATGCAACCAAAAAGGGGAGATTCAGTCAGTGAAAACAAAAAGGAAGAGGAGTGTAGAGAGAAAAGAGAAGGAGAAAGAAACAGAAGTGGAAAAAGAGAAGGAGATGGTAGTGGAGCCTGAAAAAGAGAAGGAGAAGGAAAAAGAGGAGAAAAAGCTGACATGGAGAAATCAAAGAAAAGAAAGAATGAGAAGGAGACTGCGTTGGAGCTGATGGTAAAAGAGGCTGATGCCAAACACAGCAGATCAATGGATAACACCATTGATCAGTTGTTTAGGCAAGGCCATGACACAGACAAACTTGACTCTGAAATCAGAAGACTAGAGATTGAAGAAATCCAGAATAGATGGGCAAGTTATGATGTGTTAGAAAGAGAGAGGCTAGAGATCATGATCAGATTTATAGCGAAATATCTTGGAAGATCATTGATCGAAATCAAAGCTTGGTCCAGGAACAGCATCTTGGCAATAACCACCACGATCTGTTCATCTGAAGTATACACAAAGGGACTTGTTATTGAAGCTTTGAATGAAGCTGGTGTTGGGAGCAGGACTGAACTAGCCAAGCAATCTAAAGCCACACTCACCTCAAAAATGCTAGAACAGCCTGTCAACATTCCCACACCAAAACCACCAAAACAACCACCCACTAAAACAATCCCTTTACCCCAAAAACCACCAAAAACACAACCCACCAAACCAACTCCCTCACCCTCAAAACCAATAGCCGTGATGTACCCTAGAAGAAGAAGGGAAGGGTATTGAGGCTAGAAGATGATGATGAATATAGGCTGCCACTCTCAGCTGTTATACAGTTGCCGAAGGCCACAAGTCACTCCCCAACAATTACTCCTGAAACTCAAAGACAAATTGTGAAAGTAAAGCTAGAAGAAGAGAACTTCACAAACAACACGATGAGGAATTGTTGAGGAGGGTTGACAAAGCTTATGCAGCCACATCTTCTATCATCAACATGAAGAAGCAAGCTCTCAGATTATACACTCTTAAGCATACATTTCAATATCAAAAGAAGAGAGTAAGGATTTGCCCTGATCCCAGGGTGTCTCACAGGATTCACAAGAAAAACATTCCACAGAGATACATTGGCTAGGTGAAAAAGATTGTAGATGAAGCGATCTCCCTGGTCTTTGTAGTATCACCTTGGGAAATCCTAGAGGACTTCAAGAAAGCTTATAAAGCTAACCAAACCCCACAGAAGATGCTTGAAAATAAAATGGTGAAAAAGGGGTTACTTTATAAGAGCCTTGAAGAAGTCAGGAAGAATGAGCTCCAGTTGTTCCTTGAGGGTAATCACCCTGATGAGTTTGCTTATAGAATAATAACAACCGTGGAGCTAAAGAATGGAAACTGGCCAAATACCTATCTGAGTACTATGGGCCAGAATCTTTATTTGAAGGAGGTGCTGAAGAGCTGACCATGGAGGAACAAATTACCTTCCTAGAGGCCTATACAAGAGAGTCATATAGACTCATAGTGGGGAAGTAGATCTCATGAATGGGGTAACAGCTCTGTGTCCAGTTCCCCAAGACAGAGTTCCCATTCATACTTTGCCAATCAAATCTTTGAGACTACTTCTAGGCCGATGCTTACAAGGGTCACTTCTGAGCTTATCTAGAAGACAAAAAGACCAATCATTCTGCCATAATAAGTGGGACATCTTCAATAAGTTTAGAGGTTTTGGCTGCATTGGTTCAGGGGAGTTTGTTGGACCAAAAGAACCAATGAGCCAGATTAGAAAAACCTCTAAGTCCCACAGACATCACAACAACTGCTGAAGACTTGATCAGCTGTTTCATAAAGTCTGAAGAGCAACAGCTGAAGTACAAGTACTGAAGACTTCAACAGCTGAAGATTAAAGTCTGAAGATCAGCAGCTGAAGAACTAAAGTACTGAAGATCAACAACTGAAGACAACAGCTGAAGACATCAGCTGATGACAACAGCTAAAGACATCAGCTGATGACAACAGCTAAAGACATCAGCTGATGACAATAGCTGAAGTTCAAGTACAAGTACTGAAGCCTTCAGAGTTTGTTACAACAGCTGAAGAAGCATTCTTCAATTGTTGTGATGGTTTCCTTTCAGTCGTTTTCTTTTTGTATTTGTAAAACGACTGAAGAGCATGTTCTTCAGTCGTTGTAGTTTCAGTAGTTTCTTTTCAGTAGTTATAGTAATAGTTAATACAACATTTTTGCAAGAAGACGTCAGCTGTTTGACATCTTCAGTAGTTGTGTTAACTATCAGTAGTTTGAATAAATTCTGTTAGATGTCACTATCAAGTGACATCAGCAGACGTCACATCTCCTATATAAGAGATGTTGACCTAATTGTATGGGTGACATTCTGTTACCACGAAAGCGAATATTGAATGAAATAATTTTTGCAGAATTCCTTCTGACTATAACCGTTTGTTCTTACTTCGAATATCTTTTGTGTTCTTGTGAATTTGCTAATTCATTGTTTGTTCTCCGCTGCTATACTCTCAAATCAATCAAACGTAGATCACCGATCCTAACAGATCCTATACCAGTTGGAGAATCATAATCATCTAGCACCTCATTAAGTTTGACACCGCTCAAACCTGCATGCAGACTATTAATAGGTTGTTCAAACATATCATTTTTCGGATGAGGTCTGGGGATTGGTGAATAACATAGAGTAGAAGGGGGTGGAACTGAATTAAATATAGTTTCACTATCAGATTTATATCTAATCTCATGTTTAACCCGCGCCCCTTGTTGTTTAGCAATAAGCTCATCCTTTTTCATGTGTGAAAGGGTACATTTATCAAGATTCCTTTCAAACTTTGTCGTTTCAAATTGAGCTAAAACACCCTTTCTCTCAAAATATTAATTTCAATGTTACACTCCAAAATGTTTCTTCTTAAAAGATCATTTTTGGTCAATGCTTCATTAAGTTTCCTTGAAAAAGCAATTTCATTTTTCTTAAATTCCTGATTGATTGTTTTCAATTCCTTTTCATTTTCCAATAACAATTTGTTTGCCTTATAAATCCCCAATAATCGGATTCTACAAGATGAAGAACACATATCCCGAATAGTCTCATAAGAAAGACCCATGATAGTTCGTTCTGCAGCTAAGCTCCGTTCACAATTGCAAATCCTTGTAATTCTTCGTTGTTCCTCTTCTTTGACCTTCAGCATCTCGTCAGCCTCAAATTCTTTCTTTCTATAATCCCTCAATCTATTGGTCATGCAACCAATATCAAACCTAATTACAATTAACTATTTATAGTCTAGACTAATATTCACTAATTGCACTTAACCCCCTAGACATAAGCTAATTAATGGAATTACATATAAATCATAAAAATGACTAAAACAAAATAAATATATTCTGTTCACACAAAATATATTTTTTACAATAAAACTTCAAGTCATTTAAATCTTCAACTTTTTTTCTCGGTTCCTCTTCTCTAACGTGTTGGGTTTGACTTTTGTTGACTTTGACCATGATGTTGACTTTTGTTGACTTTCACTGTGTTGATAATATAGACTATCTTTTATAGCTCAAATACTCTCGGTCAAAACAAGAATCGAGCATCGAAATGTTTTGTTAAAGTGTCCCAAATGATTTGATAAATTTGTATGATTTCAAAATGACTCTCTGCGGAAATGATCAAATTAACTTGAAGCTATGTTGTCCTGGAAGATAAATCGGTTACACGCTCTTCTAAAGATTTCAATCCATCTCCAATCAAAAATACAAAAATATATCTTGTTTTGATTTAGTTTCAAGTAGTCTTATTTAATTTTTAGTCATTTGTCAGGTAAAATCTGACTATACACCTGTATTCAATCAGTGAATCACTCACTCAAAGTGGTCACGTCTAAGGTGACCGGTAGGGTTTTTGGACATAAAGGATCACGTCTGTGGTGATCAAATAAGGTTTGAATTAAAAGGATCAGGTCTAAGGTGATCAAATAGTTTTTCAATTAAAAAGGTCATGTCTAAGATGATCATGGTTTATAACGTCTTATCAATAGTTAAACGTTGTGTTTGAATGTGTACAAGGTCGAACTCATAAGTATGAACCATTCACACGATTGGATCATAAGTAGGGCCAATTGCATGATTGAACCATAAGTGTGGGCCAATTGCACGATTGAATCATGAGTATGAACCAATCGTACGATTGAACGATAAGTATGGACCAATCGCACGATTAGATCATAAGCATGGAGCAATCCATGCGGGATCACCAAAATGAACCAATCGTACGAATGGATAAGGCCGTATGAGCCAGTGGTGAGACTGGGATTCAGTCGCACGACTGAATGTTAACTTAGTATAAATAGAGGGGAGTCTATCGCATTTGTAACACCCTTCAATCGCTCACCCTTCATACGCACGAACATAATGATACTCAGCCTAAATTTCATTGTGATACTAACTTTTACTCTCTTCATATACAGGTAATGTGAGACCAAAATGGCAACAATGCCCGGTTTTATCAATCCCTAAGGACCGAAATCATTCAACACAAGAACTTTGAAAAACTCCTCAAAATAAACCACTTAAATGGACATAATCGTTGTTTTAAAGAAATAGGTGTTATTTTCAGTTTCTGCGAGTCTAATGAGTCTAATCACAATGTTAAACATCAAGTTTTGACCAAGATTTGAAAATAAAGTGTCGAACAGAGCTTTATGCGAATGGACGTGCTAATGAACTTCAATCGCACTATTGAACTTGGGGTATGAATCAATCGCACGATTGAGTTAGGCGTATGACTCAATCGCACAAATGAACAACATGCATATGAGTTTAGTCGCACGATGGGCTCAACCGCATGGCATAGCATACGACTAATGCTCAGTCACAGGCTCAATCGTACGACTGAGCTCAACCGTATGACTGCGCTCAATCGTATCTAAGACTCAGTCGTATTGCCCATTCACATGACTGAACAAATGAACCATGTTCTTTAAGAGTCAAATGTCATCATTTACACAAATATTGTTGGGGTTTGCAAGAACATAAAACGTAGTTTAACCATTTAACTTTCAGAAAACGCAACGGATAATATTAGTTTTTGTATGATTTTCAAAGCTGAAAAATATGTTCTTAAAGTAGCCATTAAGCTTATGAAACAAACCATAATCCAAGGATCATATTATGTGAATAGACAAGCTATGAAAAAGCAACAAACAACACAATATGACAACCACAAAAGGGTGCCAGGATACCTTCTCCAACAGCTGAAGGTTTGACAGAAAATGAGATGTTTGATGCTGAAAAATGACCGAGACTTCAAGATTAGAGATCCTCAAGCTTATACCCCAAGCCTTTGAAGTAAACACCACTCTTGCTAGAGAGATCACACCCAAGAACATTCGAAACCCGAAAATTTCTCTTCTTCTTTCAGCTGTTTTGCGAGAAGTATGTTGAGAGAGAGAGGAAAGGTTGTGTGTGCTTTTGCATATGAGAGATAGATCAGATTTTGAAGAGTCTAAGACTTGTTGAGTGTGTCTTTGGTTTTCAAAGAAAGAGGGCCAATCAAAGACCCTGGGGCGGCCGAAAATGTTAGATTAAAGGGGTTTTCCCTCTTAATCTTACACACAAACACACTCTACAAAAAAAACCCTTTTTGTCACACATTAAATAAGTCATCTACTAGACATATTTAAATGTGACATGTCTTCTCTAATTAAAAAATTTAATTAAAGTATACTCTCATGTTATTTGTGTTATTTAACCCTTTAAATAACAAATTAACAATAAACCCATCAATAAATTATCCTTATAATTTGTTCTATTTCATATGCAACTTATTTAGAAAACCCATTTTCTAATTGGTGTAAATATTTAATTGCATGATCATATCATCAATAAATATCAATTGGTGTTTGCTAAACTTGTTATTGGGTATAACCCGACTTGGATCATAACGTACTAACCGCATCAATATCTATTTGTCTTGGGCACATAAAATCCATCAATCTCCCACTTGCCCAAGATTCATAGAAGATTGATGCAAGCAGTAAATACCACCTAACAACGGTTTACTACCCTTAATACGCATGACTTATAGCCATTCAATAACATCATCCCTTTCAAGTACCCTACTTGAAAAGATTTAGGTGAATCAATCATCTATCTTTTGTTACACATGTCATGTTAAATCCAAGGACACAATATGATCATTCCTTGTTGATTTAACTTAATCAGGCCTTAGACATCTAACTCTCAACGAATAAGAGGAACAAATTCCATCTTGACTACATACGTTTCTCACAAACACCTCGTGTCATGCCTGAACATACCCTTATGCACTGTCCACTATTTCAGGACAGTGAAGAATAAGCTCAGGTATAACACTTGGTGAATATCAAAAACCAATATGTATCTCAGGTCTAAGGATACCAAATGATATTCGCCTTTACTCAAATTATTTATGATCAATCAAAAGGATCCATGTAGTGAAATTTGAGATGCGAGTTAGTCCAATATTTGTATCCCACAAATATCTATGAACCTTGGTGGCAACCTATTGCCCTATATTCATCCTTATGAATATCAACCAATCCAAGTTCATAATAATCTTACTTTCATACTTGTTCCCACAAGTATGAACGACTACGGACATTTAGAGTAAACATTTTACTCGTGGATTAAACATGCTAATTGGAACATTAATTGAACATTATAACCAAATAAATTTATTCAAATAATAATGAGTTCCATATATCCAAATACAAAATTTACAGATCAAGTCCAATCACTAGAATATCGAAGTCCCATGGCACAAGTATGAGCTTCATGCTTTGCCTTTTCAAGGAGCTTCGTGAGACGATCCGCAATGTTTTGATCCGTGTGAACTTTGCGAATACATATCTTTCCTTTTTCAACTTCATCTCGTATGTAGTTGAATCTCCGCTCAATATGCCTAGTCTTTTGATGAGCACGGGGTTCCTTGATTTGAGATATCGCACCCTCGTTATCACAAAAGATCTCTAGGGGGTCTTGAATGGAAGGGACAACCCCCAGATCGGCAATGAATTTCTTTAACCATGCAGCTTCTTGAGCTGCAAATGAGGCGGCGACGTATTTTGATTCTGTAGTTGATAGAGCCACCACATCCTGTTTGGAGCTTTTCCAAGAGACTGCTCCTCCATTCAGAATGAAATATATCCCGATTGCGACCGAGAATCATCACGATCGGTTTGGAAACTCGCATCTGTGTAACCCTTTACAACGAGTTCCTCATCACCAGATCCATAGATTAAGAACATGTCTCTGTCCTCCTTAGGTACTTAAGTATGTTCATAACAGCCATCCAATGACTGCTTCCAGGATTTTGCTGGTAACGGCTTGTCATGCTTAGGCGCATGACACGTCTGGTCGAGTGCATATCATCGCATACATGATGGATCCAATAGCAGATGCGTATGGGACTGCCTTCATTTTATCTTGCTCATCCTTTGAGCTAGGACATTGAGTCGTACTCAATATTGTTCCTCTTTGATAGGTACGGTACCTTTCTTAGAGTTTTCCATCTGAACCTTTTCAAGATCTTATCAATGTACGCGCTTTGATCAAACCAATCAACCGCCTTGATCTATCCCTATAGATCTTATTCCCAGAATATAGGCGGCTTCACCAAGATCCTTAATGGAAAACAACTTCCAAGCCAGGTTTTTACACCTTGCAAGGTTGGAATGTCATTTCCAAATAGTAGTATGTCATCAACATACAATACTAGGAAGTTATTGTGCTCCCACTAGCCTTCTTATACACACAAGCCTCATCAGCGTTTTTGATGAAGCCAAATTTCTTTACATCCTCATCAAAACGGTGATTCCAGCTTCTCGATGCTTGTTTCAATCCATAGATTGATTTCTATAACTTGCATACTTTATTAGGATGTTTTGGATCGACAAAACCTTCAGGCTGAACCATATAGACATCTTCCTCAAGATATCCATTTAGAAAAGCAGTTTTGACATCCATTTGCCAAATCTCATAATCATAATGAGCAGCTATGGCAAACAATATTCTTATAGAATTTAGCATCGCAACAGGTGAGAAGGTTTCATCATAATCAACCCTTGAGTTTGAGTGAAAACCCTTTGCTACAAGTCTAGCTTTATAAGTATCCAAGTTTCCATGCATATCGGTTTTCTTCTTGAAAACCCACTTACTTCCAACTATTTGGAGTTAAGAGGTGGTTCAACAAGTTCCCAAACTTGATTGTCATACATGGATTGCATCTCAACGTTCATGGCTTTAAGCCATTTGTCACAATCCGAATTGGACACTGCATTATGGTATGTGGTTGGTTCATCTGAATCTACCACATAGCACCCATCCACGAAAAATCCGTATCTTTCAGGTGGATTACTAGTTCTACCACCTCTGCGAACGTCTTGTGTGTATTGATCAACCCCTTGATCATCCTCAACATCCTCATGTTGAGTGCTAGTTCAACCAAACGTGCATCGGGTTGTGGTTCTTGATCCTCTTCAAGATCACTATTCTACTGCCAGCTCCTTCCATAAGGAATTTTGCTTCTAAGAACTCACCCTTTCTGGCAACAAACAACTTTTGTTCCAGTGGGTCATAGAAATAATATCCCATAGAATCTCTAGGATATCCAACAAAGATGCACTTGGTGGATCTGACTTCTAACTTGTTTGGGGTGGGAGTCTTAACATAAGCCTCGCAACCCCATACCCTTAAGTATGATAGAGATGGAACCCTTCCATGCCATATCTCAAAAGGTGTCCTTTCCACCTTTTTGGTTGGGGCCAATTAAAATACGGGCCGCGGAGAGCAGAGCGAAACCCCAAAATGATAGAGGTAATGAGCTTCTAGCCATCATAGATTGGACCATATCCAATAAGGTTCGATTCCTCCTCTCAGACACACCATTATGTTGTGGTGTTCCAGGTGGAGTGAGTTGTGAGACAATCCCACAACTCCTAAGATGATCATGAAAAGCATCACTCAGGTATTCACCTCCTCTATCAGTACGGAGAACTTTAATTGACTTGTTAAGTTGATTTTCTACTTCATTCTTGAAGATTTTGAACATTTCAAAGCTTCATCTTTGTGCCTTAATAAGTACACATACCCATATCGACTATAATGTCGGTAAAGGTAATGAAGTATATTTCACCATTCCTAGTCATTGACTTGAAAGGAACACATACATCCGAATGTATGATTCCTAATAAATCTTTTGCCCTTTCATTAGTTCCACTATAGGGTGCCTTAGTCATCTTTCCTTGTAAACAAGATTCACATACATCAAATGAATTATATTCATTTGTTTTAAAGACCATTCTTTTGAAGTGTTTGTATACGTTTCTTGTTTATATGACCAAGACGACAATGCCAAAGATAGGTATCACTCAAGTCCAACTTGAGTTTCTTGGTGTTAGTTTGGTACAATGAGCTATTTAGAGTATTTTCATGAGCCAATTCATAAATACCATTAATGGGAATGGCTTCAAAATAGAACATACCATTTAAAGAAACATGAATATCATTTTCAATAAAGGATAATACATATCCAATTGTTTTAACAGGGCTACAGAGATAATATTCCTACTCAAACTAGGAGCATACAAAACATTGTTCAAAATCACTGCCAAACCATTTGGAAGCTTCAAGATGTAGTCACCAAGGGCTTCAACTTGAACTTTAGCCCCATTGCCCATGTAGAGGCTTACATCCCCTTTCTTGAAGTCACTACTTCTTTTGAACCCCTGCAACAAATTGCAAATGTGAGTTCCACATCCGGTATCTAATACCCATGTGTTAGAGGATATCATGTTTAAATCAATATGGATCATGTATATGTACCTGAGGTCTGCCCGGCATCCCTCTTTGCTTTCAACTCTTGGAGATGGACAGGAAATTCCTTGCCCAATGTCCAATCTCCCCACACTTGAAGCATGGGTCGTTAGTAGCAACCTTTTGCTTTTTCTCTTGTGGTTTGGGTGGCACCCTTGCCACCCCTTTCCCTTTTCCCCAAGCGGGTCCCTTGCCCTTGGCAACTTTTGCCTTGGGTGCGGGACGAGGCCTTTTATTGTTCCCACCTTCATTGATGGTGAGAACGGGTAAAACCCTTTTACCCATGGCCGCCTCGACAATTTTGAGCATTGAGTGAAGCTCACCAATGCTTTTGTCCCAAGCATTCATGTTGTAGTTCAAAACGAATGTCTCGAACCTTTTGGTAAGGCCATTGAGGATCAAATCCGTGGCCAATTCCTTCGAGACGGGACAATTAAGCCTCTCAAGGCGGTCAATGTGACTTTTCATCTTAAGTACATAAGATGAAACAGATTGTTGTCGTCCATACGACATGCATGGAGTGCTCGAACCGTTTCGAAGCGCTCAACCCTTGCTTGCATTGGAACGTTTCCTTCAGCTGGGTTATCATGTCGTAAGCTCCGTGGTGTTCATACTCCTTTTGGAGATCCGGAGTCATGCTCGCTAGCATGAGACAAGACACTTGGACGGAGTCCTCAGTGTACTTCAGCCAATCGTTGTAGGCCTCCTCATCATCCTCGCTAGGTTGATCGGGGATAGGGTCGTCTAAAACATAAGATCTTCTCTCTTGCTTGAGAACGATTCTCAAGTTTCGATACCAGTCGATAAAGTTGTTATGATTTAGACGTTCCTTTTGGAGGATCGCTCGTAGAGATTGGTTGGACGTGGATGAGTTATCTGAATTATCATTATATGAGGCCATCTACAAAATTTAACAAAGTTTTATTTTAGTATTTTCGATATTGCCAATTTTAATAATTAATGCCCTTTTAAGGCCATTTTTTTATTAAAATCTAGAACCCAACATTACATTTAAATTGTGGTTAGGTGACCTTTATCCCACGATTTAAATTATTATTTAAGGTGGTCAACGATTGACGGTTGCAACCATTTGCAACTTCTAGATGTATGGGATCGACCTTTAAACATCATATGTAACGTCGGCACGTTAATCCCATCAACACCATTTGGAAACCATATTGTAGGTGATCCTTTTAACATGGTTTGCAAATCAAGACATCCTACTTACACACACGTGTGAGTTTGCCAAAATAAGTGGTTAGGTGACCTTTATCCCACAAATAAGGCATTCTCACTTCAAATCACAAGTTCCCTCAAAATGGTTAGGTGACCTTTATCCCATTAAGAGTTCCCAAGTGACTCAAGCGTTGTGTAAAAGGACGGTGTCGATCTTGTTTGATATGAATATAAGAGGTTTCAAAATATTAGTTTAGAAAACTCTATGTACTTGTATTTGCATGCTTTCAAATACAAGGTACCCTATGGTTCTTTGATTAAAACCTATTTTAATCTTTAAAATCATTAAATCATTTTAATAACCTTTTATTAACTTTTAAGAACCATCAATTTTCAGCTTGTTAAGTTTGTTAATGAGTTTGTTATGAATGTCAAAATTAACCACCAAACAAATAACAAACATCCAACAAGTCATAAGCAACCATATGTGCATATGTGCATAACCATAGCATCTAAAGTGGTCCACACTTGTTTGCCATCACAAGTGTGGTCCATAGGTCATTCATAAGGGTCACAAACAAAGCAAATGGAAAACTTCCAAAAGCCTCCCACTTGAAACCGCATCCAAAATGCTCCATGTTTCTTTCATGACCTTCCTCTATGCTTCCAATGTGTATGTCTTCATATTACAAGATATAAAGTCCTAATACAAGATATCTAGTAAAATGAAAATACACCTAATCTATTTATTACAACCCAATAATAAATAAATTACATTTGAAACAAAGCACAAACAACAGATAATACAACCCAATTGAATGAATGAATACAACCATCACAAACATCCAAACAACCACAAGGTCAATGGCTAGGTTATGCACTAAAACAAGCATCTATCATATCATCCAAAATATAATGAAAACCCCTCTTAAAACCACGAAATTTCAGCCAACATAAACTGAAATTTCGTGTTTTATTTTGTCCAAACAAAACAAATAACAAACATGTATATCTTTCAAGATCTAATCACAAGCATGTGTGATATGACTTTGAAAGTTGGGGAATCATTCAAACAAACATAGCAGCCCAAAACCAGCCTATAACAAGTCTATAATCATCCTTAAAACAAATTTAAAGGACAAAACAAGCAGTCATCCACATAACCGGCTCTTGATGCCATTGTTGGGGTTTGCAAGAACATAAAACGTAGTTTAACCATTTAACTTTCAGAAAACGCAGCGGATAATATTAGTTTTTGTATGATTTTCAAAGCTGAAAAATATTTTCTTTAAGTAGCCATTAAGTATGAAACAAACCCATAATCCAAGGATCATATTATGTGAATAGACAAGCTATGAAAAAGCAACAAACAACACAATATGACAACCACAAAAGGGCTGCCAGGATACCTTCTCCAACAGCTGAATTCGACAGAAAATGGAGATGTTTGATGCTGAAAAATTACCGAGACTTCAAGATTAGAGATCCTCAAGCTTGTATACCCCAAGCCTTTGAAGTAAACACCACTCTTGCTAGGGAGAGCACACCCAAGAACACTCAAAACTCAAAAATTTCTCTTCTTCTTTCAGCTGTTTTGCGAGAAGTATGTTGAGAGAGAAGGAAAGGTTGTGTGTGCTTTTGCATATGAGAGATAGATCAGATTTTGAAGAGTCTAAGACTTGTTGAGTGTGTCTTTGGTTTTCAAAGAAAGAGGGCCAATCAAAGACCCAAGGGGCGGCCGAAAATGTTAGATTAAAAGGGTTTTCCCTCTTTAATCTAACACACAAACACACTCTACAAAAAAAACCCCCTTTTGTCACACATTAAATAAGTCATCTACTAGACATATTTAAATGTGACATGTCTTCTCTAATTAAACAATTTAATTAAAGTATACTCTCATGTTATTTGTGTTATTTAACCCTTTAAATAACAAATTAACAATAAACCCATCAACAATTATCCTCATAATTGTTCTATTTCAGATGCAACTTATTTAGAAAACCCATTTTCTAAATTGGTGTAAATATTTAATTGCATGATCATATCATCAATTAAATATTAATTGGTGTTTGCTAAGCTTGTTATTGGGTATAACCCGACTGGATCATAACGTACTAACCGCATCAATATTCTATTTGTCTTGGGCACATAAAATCCATCAAATATAACGTATATGTGTCTTGTGTTACAGAAACATGGCTAACAGATGGACTATGAGCACCAAGCACAACATATGTGCACACGTAGATTTTCTCTGATCATGAAGTACACTGGGGACACCAACACAGGTCTGCTCAACAAGAGAAACTTGTTCCCCCAGTTCAAGTGCTTAGCTCATGTCATCCTTAAGCGTATAGCGTCAATGAGAGGAGGAATTGGTGAGATGTCCGACCAAATCTAGAATGCATACGTAGCACATATGTTAAACCACCTGTTCAAATGCTCTCACATGATCTTCTCCTACTTGATAGAGAGGAAGAAGATGATGTTTTGGACAGAGATAGGAATAATGCTTTGCAAATGGGTGGTGGTATGGATGATGAATATTCTCAAGAAGCTAACAAGGTCATGTCACTTAATGTACAAGACGTTAATGCTTATTGGCTCTAGTGGAAGATATTTGAGGCTTATGAACAGCAGATTGATCCACAACAGAGCCAAAAGCTTGCTGAAGAAGTACTAAAGATCCTAGAAGAAGGTGATGACCATGAAATTGAACTAAGCTCCTAGTGCATCAGCAGTGTGATAATTTCAGCCCGATCAAGTATCTTTTAAGGAACAGATTGAAGATTTTGTAGTGTACACATCTAGCTCAAGCTTAAAAGACTACAGTTCAAGACAAAAGTCATGATTAGATGTTTAAGTATTTGAAACCTTTTGTACTTGAATTATGTATTACATTAATGTAATTAATAATTATTTATGTTTAAATGTCTTGATTAATGATTAACGTGTGATGAGTTAAATGACTAATCAAACAGATGAACCTTAACAGACCGATCAATTTGATGTCCAACCCCTTCAGTAGGTCAAGACTCAATTAACCATGATTCTTGAATTGGAAGGGATAGTTAGACGGTTTGTTAGCTACATGCTAGAGGAGGGAGAGATCATACACGACCTGACGGATGAGCAGATTGCTGAAATATTCAGGTTGAATCCGGATGAGTTGGTTAAGATGCTCCTACAGTTGATGTGCCAAGTGACAATAGGTTTAACAATGTCCATGAAATCAAGATAGAGGATGTCACTACTAATCATTATCCTCAGTACACTGATCTGGACGGACATGTTATCCTCAATTTGGGTGAACCTTCGACACTTTTGAAAAGTTGGATAAATGGAGAAGGAAAAAGAAAAGGATGAAACCCAAGCCCAAGCTTCAAATGCTAATGTTGATCTTAAGAAAGTTGAATGGGTAGCTTGTTTTGCTGAAATAAGAGCCGAGTGCGTAACTCTAATGAAAATGCCTACACCAAACTCTACAAAGACAAGAAACATCAGAAGGTGTCTGGCAAGATCATAGTGTGGGCTTATTTTGAAGACTTGAATGTCTATGCTGTAAAGAGAGAAAATGGGATTGAGTACTTTAGATATCCGCATGATCTGAAGACTCTTCTAGGTTTTGAGCTCACCCCACTTGCGTGCTTAGATCTGCTGTATGCTAATCCAAGAAAAATGTCAGGTTGGTTTGAGGCGACGTTGAAGAAAGAATACCACACTAGGTGGGTAACTTTATACCTCAACAACCGAAGAGTTACATCCATAGGTCTGAAGTGGACCCTATATCTGGGAAGCCAAAAGTAGTGATGAAGTGGAGTCCCCCATGCACAATGTCAAAGGTTACCTTACGGGAAATGCCTCGGGACTTCACTCCATACTTCAAATGGTGGTATTATGATTGGAGGACAGGTGAAGCGGTCATAGTACTGAACAAATATGGAAATATGGAAAGATGGAGACTATCCAAATTTGCACTGGAGCGTAGGACAATAGTATATGTGTCCCATCTCTCAGGTAGTGATCTGAGAAATCTGTTATTCATCTGGCTATTTGTGTACTCATGTTTGACCATTTTTAATTCAGAGATCAAACAAGAGAACCGCTCAAACTATTGAGTCAGTGTCTCACCCTTCCTATGAGAGAATGTCTCATATTGTTGGGCAAGGATTTCTCTATTATTTGCCAAGACCTCATCTGTTAGTCCAAATTGTTCTTTCAAGGCATTCCAGAGGTCATGGCCAGTTTCATAATGCATTAGCCCATAATAGATTTCATTGGGCAGCGCCATGGCTAGAATTCCATGGGCTTTTGCATCAATCTCAAACAATTTATTATCCTCATCTGAGTATTGCTCCCTCCTCTTCGGAACCATTTGATTGGTTTCTGGGTTATTCACCATAGGCTTGTGTGGACCATGTACCCCTAATGTCCAACAACCTGAGCTGTTAACAGACAGTGATGGAGCATTCGTCGTTGCCATATGTTATACTCACTCCTAACCAGCATTGGAGGCTTGGTTGAGGAACCAGTATTGTGAGGATCATTGGAAGGAGTAGTCATTTTAGGTCCAAATACAATTTAATTCAAGCTTTTAAAAGATTTTACACAGACCACAACAGACTCAATGAAAACCAAGAATAAATCTCAGGATGAACGACCGAAAACACAGAAAATTAAATCTCTATAACCGTTTCTTGCAAAAATGCTAATTCAATCAAACTTGGATCTTGGATAGCAGTTTCAATGATCAATTATTAGATCGATCAATGATTAACCAAGCTCTGATACCATTTGACAGGATCAGATGGATTAGAGTGTAACGCAGCGGAATAAGAACAAGAATTAGACAAATTATAGCAAGATTTTGATATTCGTATGCATTAAGAACAAATACGGTTGTAACGAGAGAATATATTTCTGTGAAAAGGAATGTTTCAATAATATCAAATGTTTCTGCTCATCATTCACTGATTACAATTAGGTTGACACTCCTTATATAGAGTGCAATCACTGCTGATATCACGGGATAGTGACATCTGGAAGATTTAGTACAAAAATAACTAAAACTTAACAAACTACTGAAATGTTCACAACTACTGAGAACATATCAGAGTGCTAAGTACCAAACATAAAACTACTGATACGAAATACTGAAACTACAACGACTGAAGAACAAGCTCTTCAGTCCTTTTACAAAACTACTGAAAAGAAAAACATAAAACTACTGAAAAGAAAACCATCACAACTACTCAAGAAGACCTCTTCAGCTGTTGTGACAACGACTGATACTTGGTCTTCAGCACTTATCTTCAGACTTTGTCTTCAGCACTTGTGTCTTCAGACTTTGTCTTCAGCACTTGTGTCTTCAGCACATGTCTTCAGATGTTGTGGACTTCAGCAGTTGTTGTGACGTTTGTGGGACTTAAGGTTTTCCTGATCCGGCTCATTGGTTCTTTTGGTCCAACAAACTCCCCCTGAACCAATGCAGCTAAAACCTTAACTTTATTGAGGTCCCACTTATTGTTGGCGATAAGATTGATCTTTTTCCTTCTTGATTAGCTAAGAAGATGACCCAATTAAGCACTGGCCTAGGAATAGATTTCTGACTTTGGGGAACTGGACACAGGGCTGTGGTCCTATCCATGAAATCTACTTCCCATGTATAAGCCTGTAGGATTCTCTGGGGTATGCTTTGAGAAACATAATTTGTTCTTCCATGGTAAGATTTTCAGCTCCACCATCAAACAGTCCTTCACGCCCATACAGCTCTGAAATATACTTAGCCTGTTTGCCATTTTTGAGCTCAACTGTTGTAATCTGTCTGTATGCAAACTAATCTGGGTGAGTACCTTCAAGTAACAGACTGAGCTCATTTTGTTTGAAGTTCTCAAGCCTCTTGTAGACTAACCCCTTTTTAATTACTCTGTTCTCTAACATCTTTTGGGGTGGCTGTTTAGTTTCATAGGCCTTCTTGAAATCTTCTACAATTTCCCAGGGTGATACTACAAGGACCGTTGTGATCTCTTTATCTACGATCCTTTTTACTTGGCCCTTGTATCTTGAAGGAATGTCTTTCTTCTCAATTCTGTGAGCCACCCTAGGATCAGGCCATATTGTCACCTTTTCCTTTTGATATTGAAATGTGTTAGCAAGGGTGTACAATCTCAGAGCTTCTTTCTTCATACTGATTATTGATGAAGAAGCAGTATAAGTTTTGTCTATGCTTTTCAGCATCTCATCATCATCAAGCTTTTGCTGCTGTTCTTCTTCTATCTTTACTCTCACAGCTTCCATGTGTGAGGTGGGAGTGATGGGCATAGGTTTGGCTTTAGGCGAAGTTAGGACTGCGGAAAGAGGCAGCCTATCTTCTTCCTCATCATCCTCTTCTTCTTCTTCTTCTAGCCTCAACACCCTTCTCTTCTTCTTCTTGGGTGCATCATCGGCTATTGGTTTTGAAGTGGGAGGTTTTGCAGGTTGTTCTAGCATTCTTGTAGTGAGTGAGGCTTTTGAGTGTTTTGCTAGTTCCTTTCTGTTCCTAGCACCTGCCTCATTTAGTGCTTCAATCACCAATCCCTTAGTGTATGCTTCAGACGAACAGATCTTGGTGGTTATTGCCAAGATATTGTCCCTCGTCCATGACTTAAACTTGATCAATGATCTCCCAAGGTACTTTGCAATGAATCTGATCATGATCTCTAGTCTTTCTCTTTCTAATGCATCATAACTTGCCCATCTTGAGTTAATTTCTTCAACTTCAAGTCTCCTAATCTCTGAGTCAAGTTGTGTAGTATCGAACCCCTGTCTATACAGTTTATCAATAATGGAGTTCATTGATTTACTGTGTGTAGCATCCGCTATTTTGATCATCTCATCGAGTTCGAGTTCTTTTTCTTTTCCTTCAACCTACCTCTTCCTATATGTGACATGAAAGTCCTTGTGACTTTCACCCACTTGATCAATGTCAGCTCCCTTCACAACTCCTCTTCCTTCTCAGTCTCCTTTTCTTTATTCCCCTCTATGCTCTTCCTCTTTGCTTTCACTGACTGACTCTCCCCCTTTTTGGTTGCATTGGTTGCAAGGGTTTGAGTAGCAGAAAGCTTTGTGCTCACAATCTCCTCCACCAGGGGTATATGATTGAGGGAAGCCTCTCATCCATGGTTTTGATCACAATGTCTGTGATCATTGGGGTGATGAGAGGTAGGGATTGCTGAAAGATAGCAGCTGTTTGCTCAGAGGGGTTCTGTCCTTGAGAAGCAGTGCCAGAAATAGAAGCTGGTGGCTTGGAAGTTTTGAGTGGCTGAGTGTGTGGGAGACCTTCAGGTGAATGTCCCATCTGTGGGTTTATGTTGGTGGCAGATGGACTTGCTTTTTGAGAGAATTGGTCAAGTAGTCTTTGTAGTCTACTGACTTCTTCCTCAAGAATTGTGTTCTGGGCCAGAACATCATAAAAGAAGCCCAGGTCATCATCAGCAGATGCTGAATCACCTAACCTCCTACTTGTAGCAGGATGTACATGCACCGGGTGTAGACCAGTTTTAGCATGTGCCCCTTTTTCTTAGAACTGGGACTTCCAGCCTCAGGACGATGTCCTTCATCAGCTATTGCCTCTGGTGAGGTCTTAGCTATGTTACCAGCCTCAGTCTCATCATGTGCTGATTCAGAAGAGGTGGCAGCCTCACCAGATGTTCTGGTCTCCATATCCACACCAGGAGATAGAACAGTTAAACCCTTGTGTTGTGTGCTGTCAGAAGCATGTTGATCCTCTTCCTCAATTGCTGTGGTTTTCCCCTTTGTTGGTGTTTGTTGGGGAGGAGGAGAGGCATGCAGCTGAGTCAGCACGTTTTCAATAATGAGAGTAGGACTTTGTGGGGTGGTTGCAGTGGGAGATGGAGTAAAAGCAGTATGCACCTGGGGAGAATGGTGCTCTTCAATGGCAATCTCCTCAAATGAGGAAGATCCCAGATTAGTGGGTACCCCTTCTTTGGTTGCTGCAGGCTCCTTTTGAGAGGAATCCTGAGCGGTTGTGGCTGGTGAAGTCCTTGTATCCGCTAGGGGTTATAACCAGTGGATATAGCCTGCGTTTGTGTTGCAGGGGCATCCTCAGGGGACTCATTTCCTTGAGTAGCCTTTTTTGACTTCTTTTTAGTGGGTTTGATGGGGACTTTGGATTTTTAGGTTGTGGCTGTGGGTTCCAGCTGCGTGGGTTTGCGCAGCTTGGTAGCCATTTTTAGTGATTGGTCAGAGTTGTGCCGGGAGTATACTTCAGGCAATACAACCATAGCAGGGACTCCCAGGCCAACAAGTCCCTCAGCTTGAAGCTGGTTTTCAATTATGGCCATTATGAACCGAGGATATAATATCCAACGGTTAGCAAGTTGTTTTTGGGCCATATCCTTGAGCTCTAAAAATAGTATTTCAGAAAAATTTAAAGGTTGTTGCTCAAGGATGGAGTACATTACCTGTTGCCACATTGTTGACATTTGATCCCATGATGAAGTCTTGGGGGCAAGGCAGACATTTACCATGTGAAAGATGAGACGTTCGGCATCTTGGAAATGTTTCTTCAATATGGTAGATGCACTCAGGTTACCCTGGTATCCATGGTGGGCAAATGATTGATCTATTGTTCCCTTTGGATAACCAGTTGGAAAGTGGCATCATCTAGATTGAGGGTTTGGCGAAGAGTGTCTGGAGTAATGACAACTTTTTGACGATGGACAAACGATTGAAGAGACTCTGTGTCATTCTCCTCACAGACAAGAGTGATGTTTGTCCAGAATTGGTTAAGAGATTCGGCATATATGGTGGGATTTAACAGAAAAGCCGTTTTGTAAGGTGACTAAACCATTAAATCAATGGCGTTGTGAAACTTGGTCCAGTATGGCGATTTTGTGAGATGTGCGACACAGTTGTGTCGTGGTTTTAGTTGCATGGTCGCCATTAGTGAAGAGAGGTTACAGAGTTTTTGAACGTTAGGTTTGAGAAGAGAAGAAAGTAAAAACTCTGAAGGTGCGATAAGGTATTTAAAGGATAGGGTTAGAAAACGACTGAAGGTTTTTGTGTTAGTCATCAGTTGTTGAAACTACTGATGACATGGTATTAACTTTCAGAGGTTTGGAATGACTGACCGTATTGGTGTGATCAGCAGTTGTTATAAAACAACTGAAGACTTGGTTTTAACCGTCAGACGTTGAAACAGCTGAAGTCTCAGATTTAGTCATCAGTAGTTATAAAACTACTAAAGACAGTTTTGACTTCAGGTGATGAAACAACTGAGGACTTGGTGTTAGTCATCAGTAGTTGTGAAACTACTGAAGACATGGTTTTGCTTCAGTTATTTAGAATGAAACAGCAGTTGGGAAACTACTGAAGACAAAAAGGCTCATCAGTAGTTGTCGTCAATTCATTGCTTTTCAGCTGTTTCATACTGTCCTCAACACATACTCATCAGACGTTTTCATTTGTTTTCAGATGTTTCATAGGACATCAGTACGTATTTGTATTTCTGACAACAGTAGTTGTAGTTACATCAGCTGTTGTAACTACATCAATTGTTTTATCAAATAAAGTACTTGAGTACTGAGAAGTTAAGCTCTAGTAGTTTAAAGAAAACTTCCGGAGGGAAAATAACTTCAGTACTTATATATATGACAATAATAAACTAATGATCATCAGTACTTTGAGCTGAGATCATCAGTAGTTGTCACTTATTCTAGCTGCAGCATGCCAAGCCTTAACACGAGGTTTTGGAAAGTTGTGCTATCCAAGGGCTTAGTGAAAATGTCAGCAAGCTCATCAGCACTAGGAACAAATTTTGGATCAATCAGACCTTTTTCAAAACAATCTCTAATAAAATGTTGTCTGATTTCAATATGTTTAGTCCTAGAGTGCTGGACAGGATTCTTGACAATACAAGAGCTGAAGAGCTATCCATTAACAATGGGGTCTTAGTCTCTGTTATGCCATAATCCAATAATTGGTTTTGAAGCCAGAGTACCTGAGATGTACACCTTGCAGCAGCAATGTACTCTGCTTCAGCAGTTGATGTAGCGACTGAGGTCTGCTTCTTACTCTGCCAAGAAATCAAGCAGTTGCCTAAGAATTGGCATCCTCCAGAAGTGGACTTTCTTGTCAACTTACACCCTGCATAGTCACTGTCAGAAAAAGCAACTATTTACCAGAAGTCTAGTAGAATACCATAAACCTAGAGATGGAGTGCCTTGCAGATATCGAAAGATCCTCTTGACTGCATCAAATGAGACTCCTTAGGTGCAACCGGAAATCTAGCACAAACACATGTAGCAAACATAATATCTGGTCTAGAAGCTGTTAAGTACATCAAGGACCCAATCATACATCTGTAAAGTGTTTCATCACCACTTTACCTTTCTGATCTGTCTCTAGTTGTGTGGTGTTGCACATGTGTTGGACCAAAAGAACCAATGAGCCAAGATCAGAAAACCTCTAAGTCCCATATGGTATCACAACAACTGCTGAAAGCTTCATGAGCAGTTTGACAAGTGCTGAAGACTTCAACAGCTGAAGATCAAGTGCTGAAGACTTCAACAGCTGAAGAACTAAGTGCTGAAGTACAACAGCTGAAGAACACAAGTACTGAAGCTGAACAGCCGAAGAACGCAAGTACTGAAGCTGAATAGCTGAAGAAAACAAGTGCTGAAGCTGAACGACCAAAGTACTGAAGTACAACAGCCGAAGAGTTTACAAGTGCTGAAGATCAACAACTGATGTACAAAGTCTGAAGACAAAGACTGAAGACATCAGCTGATGATATCTACTGAAGTCATCAGCTGATGAAACATCTGAAGGTCAAAGTCTGAAGATCAAGTACTGAAGCGTCAATAGTCTGTCACAACTACTGAAGAGTACTTCTTCAGTAGTTGTGATATCAGTAGTTTTATATTTCTAGTTTCAGTAGTTTCTAATCAGTAGTTTTATATTCTGTACTTAACACTCTGATATGTTCTCAGTAGTTGTGAACATTTCAGTAGTTTGTTAAGATTTAGTTATTTTTGTAATAGATCTGCCAGTTGTCACTTTCCGTGATAACAGCAGTGGTTGTTGCACTCTATATAAGGAGTAACAACCTATTGTAATAATTGAATGATTTGAATGATTTGATCAGAAATATTCCATATCTATAAACATTCCTTGAAACAGAAATATATTCTCTCACTATAACCGTATGTGCTCTTAATGCATACAAGTATCGATTTCTTGCTACAATTTGTCTAATTCCTGTTCTTATTCCGCTGCTTTGAGCTCTAATACATCAAACTTGTGATCGCTGATCCTGTCAAATGGTATCAGACCAGGTTAATCATTGATCGATCTAATAATTGATCATTGAAACTGCTATTCAAGATCTAAGTTTGATTGAATTAGCTTTTGTTTTTGCAAGAAAAGGTTATAGAGATTGAATTTTCTGTATCTCTGGTCATTTATCCTGAGATCTTTTCTTGGTTTTCATTGAGTTTGTTGTGGTCTGTGTAAAACTTTTAAAAGCTTGAATTAAATTGTTTTTGAACTGAAAATGACTACTCCCTCCAATGATCCTCACAATACTGGTTCCTCAACCAAGCCACCAATGCTGGTTAGGAATGAGTATAACATATGGCAACGACGAATGCTCCATCACCTGTCTGTTAACAGCGCAGGTTGTTGGACATCAGTGGTACATGGTCCACACAAGCCTATGGTGAATAACCCGAAAGCAATCAAATGGTTCCGAAGAGGAGGGAGCAATACTCTGATGAGGATAAGAAGTTGCTTGAAATTGATGCAAAAGCCCATGGAATTCTGGCCATGGCACTGCCCAATGAAATCTATTCTGGGCTAATGCATCATGAAACTGCCCATGACCTCTAGAATGCCTTGAAAGAACAATTTGGAGGAACAGATGAGGTCTTGACAAATAATAGAGAAATCCTTGCCCAACAATATGAGACATTCTCTCATAGAAAGGGTGAGACACTGACTCAACAATTTGAGCGGTTCTCTTGTTTGATATCTGAATTAAAAATGGTCAAACTTGAGTACACAAATATTCAGATGAATAACAGATTTCTCAGATCACTGCCTGAGAGATGGGACACATATACTATTATCCTACGCTCCAGTGCAAGTTTGGACAAACTATCTCTCACCCAACTCCATGGAAAACTGCTCACGTTTGAGAGAGAGATAGAATAGAAGAGAAAGCTGTCTTCATCTGGAAAGCTCACTGAAGACTTGTACCAGGCAACACTGCCTTGGTTGGTCATGAGTCAGAATATGCTTCATCTGAATGCCAGTATGATGAGCATATTAATTTCTCTTCAAACACTTATGATTCTGCATTTGTGAGTGTTGATGGTCAGTTTACTGGGTGTAATAATGACAATTTATGCTTCATTATGGATGATCTCAAGGGGATTGCTGATGACGACTTAGAAGAGATGGATATTTTGAGCCAAATGGCCTTGATAAATATAGATCTCAGAAGTTCTACAAAAGAACTGGAAGAAAATTCCCAGGACTCTCTGGCAAAACCAAAGTTGGTTTTGACAAGAGCAAGTTGAGGTGTCACAAATGCCAAAGGCTTGGACACTTTGCAAGAGAGTGTAGATCAACTGGATCTAACTCCACTGCACCCTTTGTGACTTTTCCTGGCAATAGTCAACAACACAGAGGGCAACATCCTGTCACTTCTAGTCATCATCCTCAACAACAATCTCCTGCATATTTTGTTCCTCAGGGTCAAATGCCATATCCTTACCCTTGTTATTACATGCCACAGTCAAATCAAGTTCAAGTTCCTATGGCACCACAACCTCATGCACTACCAGAACCTCAGCCATCCCAATCTCAACAACAACTCAACCTCAACAACACAGCTTCTTCACCCCAGGAGTTGTTGACTGGAGCAGTTTACCAGATGACATGTCTGGTCATGAACAACTGTTCTCAGGTGCTGGTCAACATGGTGGTGACAGTCCTTTTGGGAATCTAGCTCTTATGGCTTTGGAGTCTGCTGATACTTCATTTTCTAATGCTTCTACACCTCAGGTATCACAGGTATCCTCTGAGGCAAAAGCCAAATTATGTTCTGAACCATGCATAGCAGCATTTGCTTCCATTAGAGAAGCAAATGTAGCTCTAATTAATAAGAACATTGAGCTAGAACAAATTTTTTCCAAAAGAAAAGCTGAATTTGAGTCTGTGCTTAAAGATAAAAATGATGAGATTTACAAACTGAAATGCCAAATAATTGATGATAAGGCTAGAGAAGAGGTACTTCTAGAGAAGTACAAAGATCTCAAAGAAACCCTTGCAGTTACCAGGTAGAGTGTGATAGATGGGTACAATCATGCAAAGGTTTTGAAATGCTTCTTAGTAAGCAATCTGCTTCCAATGTGAAGTTTGGCATTGGTTACAATCACACTGCTCCACCTACAGATTTTACTCCAAGAGCAGAGGTAGAATCTGATGGTGAGAGTGATAACCAATCCATCACATCATGTGATCTACTTTCTGATACAGCACAATCAGAAGTAGCAGTCAGCATCAAGCCCTCTTGAACCTATCAGCTGATGTTGATGGTTCAAATGCTGACACTCACATGATCAATGAGTTGATCAACTCAGGAGTTAATTCTGAAGGTCCTGAAAGGACTAGAGAGCAGGATTAAACACCTGAAGTTCAAACTCCAACTGCTGTCAGTACTGAAGAGAAGAAAACTGTCAGTAGAAAGAGTTTGAAGACTACTAAAGAGGCAGTCAAGAAAGCAAACAATGCTTCCAAGCATTGAAGAACAAGTCTTCAGTTGCTTCACCCTCTTTAGTTGATGATCAACCTAAGATGAAGAAGAAACCATGTGAAGTATGTGGTTTGTTCAATCATCTTACAGATGATTGTTGGTACAAAAGAGGTTCCAAACTCAAACAAAAAGAAGAAATTAAAGAGAAAATGGTAAAAATGAAAACTGAGTTTGAGACCACATTTGTATGAGCAACATCAAATCCTGTAACCCTTAAGTCCTCAAAGAAATCCAAAAGGAAGGGGTTAAACAGGTGACAACTGAGAGTGCTCAGAAGAAGAAGGTGCAACATAGGAACCTATCAAACTCCACTAGCAATGTGTCTGATGAGCTGAAAGCTTTATCACAAAATCAGACACAGCTGGTTATGATGGTTCAACATCTATTGGGTAGAGTTAACCAACTGGATGCTCCTATGTTGAAACCATAGAAAAGGAGGTCCAAACCAAAGGATTCCTCTTCTTCACCATCTTCTTCCTCTCAGGCTGTTGTTTCAAATAAACCTGTTAGTTTACCACCTATTGATGAGACCAGGCCCAAAACCAAAAAGGTTTGGGTCTCTAAAACTAACTGATTGTTTATTTTTGCAGGGTTCTCCAACATGCCAAAGTAGCATCTCGTATGTAGACAGTGGGGGATCTATGCACATGACTGGGAACAGCTCTCTTCTTCATGACTACTCTCAAGGAAAGAAGGGATTTGTTTCTTTTGGCAATGATGCTAGGGGTTACATCATTGGTAAAGGCTTTGTCTCCAATGGAGAAATCAAGTTTGATGATGTTAATCCTGTGGAAAATCTCAAGTACAATCTCTTGAGTGTCAGTCAAATGTGTGATAAAGGCCATGTTGCTCTTTTCACCAGTTAGAACTGTAGGATTCTGTCATCCAAAGTTCTGCATTTGATTGATAAGGTGTTGGATGATCACACTCTCCTGAAAGCCAACAGGACAGGAAGAGTGTATGCCTTAGATCTTTCCAAGAAAATAGATCTAAGAGGCAATCCTTGCCTATTTTCCAAAGCCTCTTCTCAAGAATCTAAACTGTGGCACAGAAGGCTTGGTCATGTTAATCTCAAAAACATGAATCAGCTTACCCACAATATTTTAGTCAGAGGCTTACCAATAAAGGAGTTCCACTGTGATGAAACCTGCACTGCTTGTTTAAAAGGAAAACAGCACAAAGTCTCATTCCCTCCTATTGAAGTGCCTAAGTCCACTGCCTGCTTGCAATTACTGCATATGGATCTATTTGGTCCTGTGAGAGTAATGAGCATGGCAAAGAAGAAATACTGTCTGGTAATTGTGGATGATTACTCCAGATTTGTATGGACTTTCTTTCTACATTCAAAGGATGAGGTTGCTCAGAAGACTATTCACTTTGTGTTGTATATTGAGAAGAAGTATTCCCTTCCAGTCAAGTGTATTAGGAGTGACAATGGAACTGAATTCAGAAACATACACTTGATGACTTCTATCTTTCAAAGGGAATCAAAAGGCAGTTTAGCATTCCAAGGACTCCAAAACAATGGAGTATGTGGAGAGAAGAACAGGACCCTCGTTGAAGCTGCAAGGTCTATGCTGGCTGACTCTGGTTTGCCACTGACCTTTTGGGCTGAAGCTGTCAACACAGCTTGCTATGTGCAAAATAGAGTTTTAGTAAATCAGAGGTTGATGAAGACTCCATATGAAGTCCTCCATCATTTGCTCCTCTGATTTCATTTTTCAAAGCATTTGGGTGTCCCTGTTTTATTCTCAACACAAAGGATCAACTCCATAAATTTGATCCTAAGGTGGATGCAGGGTATTTTGTGGGTTATTCATCTACTTGCAAGGCATACATAGTCTTCAACTGCAAAACAAAGACGGTTGAAGAAACCCTACATGTTAAGTTCAATGAATCTCCAAAGGACAAGATTCCACAGCCCTGTGGAGTTATTTGATTTGGACATACTGCAATATGTTCCTTATGAAACTCCTGCTGTTGCTCCTGTCAACAGTTCACCACCTGGTGGTACTGCTGGTGCTGATGATGATGATGATTGCCGTACTCACCTCTTCAGGTTTAGTGATCAACTGCCTGATTCAGCTAGACCTGATGTTCCTGTAGCTCCAGTAGCACCATCCACAACAAATGCTGATGAGATCTCTTCGAATTCAACTTCCTTTGAATTACCATCCACTGATTGGTTTCAAGGAAATGATTCACCATCACCATCTGTTACTGCGACCTGCTACAAACACTTGCACAGATCCCATTGTGTATCAAGATCTGAAGAATCACCCTATGTCTCAAATCAGTGGTGATATCACTGCTGGAGTATCAACAAGAAGTCAATTGTCAAATTCTGCTTCTATGCTCTCTTCATCAGTCAGCAAGAGCCAAAGAATTATCACATTGCTTTAAAGGACAATGGATGGGTTGATGCCATGCAGCTTGAGCTTCTTCAGTTCAAGAAACAGCAAGTGTGGGAACTGGTTCCTCTACCTCCAGGTAAGTGTGCAATAGGCACTAAATGGGTGTTTAGGAACAAAACTGATGAAAATGGGCTTATTGTTAAGAACAAAGCCACACTGGTTGTTCAGGGGTTTGCACAAGAAGAAGGTATTGATTATGATGAACCTTTGCCCCTGTAGCCAGACTGGAAGCAATTCGATTGTTTTTAGCTTATGCTGCTTATCAAAACCTTAAAGTTTTTCAAATGGATGTCAAAAGTGCATTTTTGTATGGAAAAATTAAAGAAGAGGTTTATGTATGTCAACCTCCAGGCTTTGAGGACAATAAACATCCTAATTGGGTGTATAAGCTTGATAAGGCTCTTTATGGGTTAAAACAAGCTCCTAGAGCCTGGTATGAGACATTATCAAACTTTCTTCTGGAAAATAATTTCACTAGAGGCTCCATAGATAAGACTTTATTCATTAAGAAAGTTGGCAGCATAATCTACTTGTTCAAATTTATGTAGATGATATCATTTTTGCATCCGCTGATCCAAAGTTGTGTGATGCCTTTACAAAGTTGATGCAACAGAAGTTTGAAATGAGTGCCATGGGAGAGTTACAGTTCTTTCTGGGGTTGCAAATCAAACAAAAGGCTGATGGAATTTTCATTCATCAGTCCAAATACACAAAGATCTTTTGCAAAAGTTTGATTTACAAAACTGTAAGCCTTGTTCTACCCCCATGTGCAGCACCACACAACTGGATACAGATCAGAAAGGTAAAGTGGTTGATGAAACACTTTACAGATGTATGATTGGGTTCTTGATGCATTTAACAGCTTCTAGACCAGATATTTTGTTTGCTACATGTGTTTGTGCTAGATTTCAGGCTGCACCTAAAGAGTCTCATCTGATTGCACTCAAGAGGATCTTTAGATATCTGCAAGGCACTCCATCTCTAGGTTTATGGTATTCTACTGGACATTCTGGTAAATTAGTTGCTTTTTCTGACAGTGACTATGCAGGGTGTAAGTTGACCAGGAAATCAACTTCTGGTGGATGTCAATTCCAAGGCAACTGCTTGATTTCTTGGCAGAGCAAGAAACAGACCTCAGTTGCTACATCAGCTGCTGAAGCAGAGTACATTGCTGCTGCAAGTTGCACCTCTCAGGTACTCTGGCTTCAGAACCAACTTCTGGATTATGGCATTACAGAGACTAAGACTCCATTGTTAATGGATAGTGCTTCAGCTCTGTGTATTGTCAAAAATCCAGTCCAGCACTCTAGGACCAAACATATAGAGATCAGACATCATTTTATAAGGGATTGTTTTGAAAAAGGTCTCATTGATCCTAAGTTTGTGCCTAGTGCTGATGAGCTTGCAGACATTTTTACTAAGCCTTTGGATAGTTCAACTTTCCAAAACCTGGTGTTAAGGCTTGGTATGCTGCAGCTAGAATAAGTGACAACTACTGATGATCTTAGTAATAAGTACTGATGATCATTGGTAACCATGTCACACATAAGTACTGATGAGTTCTTTTACCCTCAGCAGTTTTTATAACTACTGAAGGCTAAATGTCTCACAAGTACTGAAGTACTTCATCTGTTCTAAACTACTGATGTAGTTACAACTACTGATGCAGTTACAACTACTGAAATTAGTAAAAACAGATAAGTACTGATGTCCTATGAAACAACTGAAATCCGCCAAAAAGGCTAATGAATATGTTGAGGACAGTATGAAACAGCTGAAAAGCTAAGAATTGACGAAAACAGCTGATGAGAAATTTCTCTTCAGTCGTTTGTACAACTGTTGTTTCATTCTAAACAACTGAAGCAATACCATTTCTTCAGTAGTTTTCTAACTACTGATGACTAATACCAAGTCTTCAGTTGTTTACAACAGCTGATGACAAAACCACTGTCTTCAGTTGTTTCACAACTACTGATGACAAACACCAAGTCCTCAGTTGTTTCAATCATCTGATGTCAAAACCACGGTCTTCAGTAGTTTTCTAACTTCTGATGCCTAACACCACGACTTCAGCTCTTTCAACGTCTGAAAGGATAATACCATGTCAACGGTCGTTTAAAACTACTGATGACTAACACCACATCCTTCAGTCGTTTTCTTACCCGTACCCTATAATATCCCTGACCTAATCCTTCAATGCTTCATCTTCAAACCTAACGTTCCTCTCCAAAACTTCTCTTTTCTCAATGGCGTCCATGCAAATTAAACCGCGACACAACTGTGTTGCCTACCTTACTAAATCGCCTGTCTGGGCTAAGTTCGATACTGTTATCGATCTTATGGTTCTGTCCCAATACAAAACGGCATTTCTTCTGAATCCCATACTACATGCCGAATCCCTCCAAAAATTTTGGATGAACGTTACTATTACCACTGGGGAGAACAACACACCATCTCTCCGGTCGGTCGTCAACAACAACGAAGTAGTCATCACTCCTGCAGTTATCCGCCAAATTCTTCATCTGGATGATGCTATTTCTCCTGCTGGATATCCGAAGGGCACCACAGACCTATCATTTGCCCAACATGGATATCAAGGCAATCTCAGTGCCTCCACTATGATGAAGAAACACTTCCATGACGCTGAACGCCTAATTTTTCACATGGTGAATGTATGTTTGGCTCCTAAGACGTCGTCTTGGGATCAAATGTCGACAAAGTGGCAGCAGGTAATGTATTCTATTCTTGAGCAACAACCGTTAAACTTTTCAGAAATAATATTTTCGGAGCTCAAGGATATGGCTCAAAAATTAACTGCCAACCGTTGGATACTATATCCACGGTTCATAATGGCCATCATTACAAACCAGCTTAATGCTGAGGGACTTGTTGGCTTGGGAGTCCCTGCTACGGCTGTTCTGCCAGAAGTATACTCCCGCCACAACTCTGACCAGACACTCAAATTGGCTGCCAAGCTGCGAAAACCCACGCAGCTGGAACCCACAGCCACCACCTCCAAATCAAAAGTCCCCACCAAACCCACCAAAAAGAAACCCAAAACGGCTATTCAGGGAATTGAGACCCCTGAGGATGCCCCTGCAACACAACGCAGGAGATATCCACTGGTCCAAACCCCCTAGTGGATATAAGGACTCTTCCAGCCATAGCCGCTCAGGATTCCTCTCAACAGGAGCCTGCAGCAACCACAAAAGGGGTACCTACACATCTGGAATCTTCCTCACTTGAGGAGATTGCCATCGAAAAGACCAACCTCCCCAGGTGCACACTACTTCTATCCCTTCACCCCATACAACCGCCCCTCACAGCCCAACTTTAATAGTTGCACAAGTGCTGACTCAACTGCACTTCTCACCCCCTCCCCAAAAACCACTTACTACTGGGAACACCTCTACAATTGAGGGGGAGGACAACAGTGCAATTGAGAGCCCACAGCACAGGGGTTTACCACTTCTATCTCCTGGTGTAGATAAGGAGGTTAGAATATCTAGTGAGGCTGCCACCTCTTCTGAATCAACACATGATCAGAATGAGGCTGGTACCATTGCTAAGACCTCCCTAGAGGCAACAGCTAATGATGGACATTGTCCTGAGGCTGGAAGTCCCCAGTACCAAGCACAAGGGGCACATGCAACAACTGGTCTACACCCAGTGCATGTACATCCTGCTCTAAGCAGGAGGTCAGATGATTCAGCTTCGGCTGATGATGACCTGGGCTTTTTCTACGATGTTCTTGCCCAGAACACAATCCTTGAAGAGAAGTCAGTAGGCTGCAAAACCTACTTGACCAACTCTCACAAGGAGAAAGACCATCTGCCTCTACCAACCCACAGATGGCACCTTCACTTGAAGGTTCCCCAGACACTGAGCCACTCCAAACTCAACCACCTGCCTCTGCTTCAGGCCCTATTTCTCAAGAACAGAACCCTCCTGAGCAAATAGGTGTTGTACTTCAAAATTCCCTCCCTCTCATCACACCCATAATCACTGATATTGTGACTAAAGCCATTGATGAGAGGCTTTCCTCTACTTTACAACCCTTGATTGATGCTGCTGTGAAAAAGACAATTTTTCTGCGGTACAAAACCCTTCCACCAATGCATCGAAAAAGGGGGAGAGTACTGCAGTGAAAGAAAAGAAGAGGAAAAGAACAGAGGAAGAGAAGGAAGAAAGCAAGCCCAAGAGGAGGAGAAAGAACTGCAACCACTGCTCACCTACAAGCGAAAGAAAAGTGCTGATGATCATATTGCTCAAGATAAATCCTTGGAGCTACTGATAAAAGAGGCTGATGCCGAACACAGCAGATCAATGGACAACATCATTGATCAGCTGTTTAGGCAAGGCCATGACACCGATAAACTTGACTCTGAGATTCGACGATTAGAGATTGAAGATATCCAGAATAGATGGGCAAGTTATGAAGTGTTAGAAAGAGAAAGGCTTGAGATCATGATTAGATTTATTGCAAAATATCTTGGAAGATCAATGATCGAAATCAAAGCTTGGTCCAGGGACAGTATCTTGGCAATCACCACCAAGATCTGTTCGTCTGAAGCATATACTAAGGGACTTGTTATTGAAGCTTTGAATGAAGCGGGTGCTGGAAGCAGGACTGAGCTAGCCAAGCAATCAAAAGCCACACTCACCTCAAGAATGCTAGAACAGCCTCTCAACATTCCCACACCAAAACCACCCAAATCACAACCCACCAAACCAACTCCCTTACCCTCAAAACCCATAGCTGATGATATACCCTTGAAGAAGAAGAGAAGGGTATTGAAGCTAGAAGATGATGAAGAAGATGATGAAGATAGGCTGCCACTCTCAGCTGTGATTCAGTTGCCTAAGGCCACAAGTCACTCCTCAGCAATTACTCCTGATTCCAAAGACAAATGGTTAAAGTGAAGCTAGAAGAAGAAGAGCTTCATAAACAGCATGATGAGGAATTGCTGAAGAGAGTTGACAAAGCTTATGCAGCCACATCTTCTATCATCAATATGAAGAAGCAAGCCCTCAGACTTTACACTCTCAAGCATACCTTTCAATATCAAAAGGAAAGAGTGAGGATTTGGCCTGATCCCAGGGTCTCTCACAGAATTCATAAGAAAAACATACCTCAGAGATACATTGGCCAGGTGAAAAAGATCGTAGATGAAGTGATCTCTCTGGTCTTTGTAGTTTCACCCTGGGAAATCCTAGAGGACTTCAAGAAAGCCTACAAAGCTAATCTAACCCCTCAGAAGATGCTGGAAAACAAAATAGTGAAAAAGGGGTTAGTTTACAAGAGGCTTGAGGAAGTCAGGAAAAATGAGCTCCAGTTGTTCCTAGAGGGTAATCACCCGGATGAGTTTGCTTACAGAATAATAACAACTGTGGAGCTAAAGAATGGGAAACAGGCCAAATTCCTGTCTGAGTATTATGGGCCTGAATCATTGTTTGAAGGAGGTGCTGAAGAGCTAACCATGGAGGAACAAATCACCTTCCTTGAGGCCTACACAAGAGAGTCGTACAGACTCATTATGGGGAAGTAAATCTCATGAATGGGATAACAACTTTGTGTCCAGTTCCCCAAAACAGAGTTCCCATTCATACCCTGCCAAACAAATATCTGAGATTTCTTCCCAGGCCGGAGCTTACATGGGTCATCTTCTCTACTAATCAAGAAGGAAAAAGACCAATCTTTTGCCAACAATAAGTGGGATAGTAAATAATTTAGAGGTTTTGGCTGCATTGGTTCAGGGGGAGTTTGTTGGACCAAAAGAACCAATGAGCCAAGATCAGAAAACCTCTAAGTCCCACATGGTATCACAACAACTGCTGAAAGCTTCATCAGCAGTTTGACAAGTGCTGAAGACTTCAACAGCTAAAGATCAAGTGCTGAAGACTTCAACAGCTGGAGAACTAAAGTGCTGAAGTACAACAGCTGAAGAACACAAGTACTGAAGCTGAACAGCTGAAGAACACAAGTACTAAAGCTGAACAGCTGAAGAACGCAAGTACTGAAGCTGAACAGCTGAAGAACACAAGTGCTGAAGCTGAAAGACCAAAGTACTGAAGTACAACAGCTGAAGAGTTTACAAGTGCTGAAGATCAACAACTGATGTACAAAGTCTGAAGACAAAGACTGAAGACATCAGCTGATGGTATCTACTGAAGTCATCAGCTGATGAAACATCTGAAGGTCAAAGTCTGAAGATCAAGTACTGAAGCGTCAGTAGTTTGTCACAACTGCTGAAGAGTACTTCTTTAGTAGTTGTGATATCAGTAGTTTTATATTTCTAGTTTCAGTAGTTTCTAATCAGTAGTTTTATATTCTGTACTTAACACTATGATATGTTCTCAGTAGTTGTGAACATTTCAGTAGTTTGTTAAGATTTAGTTATTTTTGTAATAGATCTGCCAGTTGTCACTTTCCGTGATAACAGCAGTGGTTGTTGCACTCTATATAAGGAGTAACAACCTATTGTAATAATGTGAATGATTTGATCAGAAATATTCCATATCTATAAACATTCCTTGAAACATAAATATATTCTCTCACTATAACCGTATGTGCTCTTAATGCATACAAGTATCGATTTCTTGCTACAATTTGTCTAATTCCTGTTCTTATTCCGCTGCTTTGAACTCTAATACATCAAACTTGTGATCGCTGATCCTGTCAACATGGGAGTAGAACAAGGCTTACACTTTTGTAAATCAAACTTTTCCAAAAGATCTTTTGTGTATTTGGACTGATGAATGAAATTCCATCAGCCTTTTGTTTGATTTGCAAACCCAGAAAGAACTTTAATTCTCCTATGGCACTCATTTCAAACTTCTGTTGCATCAACTTTGTAAAGGCATGACACAACTGTGGATCAGAGGATGCAAAAATAATATCATCTACATAAATTTGAACAAGTAGATTATGTTGCCCAGCTTTCTTAATGAATAAAGTCTTATCTATGGAGCCTCTAGTGAAATTTTTTCCAGAAGAAAGTTTGATAATGTCTCATACCAGGCTCTAGGAGCTTGTTTCAACCCATAGAGAGCCTTATCAAGCTTATACACCCAATTAGGATGTTTATTGTCCTCAAAACCTGGTGGTTGACATACATAAACCTCTTCTTTAATTTTCCCATACAAAAATGCACTTTTGACATCCATTTGAAAAACTTTAAGGTTGTGATAAGCAGCATAAGCTAAAAACAATCGAATTGCTTCCAGTCTGGCTACAGGGGCAAAGGTCTCATTATAATCAATACCTTCCTCTTGTGAAAACCCCTGTACAACCAGTCTGGCCTTGTTCTTAACAATAAGCCCATTTTTATCAGTTTTGTTCCTAAACGCCCATTTAGTGCCTATTGCACACTTACCTGGAGGTAGAGGAACCAGTTCCCACACTTGTTGTTCCTTGAACTGAAGAAGCTCAAGCTGCATGGCTTCAACCCATCCATTGTCCCTTAAAGCAATGTGATAGTTCTTTGGCTCTTGCTGACTAATGAAGAGAGCATAGAAGCAGAAATTTGACAATTGACTTCTTGTTGAAACGCCAGCATTGATATCACCAATGATTTGAGACATAGGGTGATTCTTTAGATCTTGGTACACAATCAGATCTGTGCAAGTGTTTGTAGCAGGCTCAGTAGCAACAGATGGTGATGATGAAGCATTTCCTTGAAACCAATCAGTAGATGGTAATTCAAAGGAAGTTGAAGTTGTAGAAATCTCATCAGCATTTGTTATGGATTGTGCTACTGAAGCTACAGGAACATCAGGTCTAGCTGAATCAGGCAGTTGATCACTAAACTTGAAAAGGTGATTACTGATATCATCATCATCATCAGTAACACCATATGGATGACAAGCTACAAAAGATGATGGATTCATATGATCTGCAACAGCAGGTGGTTGATAAGGAACATATTGTAGAATGTCCAGATCAAACAACTCCACAGGGTTTTGTGGAATTGTATCCTTAGGGGATTCATTGACCTTCACATGCAAGGTTTCTTCAACTATCTTTGTCCGACAGTTGAATACTCTATAAGCCTTGCAAGTGGATGAATACCCAACAAAATACCCTGCATCCACCTTAGAATCAAACTTTTGGAGTTGATCCTTTGTGTTGAGAATGTAACAGGGACACCCAAATGCTCTAAAGAATGAAATCAAAGGGGCTAAATGATGTAAAACTTCATAAGGATTTTTCATCAACCTCTGATTTACTAAGGCTCTATTCTGTACATAGCAGGCTGTATTGACAGCTTCAGCCCAAAAGGTCAGTGGCAAACCAGAATCAGCCAACATGGACCTTGCAGCTTCAATGAGGGTCCTGTTCTTTCTCTCCACTACTCCATTTTGCTCTGGAGTCCTTGGGATGCTATACTGCCTCTTGATTCCCTTTGACAAGTAAAACTCATCAAGAGTGTGGTTTCTGAATTCAGTACCATTGTCACTCCTCACACACCTAACTGGTAGGGAATACTGCTTGTCAACGTGTAACACAAAGTTCATAATGGACTGAGCAGCCTCATCCTTTGAAAGCAAGAGGAAGGTCCATACATATCTAGAGTAATCATCCACAATTACCAGACAGTATTTCTTCTTTGCCATACTCATTACCTTCACAGGACCAAAAAGATCCATGTGCAGTAGTTGTAAGCAGGCATTAGACTTGGATTCTTCTATGGTTGGGAATGAAACTTTATGTTGTTTCCCTTTTAAGCATGCAGTGCAGATTTCATCACAATTGAACTCCTTTATTGGAAGACCTCTCACTAAACTCTTGTGGATCATCTGATTCACGTTTTTGAGATTAACATGACCCAGCCTTCTATGCCACAGTTTAGATTCTTGGAGAGAGGCCTTGGAGAACAAGCATGGATGGCCTCTTAACTCAATTTTCTTTGACAGATCCAAGGCATATACTCTTCCTATCCTATTGGCCATCAGGAGAGTATTATCATCCAGTACTTTGTCAATCAGGCTCAGAACCTTGGAAGACAGAATCCTACAGTTCTGGCTTGTGAAAAGAGCAACATGTCCTTTGTCACACATCTGACTGACACTCAACAGATTGTATTTGAGATTCTCTACATGGTTGACATCATCAAATCTAATATCTCCATTAGACACAAATCCCTTCCCAATGATGTAACCTTTAGCATCATTTCCAAATGAGACAAATCCCTTCTTTCCCTGAGAGTAATCATGAAGAAGAGAGCTCCTCCCAGTCATGTGCATGGATCCTCCACTGTCCACATACCAGATGCTTCTTTAGCATGCTGAAGAACCCTGCACAATCATAGCAAACTAGTTAGCTTTGAAGACCCAAACCTTTTTGGTTTTGGGACTGACTTTATCAACAGATTTAACCATAGCTAGTTTCTCATGATTAACAGCTGATGAAGATGGAGATGGTGCTGAAATAGATTTGGACCTGGAATTCCTCTCCAGTGGTTTGGTCACAATGGCTTCAAGTTGGTTAACTCTCCCCAACAGATGCTGAACCATCATAACAAGCTGTGTCTGATTTGAAGCTCGAGCTTTCAGTTCATTTGACACTCCAGAGCTTTTTTTTGATGAGTTCTTGTGACTCACCATTTCCTCCTTCTTAGATTTCACAGACTTAGTCTTATGTTTATCATGAGGAACAATATCAGTTGTCTTCTGATAAACCGTATCCTTCTTAGTGGATTTGGGTAAGGCCTTGGGTTTATCAGGTTGAGATGATTGTGGTACAAACTTGGTCTCAAACTCAGTTTACATTTTATTTATTTCTAGTTTAATGAGCTCATCCCTTTGGAGCTTTAAACCCTTTTTGTACCAACATTCATCAGATAGATGATTGAATTTACCACAAATTTCACAAGGTTTATTCTTCATCTTGGACATCTTTACTGCTGAAGTGGAAACTACTGAAGGTGTGATCTTCAGTACTTTCCTCCTATCAGTACTAGGTACTAAAGGATTTGTAACAGCTGAAGATTGGTAATTCAACTGTTTTCCATCCGTCCTAATAGACTGTTTGATGGATTCCTCATCACTTGTTAGTCCTTGTATTTCAACTGATTTGAAATGCTTTTCAGATGTTGGGTCTGTTTCAGTACTTGGGGTACATTGAGGAACAACATATGAAGTACTCAGCTTCATATGAGTCTCAGTAGTTAGACCATCAGTCAATTTATTTGTTAAGATCTTAACACTGGTTTCATTCTCTGATCTTAGATTATCATTGGAGAATGACTCACACGATAATGTGGTTTGGAGATTGCTTTCACTTTCAGACTTAACTATGAAGTTAGGAGTAAAGTCTGTTGGTGGAGAAGTAGGTGGTAACCAATGCCAAACTTCACATTTGAACCAGTTTGCTTGCTATGAAGCATTTCAAATCCCTTGCATGATGAGACCTAGCATTCACACTCAACTTGGGTCATTGCAAGTTTTTCTTTGAGACTCATGTGGTCTTCCAGAATAACCTCTAGCTTGGCCTTTTCATCATTTAATTGGCATTTAAGCTTATAAATCTCATCACTTTTACTGTTAAGAGTAGACTCATACTCAGCTTTTCTTTTGAAAATGGTTTTCTCAAACTCAAGTTTTTGATTTATTAATGCTACATTTGCCTCTCTAATAGAGACAAAGGCAGCTATGCATGACTCTGAACATAACTTGGCTTTAGCCTCTGAAGATACCTGAGTTACCTGTGAAGATGATGCATTTGAACAGGAACCCTCAGTAGACTCCAGGGCCATGAGAGCAAGATTTCCAAAAGGGTGTTCACCACCATGTTGACTAGCACCAGCATAGTATTGCTCAGTGTGACCAGACAAGTTATCAGGTAAGCTACTCCAGTCAATGACTCCAGGTGTGAAGAAGCTGTAATGAGGTTGTGATTGACATGGAGATGGTTGAGGTTCTGGTAGTGCATGAGATTGTGGTACAATAGGAGCTTGAACTTGATTTCACTGTGGCATATAATAGCAGGGATAAGGATATGGCATGTAACATCCTGTATTTTCTATGTAATTAAAAGTTAATGTCGTTTAATCCTGTAAGGTCTATGATTGCCTATTATGAAACTCGTGGGTTACTTATGCTCATTACTTTAATTCGTTTTTAATCCTTAAACTCGAAAGATTATAATGATAATGGTTATATAATAAATAATAATAATGATAATAATGATACTAATAATAACTATAATAATAATAATGGTTACAATAATAATAATGGAAATAATAACCATAAAAATTATAATGATAATAAAAATTAAGGATAATTAAAGTACAGGGGGTTAATTTGTTAATTTAGAAACTTTAACTATAAAGTTTGTACATGAAATAACAAAGACTTAAAACTTCAGGGACCATTTGGGTAACAAGTCAAAACCCACATCTCCCTTCTCCCCTTTTGACCCCGATCACGGCCACCACCTCCGGCCATCGCTCCGGCGATGGTCAAAAGCCACCAAAACAGTCAATTTAAATGAAATTAAACCGATAATTAACTATTCCCCATCGGTTTCGATCGTAATTCTTGTTTAATTATGTTTAGTCGACCTGTAACACCTAAAACCAAAACTAAAACACCCGATTTAAACCATTGAATCGTTCGAACATAATGAACCAAGTTAAAACCACATAATTAAAGGAAACCTTCCTTTTGATCTCGAGAAGCTACCTGAACCACCAAATTCCATTCACCAAACTTATAAACAACAAATTGGACCGTCATCTTCATTCGCGACTGCGGTTCAATCGTGATCCAGTTCGAAGCTATACTAATCACAATTGACAGAGGGCTTTTGCTCGTTATCGATCCTAGAAGCTGACTGCAAAGCTAATTTCATTAACATCAACAGCTGCATCTGAAACTCTTTCTTCTCGGTCGCGACATGCACTTCACATTACCTATCATCGTTCCAATCCAGAAAAGGTAAATTAATCATACTTTTCTAAGCGTTTTGAGGTGTTGAACAAAAGCCCTAATATCAGTTTCGTTATCATAATCAATTTGATGTTCAATTGGATTGAAATCAAACCTAGGGTTCATAGACATTTGGGGATTTCTTGAAGTATTGTTTTTAAAAATTTAATTCTAAATCTTAACGCGGCTAAGGCCTTTAGTTCACTGGTAATAAACACACATGCTCACCCAGAGGTCCCGGTTCGAACCCAGGCAACCTCACTTATTTTTTTGGGGCTTTCCAGCCTTTAAAAAAATTATATAAAATTTCAAAAAGAAATATAAAAATCAGTTTTATAAACTTTGGTTATTTTAAAAGTTATCTAATTATTTTTCTGTAAATTATTTCTTTAAACACCTTAACAATTTTTTTTCATATAAAATATTAGTAACAAATGTTATAATTAGATTATTTTTTTTATAAAAATAAACTTTAACTAGTTGAGATCACTAAGTTGTCTCTAGTCATTTCATTACCTTTAATTATGATTTTATTTTATAAATCAATATGTTAAATAAATAATTATTTAGTTATTTAAATAATCATGTAAATAATTAGTTATTTATCTATTCCTTTAACAATATTATATCATAATTAGTTTATAGATTTACTCCTTAAATTATTACTTAAACTCTTAAAACTTACGAAACATATATATGTACTCATACTAAAAGTTGTATTATAAGGTTTTTATAATAAATCGTTTAAAAGTTCAAAACTATATAAATGATTTTTAATAATTTTAAACCCATCTAAATAAATATTCAATGAAGTACCTATATCGAAATTTTTAAATAACTAATTAGTAAATTAATTATTTCTTTTCACACATCATGATAACTCAATAACTTATTGAATCATTCACTATAATTCTTATATTTTATTGATTGATTCCAACATTATTGAACCAAAACATAAACAATTGTTTGATTTTATTTTTATTTATTAAAAATCCCCAAATTCCTATTGAAACCCTAGTTCGCATCTAATCGTTGATCTTATTATCAAACTTAATATTGGAATCTATACATCTAGGTAACTTGTAAAAGAAATCGTTGGAACCTCGTTTAAATTCTTATCGTCACCTTGTATATATCATGTGAGTATTTCCATACCCCTTTTTGCTTATTTTCACACTTTGGGGTGAAACATGTTAACTTATTATCATTGCACTTGTAAACTCATTTCAGACTTGTAAACTTTATGGCAATTCATCATGTAGAGTTGTGGTTAGTTGAACTTTTGTGGTTACCATGTTATGGCGTTATATGTACAATCATTAACTATTGCTAGCCCAACGAACTCATAGATCTATGGGTAAGACAAGCCTGCTTGGTTGATCCGAGTACACTTAGCTGATAGTATATACTTTTAACGTTTGAGACTTGTAAAACTTTTGTCGAGGTTTGAATGTTGCATTGTTCATAATATCCCTAATCACTTTATTCACTAACTTATGACTTGAATTGCCATCTTTTATATACTTATGTATTGAAAACTGTGGAATGCTCACCAACATTTTTATGTTGACCCTTTTATTCTTAACATGTTTCAGGAATACCTCAAGTTTGTGTTCTACTCTTTGAAGCTTACCACACCTAGGATTGGACCTAGAGATAAAATGGATGATCATGTTATTTGTAGCATTTGTACATGATGTATTCTTGTTGAAACTTTTGCTTGTAATGTCACAATTGAATCTTATGATTAATATATTTGGATTTAATAAATAGCGTTATGTGGCTGTGAACAATCGTAACCCTCACATCTCGACGTTTCCGCCGTCAAGGTTGGGGTGTGACAGATTGGTATCATAGCCCATAACTATAGGGATTTAGGTTATTAGAAATGTTGACCTAGACTATAGTTGCATGAACCTCATAGAAAGATCCTTATACCTTTGTGCTTACATGTTGTTTGCATGCTACATAATGCTATGCCTTTTGTGCAGCATGATGCCTTAGCATAGGATTGCCTTATGAATGCTTAAACTTAGTTACTTGTCTCCCTAAACTTAACTTTAACTCTTTGATTCTCCCCGACAAATGAACTTCCTAAACTTATTCTTAACGACATGTGGAATCTACACTTATCATCTGGCTTCAATTCCTTAGACTCTATGTCTAATCTATGAAAATCCCATTAAGGTTTTGATTTCATAAACCAAAGAAATTTGTATGACACATAAACACCTGTATTCTAGATTTCCTGGCAAAAGGCCTTCGGGCTAAGGCAAGCATATCGTATAAATCTCATTGTGAGACCAGATGCTTACCTGGGGATTTCTAGGATGAGTGATAAACTATGGTCAACATACACAAGTCTCTATGGAAAATGGGTCAATTTACCTTGACGTGTCAACGATTCCAAATGGTAATGCGTTACCAAATGGAACCATCCTCTTTGTATCTTAAAAATCCTTGATTTTCTTGAACTGGTTTATCATCAAAGTTTCAATATCTTCTCATTTTTTAACATATATAATGTTCCTGTTAATATTGAACCCATCCTACATTTCAACTCTTACATTTAAACATCGCTACACGTTGGGCGTTTCATGTATCTATTTCTACACTTTGACCAATGTGTGCAGACTCTTAATATATCCAAAGATATTGGAAATCTAAACCTAATGGCCTTCAAAACTTTAAACCGTTACTTATGATTCTCAAGTCTTATTAAGGATGTGTCCCATAACTGAGAACATGAAATGCTATAGGTGGAATTCCTACATCTCAGGATACTTTGTTTAGGCAAAGTGTAAATAGTGATTTGACTCGATCATTGAATCCATTAACGTGATTCGAAACCCTTGAGATGAGTGATCACTTATAAGTACGCGTGTTTTCAATAAGGCTATGGTTGACCTCATATCCTGAGAAGTCCATGTATTTCCTTTCGACTGTGAATCGAAGGTTCACATCTCATTGTGGTGTTGAATAATTCCTGCCCTTGATTTCGTCTTCCCGATTGAAACCATCCAAGATCTGAACACCACAACAAATTCTGTTATCTCGAACTTTGATCCTAAGCTCGTAAGCATGATTTTCTCTTTTGTTACAGTGATGTAACTTGAAATTTCTAGAATTTCTAATACATATTCTTTTCGCCGATATGTCAAAATTCATACCGTTTGCACCATGGGAGATGCAAGAGTTTGTAAGTCAACCTATAACTAAGAACATTTGTATCTCATAAATGATTCTAACTCATCAAAACAGGGGTGATTCCCTTACTTTGATGATTCTCTATTCGTTTCGATAAATGGTTTCCAATCGCGTGGTTTATGAAATTTCATCCTCTGGATTGGGGTGATTACCTTATCTTGAGGATTGACTTCAATTATTTCTTTGGAATGGCATTTCACAAATGACATGATCTCACCAAAATAGGATTGAAACCCATACTTTGGTGACAAATGTCAATCTTCGATTATTTTCTGGCTATTATGAAATTCAATCATCAAGATAGGCGTGAATTCCATACCTTGATGATAATATCATCTTTATGAATTGTATTTGTTCAATGAGACGACTTCATCAAAGTAGGAGTGAATTCTGGATTTTGATGAAGAAGTTCATCTTGTTATATTTTGTTTTTGTAGAACTTCACCGTTAAGATAGGAGTGATGTCCCTTACCTTAATGGTGAGTTACCTCGTTTTATTTCCGTGGATCCTCAATAATGAGTTGGGATCGAGCTTTTTGATTGGTAAGTTAGAGGTCATACCTTGAGAAGACACCATCAAGTTAGGAGTGAAAACCACACCTTGTTGACTATTCTCATTTCTTGATCTTCAACTTACCAAGTTTGTAATCAAGTGACGAGAAACATGTTCTAACTAGCAGGGTGAAACAATCTTAGTGTTTCGACCTATCAAGCCGAAGCATGATCTCTGAACTTGAAAGGAGACCCGATCGCTCTAGGTTGATGTTGATTCCAAGCTTGGAGCATTTAAATTCTTAAAATGATTTCTTTCACTTTATCCTTATGTTTTGAATTGATCTAGCTATATCGAACTATTTATTCCCTATTATCAACTTTCATTTTGAGATATCATCAACACATGTTTGTGTGATGGTAGTCTTCTTAAGCAATCTTTCTACTAAATAAAGATTATCAACTTGTGGTTATGTCTTTCTAGTCATGCGAATGTTCTCGACTGTACTTATGGGTTTGATGAATTATGTATGCAATCTATATTTGGAAATTTGTTACCTTGCAAAACATGGTTACAAATGCATGTCTTATTGTTTGCGTTACTTCTTGAATCACTTTTGAACCCTTAACTTTGGAAATCTTTAAAACTCTATCTTAGTTTCGACTAACGAGACTTGTTATTACCTACATTGTGACGCGGATATAACGGTTCATAAAATTTCGTATTTTGTAGTCATGGATTTGGCATAAAAGAGAAGACATAACTTGGTATGTGTCCAAGTGTCTTACTTTCACATATGACAAAGCCTAACATTCGTGTTCCTATGAATATCCTGTTTAACTTTTCATCACTAAGTGCCTCTTATCTTAGGTGCCATGATGACAAATGATGCATTATAGACCGATTAACTAATTTCATATTGACTCATGTGGGTTAACGGGTCGAGAAATTGGCTTGTATCTATCTCAAATAGTCGTATATCGTGGTATGTCGTTAAACATCGATCATTAATTTTGATGATCAATTCATTTTCTGTTTTTAATAATGTTCCTAACCATCGTCGTGAACTTATCGTATTATTCTTAGACCGATGATTGGTCAAAGGAGAGATACATATTCACAAGTTATGCGTAAAGATCGTTTCACATAGTGACTTTTGGGATACTTAAATCCTGACGATTAACTTTTCTTACAATTGTGGTCTTTTATTCATTTCAATACATCGCTTTATTAAGAGATTATATTCTAGAAGTTGTGGCTTATAAGTCTAACATACCACGGTAACTCATCATCGTCCTTCGACATTTCATATGCCAAGCGTCTCATATTTCTCTGGAAGAATTGAAATTGGCATGCATTGTATCAAAAGACTTGTAAGATTCCATGAAATGAAACATCTCATCTGTAATCAAACGTCTATCACTGGCCGTTGTACACTTACCTTTCATTATATTTCCTTTTGTTCATTTAAGTTTTTATTCTTAATTTCGGGACGAAATTCTTTTAAGTTGTGGAGACTGTAACATCCTGTATTTTCTATGTAATTAAAAGTTAATGTCGTTTAATCCTGTAAGGTCTATGATTGCCTATTATGAAACTCGTGGGTTACTTATGCTCATTACTTTAATTCGTTTTTAATCCTTAAACTCGAAAGATTATAATGATAATGGTTATATAAAAATAATAATAATGATAATAATGATACTAATAATAAACTATAATAATAATAATGGTTACAATAATAATAATGGAAATAATAACCATAAAAATTATAATGATAATAAAAATTAAGGATAATTAAAGTACAGGGGGTTAATTTGTTAATTTAGAAACTTTAACTATAAAGTTTGTACATGAAATAACAAAGACTTAAAACTTCAGGGACCATTTGGGTAACAAGTCAAAACCCACATCTCCCTTCTCCCCTTTTGACCCCGATCACGGCCACCACCTCCGGCCATCGCTCCGGCGATGGTCAAAAGCCACCAAAACAGTCGATTTAAATGAAATTAAACCGATAATTAACTATTCCCCATCTGTTTCGATCGTAATTCTTGTTTAATTATGTTTAGTCGACCTGTAACACCTAAAACCGAAACTAAAACACCCGATTTAAACCATTGAATCGTTCGAACATAATGAACCAAGTTAAAACCACATAATTAAAGGAAACCTTCCTTTTGATCTCGAGAAGCTACCTCAACCACCAAATTCCATTCACCAAACTTATAAACAACAAATTGGACCGTCATCTTCATTCGCGACTGCGGTTCAATCGTGATCCAGGTTCGAAGCTATACTAATCACAATTGACAGAGGGCTTTTGCTCGTTATCGATCCTAGAAGCTGACTGCAAAGCTAATTTCATTAACATCAACAGCTGCATCTGAAACTCTTTCTTCTCGGCCGCGACATGCACTTCACATTACCTATCATCGTTCCATTCCAAAAAAGGTAAATTAATCATACTTTTCTAAGCGTTTTGAGGTGTTGAACAAAAGCCCTAATATCAGTTTCGTTATCATAATCAATTTGATGTTCAATTGGATTGAAATCAAACCTAGGGTTCATAGACATTTGGGGATTTCTTGAAGTATTGTTTTTAAAAATTTAATTCTAAATCTTAACGCGGCTAAGGCCTTTAGTTCACTGGTAATACACACACATGCTCACCCAGAGGTCCCGGGTTCGAACCCAGGCAACCTCACTTATTTTTTTGGGGCTTTCCAGCCTTTAAAAAAATTATATAAAATTTCAAAAAGAAATATAAAAATCAGTTTTATAAACTTTGGTTATTTTAAAAGTTATCTAATTATTTTTCTGTAAATTATTTCTTTAAACACCTTAACAATTTTTTTTTCATATAAAATATTAGTAACAAATGTTATAATTAGATTATTTTTTTTATAAAAATAAACTTTAACTAGTTGAGATCACTAAGTTGTCTCTAGTCATTTCATTACCTTTAATTATGATTTTATTTTATAAATCAATATGTTAAATAAATAATTATTTAGTTATTTAAATAATCATGTAAATAATTAGTTATTTATCTATTCCTTTAACAATATTATATCATAATTAGTTTATAGATTTACTCCTTAAATTATTACTTAAGCTCTTAAAACTTACGAAACATATATATTGTACTCATACTAAAAGTTGTATTATAAGGTTTTTATAATAAATCGTTTAAAAGTTCAAAACTATATAAATGATTTTTAATAATTTTAAAGCCATCTAAATAAATATTCAATGAAGTACCTATATCGAAATTTTTAAATAATTAATTAGTAAATTAATTATTTCTTTTCACACATCATGATAACTCAATAACTTATTGAATCATTCACTATAATTCTTATATTTTATTGATTGATTCCAACATTATTGAACCAAAACATAAACGATTGTTTGATTTTATTTTTATTTATTAAAAATCCCCAAATTCCTATTGAAACCCTTGTTCGCATCTAATCGTTGATCTTATTATCAAACTTAATATTGGAATCTATACATCTAGGTAACTTGTAAAAGAAATCGTTGGAACCTCGTTTAAATTCTTATCGTCACCTTGTATATATCATGTGAGTATTTCCATACCCCTTTTTGCTTATTTTCACACTTTGGGGTGAAACATGTTAACTTATTATCATTGCACTTGTAAACTCTTTTGAGACTTGTAAACTTTATGGCAATTCATCATGTAGAGTTGTGGTTAGTTGAACTTTTGTGGTTACCATGTTATGGCGTTATATGTACAATCATTAACTATTGCTAGCCCAGCGAACTCATACATCTATGGGTAAGACAAGCCTGCTTGGTTGATCCGAGTACACTTAGCTGATCGTATATACTTTTAACGTTTGAGACTTGTAAAACTTTTGTCGAGGTTTGAATGTTGCATTGTTCATAATATCCCTAATCACTTTATTCACTAACTTATGACTTGAATTGCCATCTTTTATATACTTATGTATTGAAAACTGTAGAATGCTCACCAACATTTTTATGTTGACCCTTTTATTTTTAACATGTTTTAGGAATACCTCAAGTTTGTGTTCTACTCTTTGAAGCTTACCACACCTAGGATTGGACCTAGAGATAAAATGGATGATCATGTTATTTGTAGCATTTGTACATGATGTATTCTTGTTGAAACTTTTGCTTGTAATGTCACAATTGAATCTTATGATTAATATATTTGGATTTAATAAATAGCGTTATGTGGCTGTGAACAATCGTAACCCTCACATCTCGACGTTTCCGCCGTCAAGGTGGGGTGTGACAGATTGGTATCATAGCCCATAACTATAGGGATTTAGGTTATTAGAAATGTTGACCTAGACTATAGTTGCATGAACCTCATAGAAAGATCCTTATACCTTGTGCTTACATGTTGTTTGCATGCTACATAATGCTATGCCTTTTGTGCAGCATGATGCCTTAGCATAGGATTGCCTTATGAATGCTTAAACTTAGTTACTTGTCTCCCTAAACTTAACTTTAACTCTTTGATTCTCCCCGACAAATGAACTTCCTAAACTTATTCTTAACGACATGTGGAATCTACACTTATCATCTGGCTTCAATTCCTTAGACTCTATGTCTAATCTATGAAAATCCCATTAAGGTTTTGATTTCATAAACCAAAGAAATTTGTATGACACATAAACACCTGTATTCTAGATTTCCTGGCAAAAGGCCTTCGGGCTAAGGCAAGCATATCGTATAAATCTCATTGTGAGACCAGATGCTTACCTGGGGATTTCTAGGATGAGTGATAAACTATGGTCAACATACACAAGTCTCTATGGAAAATGGGTCAATTTACCTTGACGTGTCAACGATTCCAAATGGTAATGCGTTACCAAATGGAACCATCCTCTTTGTATCTTAAAAATCCTTGATTTTCTTGAACTGGTTTATCATCAAAGTTTCAATATCTTCTCATTTTTTAACATATATAATGTTCCTGTTAATATTGAACCCATCCTACATTTCAACTCTTACATTTAAACATCGCTACACGTTGGGCGTTTCATGTATCTATTTCTACACTTTGACCAATGTGTGCAGACTCTTAATATATCCAAAGATATTGGAAATCTAAACCTAATGGCCTTCAAAACTTTAAACCGTTACTTATGATTCTCAAGTCTTATTAAGGATGTGTCCCATAACTGAGAACATGAAATGCTATAGGTGGAATTCCTACATCTCAGGATACTTTGTTTAGGCAAAGTGTAAATAGTGATTTGACTCGATCATTGAATCCATTAACGTGATTCGAAACCCTTGAGATGAGTGATCACTTATAAGTACGCGTGTTTTCAATAAGGCTATGGTTGACCTCATATCCTGAGAAGTCCATGTATTTCCTTTCGACTGTGAATCGAAGGTTCACATCTCATTGTGGTGTTGAATAATTCCTGCCCTTGATTTCGTCTTCCCGATTGAAACCATCCAAGATCTGAACACCACAACAAATTCTGTTATCTCGAACTTTGATCCTAAGCTCGTAAGCATGATTTTCTCTTTTGTTACAGTGATGTAACTTGAAATTTCTAGAATTTCTAATACATATTCTTTTCGCCGATATGTCAAAATTCATACCGTTTGCACCATGGGAGATGCAAGAGTTTGTAAGTCAACCTATAACTAAGAACATTTGTATCTCATAAATGATTCTAACTCATCAAAACAGGGGTGATTCCCTTACTTTGATGATTCTCTATTCGTTTCGATAAATGGTTTCCAATCGCGTGGTTTATGAAATTTCATCCTCTGGATTGGGGTGATTACCTTATCTTGAGGATTGACTTCAATTATTTCTTTGGAATGGCATTTCACAAATGACATGATCTCACCAAAATAGGATTGAAACCCATACTTTGGTGACAAATGTCAATCTTCGATTATTTTCTGGCTATTATGAAATTCAATCATCAAGATAGGCGTGAATTCCATACCTTGATGATAATATCATCTTTATGAATTGTATTTGTTCAATGAGACGACTTCATCAAAGTAGGAGTGAATTCTGGATTTTGATGAAGAAGTTCATCTTGTTATATTTTGTTTTTGTAGAACTTCACCGTTAAGATAGGAGTGATGTCCCTTACCTTAATGGTGAGTTACCTCGTTTTATTTCCGTGGATCCTCAATAATGAGTTGGGATCGAGCTTTTTGATTGGTAAGTTAGAGGTCATACCTTGAGAAGACACCATCAAGTTAGGAGTGAAAACCACACCTTGTTGACTATTCTCATTTCTTGATCTTCAACTTACCAAGTTTGTAATCAAGTGACGAGAAACATGTTCTAACTAGCAGGGTGAAACAATCTTAGTGTTTCGACCTATCAAGCCGAAGCATGATCTCTGAACTTGAAAGGAGACCCGATCGCTCTAGGTTGATGTTGATTCCAAGCTTGGAGCATTTAAATTCTTAAAATGATTTCTTTCACTTTATCCTTATGTTTTGAATTGATCTAGCTATATCGAACTATTTATTCCCTATTATCAACTTTCATTTTGAGATATCATCAACACATGTTTGTGTGATGGTAGTCTTCTTAAGCAATCTTTCTACTAAATAAAGATTATCAACTTGTGGTTATGTCTTTCTAGTCATGCGAATGTTCTCGACTGTACTTATGGGTTTGATGAATTATGTATGCAATCTATATTTGGAAATTTGTTACCTTGCAAAACATGGTTACAAATGCATGTCTTATTGTTTGCGTTACTTCTTGAATCACTTTTGAACCCTTAACTTTGGAAATCTTTAAAACTCTATCTTAGTTTCGACTAACGAGACTTGTTATTACCTACATTGTGACGCGGATATAACGGTTCATAAAATTTCGTATTTTGTAGTCATGGATTTGGCATAAAAGAGAAGACATAACTTGGTATGTGTCCAAGTGTCTTACTTTCACATATGACAAAGCCTAACATTCGTGTTCCTATGAATATCCTGTTTAACTTTTCATCACTAAGTGCCTCTTATCTTAGGTGCCATGATGACAAATGATGCATTATAGACCGATTAACTAATTTCATATTGACTCATGTGGGTTAACGGGTCGAGAAATTGGCTTGTATCTATCTCAAATAGTCGTATATCGTGGTATGTCGTTAAACATCGATCATTAATTTTGATGATCAATTCATTTTCTGTTTTTAATAATGTTCCTAACCATCGTCGTGAACTTATCGTATTATTCTTAGACCGATGATTGGTCAAAGGAGAGATACATATTCACAAGTTATGCGTAAAGATCGTTTCACATAGTGACTTTTGGGATACTTAAATCCTGACGATTAACTTTTCTTACAATTGTGGTCTTTTATTCATTTCAATACATCGCTTTATTAAGAGATTATATTCTAGAAGTTGTGGCTTATAAGTCTAACATACCACGGTAACTCATCATCGTCCTTCGACATTTCATATGCCAAGCGTCTCATATTTCTCTGGAAGAATTGAAATTGGCATGCATTGTATCAAAAGACTTGTAAGATTCCATGAAATGAAACATCTCATCTGTAATCAAACGTCTATCACTGGCCGTTGTACACTTACCTTTCATTATATTTCCTTTTGTTCATTTAAGTTTTTATTCTTAATTTCGGGACGAAATTCTTTTAAGTTGTGGAGACTGTAACATCCTGTATTTTCTATGTAATTAAAAGTTAATGTCGTTTAATCCTGTAAGGTCTATGATTGCCTATTATGAAACTCGTGGGTTACTTATGCTCATTACTTTAATTCGTTTTTAATCCTTAAACTCGAAAGATTATAATGATAATGGTTATATAAAAAATAATAATAATGATAATAATGATACTAATAATAAACTATAATAATAATAATGGTTACAATAATAATAATGGAAATAATAACCATAAAAATTATAATGATAATAAAAATTAAGGATAATTAAAGTACAGGGGGTTAATTTGTTAATTTAGAAACTTTAACTATAAAGTTTGTACATGAAATAACAAAGACTTAAAACTTCAGGGACCATTTGGGTAACAAGTCAAAACCCACATCTCCCTTCTCCCCTTTTGACCCCGATCACGGCCACCACCTCCGGCCATCGCTCCGGCGATGGTCAAAAGCCACCAAAACAGTCGATTTAAATGAAATTAAACCGATAATTAACTATTCCCCATCTGTTTCGATCGTAATTCTTGTTTAATTATGTTTAGTCGACCTGTAACACCTAAAACCGAAACTAAAACACCCGATTTAAACCATTGAATCGTTCGAACATAATGAACCAAGTTAAAACCACATAATTAAAGGAAACCTTCCTTTTGATCTCGAGAAGCTACCTCAACCACCAAATTCCATTCACCAAACTTATAAACAACAAATTGGACCGTCATCTTCATTCGCGACTGCGGTTCAATCGTGATCCAGGTTCGAAGCTATACTAATCACAATTGACAGAGGGCTTTTGCTCGTTATCGATCCTAGAAGCTGACTGCAAAGCTAATTTCATTAACATCAACAGCTGCATCTGAAACTCTTTCTTCTCGGCCGCGACATGCACTTCACATTACCTATCATCGTTCCATTCCAAAAAAGGTAAATTAATCATACTTTTCTAAGCGTTTTGAGGTGTTGAACAAAAGCCCTAATATCAGTTTCGTTATCATAATCAATTTGATGTTCAATTGGATTGAAATCAAACCTAGGGTTCATAGACATTTGGGGATTTCTTGAAGTATTGTTTTTAAAAATTTAATTCTAAATCTTAACGCGGCTAAGGCCTTTAGTTCACTGGTAATACACACACATGCTCACCCAGAGGTCCCGGGTTCGAACCCAGGCAACCTCACTTATTTTTTTGGGGCTTTCCAGCCTTTAAAAAAATTATATAAAATTTCAAAAAGAAATATAAAAATCAGTTTTATAAACTTGGTTATTTTAAAAGTTATCTAATTATTTTTCTGTAAATTATTTCTTTAAACACCTTAACAATTTTTTTTCATATAAAATATTAGTAACAAATGTTATAATTAGATTATTTTTTTTATAAAAATAAACTTTAACTAGTTGAGATCACTAAGTTGTCTCTAGTCATTTCATTACCTTAATTATGATTTTATTTTATAAATCAATATGTTAAATAAATAATTATTTAGTTATTTAAATAATCATGTAAATAATTAGTTATTTATCTATTCCTTTAACAATATTATATCATAATTAGTTTATAGATTTACTCCTTAAATTATTACTTAAGCTCTTAAAACTTACGAAACATATATATTGTACTCATACTAAAAGTTGTATTATAAGGTTTTTATAATAAATCGTTTAAAAGTTCAAAACTATATAAATGATTTTTAATAATTTTAAAGCCATCTAAATAAATATTCAATGAGTACCTATATCGAATTTTTAAATAATTAATTAGTAAATTAATTATTTCTTTTCACACATCATGATAACTCAATAACTTATTGAATCATTCACTATAATTCTTATATTTTATTGATTGATTCCAACATTATTGAACCAAAACATAAACGATTGTTTGATTTTATTTTTATTTATTAAAAATCCCCAAATTCCTATTGAAACCCTTGTTCGCATCTAATCGTTGATCTTATTATCAAACTTAATATTGGAATCTATACATCTAGGTAACTTGTAAAAGAAATCGTTGGAACCTCGTTTAAATTCTTATCGTCACCTTGTATATATCATGTGAGTATTTCCATACCCCTTTTTGCTTATTTTCACACTTTGGGGTGAAACATGTTAACTTATTATCATTGCACTTGTAAACTCTTTTGAGACTTGTAAACTTTATGGCAATTCATCATGTAGAGTTGTGGTTAGTTGAACTTTTGTGGTTACCATGTTATGGCGTTATATGTACAATCATTAACTATTGCTAGCCCAGCGAACTCATACATCTATGGGTAAGACAAGCCTGCTTGGTTGATCCGAGTACACTTAGCTGATCGTATATACTTTTAACGTTTGAGACTTGTAAAACTTTTGTCGAGGTTTGAATGTTGCATTGTTCATAATATCCCTAATCACTTTATTCACTAACTTATGACTTGAATTGCCATCTTTTATATACTTATGTATTGAAAACTGTAGAATGCTCACCAACATTTTTATGTTGACCCTTTTATTTTTAACATGTTTTAGGAATACCTCAAGTTTGTGTTCTACTCTTTGAAGCTTACCACACCTAGGATTGGACCTAGAGATAAAATGGATGATCATGTTATTTGTAGCATTTGTACATGATGTATTCTTGTTGAAACTTTTGCTTGTAATGTCACAATTGAATCTTATGATTAATATATTTGGATTTAATAAATAGCGTTATGTGGCTGTGAACAATCGTAACCCTCACATCTCGACGTTTCCGCCGTCAAGGTTGGGGTGTGACAGATTGGTATCAGAGCCCATAACTATAGGGATTTAGGTTATTAGAAATGTTGACCTAGACTATAGTTGCATGAACCTCATAGAAAGATCCTTATACCTTTGTGCTTACATGTTGTTTGCATGCTACATAATGCTATGCCTTTTGTGCAACTTGATGCCTTAGCATAGGATTGCCTTATGAATGCTTAAACTTAGTTACTTGTCTCCCTAAACTTAAGTTTAACTCTTTGATTCTCCCCGACAAATGAACTTCCTAAACTTATTCTTAACGACATGTGGAATCTACACTTATCATCTGGCTTCAATTCCTTAGACTCTATGTCTAATCTATGAAAATCCCATCAATGTTTTGATTTCATAAACCAAAGAAATTTGTATGACACATAAACACCTGTATTCTAGATTTCCTGGCAAAAGGCCTTCGGGCTAAGGCAAGCATATCGTATAAATCTCATTGTGAGACCAGTTATGCTTACCTGGGGATTTCTAGGATGAGTGATAAACTATGGTCAACATACACAAGTCTCTATGGCAAATGGGTCAATTTACCTTGACGTGTCAACGATTCCAAATGGTAATGCGTTACCAAATGGAACCATCCTCTTTGTATCTTAAAAATCCTTGATTTTCTTGAACTGGTTTATCATCAAAGTTTCAATATCTTCTCATTTTTTAACATATATAATGTTCCTGTTAATATTGAACCCATCCTACATTTCAACTCTTACATTTAAACATCGCTACACGTTGGGCGTTTCATGTATCTATTTCTACACTTTGACCAACGTGTGCATGACTCTTAATATATCCAAAGATATTGGAAATCTAAACCGAATGGCCTTCAAAACTTTAAACCGTTACTTATGATTCTCAAGTCTTATTAAGGATGTGTCCCATAACTAAGAACATGAAATGCTGTAGGTGGAATTCTTACATCTCAGGATACTTTGTTTAGGCAAAGTGTAAATAGTGATTTGACTCGATCATTGAATCCATTTACGTGACTCGAAACCCTTGAGATGAGTGATCACTTATAAGTACGAGTGTTTTCAATAAGGCTGTGGTTGACCTCATATCCTGAGAAGTCCATGTATTTCCTTTCGATTGTGAATCGAAGGTTCACATCTCATTGTGGTGTTGAATAATTCCTGCCCTTGATTTCGTCTTCCCGATTGAAACCATCCAAGATCTGAACACCACAAAAATTCTGTTATCTCGAACTTTGATCCTAAGCTCGTAAGCATGATTTTCTCTTTTGTTACAGTGATGTAACTTGAAATTTCCTGAATTTCTAATTGATATTCTTTTCGCCGATATGTCAAAATTCATACCGTTTGCACCATGGGAGATGCAAGAGTTTGTAAGTCAACCTATAACTAAGAACATTTGTATCTCATAAATGATTCTAACTCATCAAAACAGGGGTGATTCCCTTACTTTGATGATTCTCTATTCGTTTTGATAAATGGTTTCCAATCGCGTGGTTTATGAAATTTCATCCTCTGGATTGGGGTGATTACCTTATCTTGAGGATTGACTTCAATTATTTCTTTGGAATGGCATTTCACAAATGACATGATCTCACCAAAATAGGATTGAAACCCATACTTTGGTGACAAATGTCAATCTTTGATTGTTTTCTTGCTATTATGAAATTCAATCATCAAGATAGGCGTGAATTCCATACCTTGATGATAATATCATCTTTATGAATTGTATGTGTTCAATGAGACGACTTGATCAAAGTAGGAGTGAATTCTGGATTTTGATGAAGAAGTTCATCTTGTTATATTTTGTTTTTAAAGAACTTCACCGTTAAGATAGGAGTGATGTCCCTTACCTTAATGGTGAGTTACCTCGTTTTATTTCTGTGGATCCTCAATAATGAGTTGGGATCGAGCTTTTTGATTGGTAAGTTAGAGGTCATACCTTGAGAAGACACCATCAAGTTAGGAGTGAAAACCACACCTTGATGACTATTATCATTTCTTGATCTTCAACTTACCAAGTTTGTAATCTAGTGACGAGAAACATGTACTAACTAGCAGGGTGAAACAATGTTAGTGTTTCGACCTATCAAGCCAAAGCATGATCTCTGAACTTGAAAGGAGACCCGATCGCTCTAGGTTGATATTGATTCCAAGCTTGGAGCATTTAAATTCTTAAAATGATTTATTTCCCTTTATCCTTATGTTTTGAATTGATCTAGCTATATCGAACTATTTATTCCCTATTATCAACTTTCATTTTGAGATATCATCAACACATGTTTGTGTGATGGTAGTCTTCTTAAGCAATCTTTCTACTAAATAAAGATTATCAACTTGTGGTTATGTCTTTCTAGTCATACGAATGTTCTCGACTGTACTTATGGGTTTGATGAATTACGTATGCAATCTATATTTGGAAATTTGTTACCTTGCAAAACATGGTTACAAATGCATGTCTTATTGTTTGCGTTACTTCTTGAATCACTTTTGAACCCTTAACCTTGGAAATCTTTAAAACTCTATCTTAGTTTCGACTAACGAGACTTGTTATTACCTACATTGTGACGCGGATATAACGGTTCATAAAATTTCGTATTTTGTAGTCATGGATTTGGCATAAAAGAGAAGACATAACTTGGTATGTGTCCAAGTGTCTTACTTTCACATATGACAAAGCCTAACATTCGTGTTCCTATGAATATCCTGTTTAACTTTTCATCACTAAGTGCCTCTTATCTTAGGTGCCATGATGACAAATGATGCATTATAGACCGATTAACTAATTTCATATTGACTCATGTGGGTTAACGGGTCGAGAAATTGGCTTGTATCTATCTCAAATAGTCGTATATCGTGGTATGTCGTTAAACATCGATCATTAATTTGGATGATCAATTCATTTTCTGTTTTTAATAATGTTCCTAACCATCTTCGTGAACTTATCGTATTATTCTTAGACCGATGATTGGTCAAAGGAGAGATACATATTCACAAGTTATGCGTAAAGATCGTTTCACATAGTGACTTTTGGGATAGTAAAATCCTAACGATTAACTTTTCTTACAATTGTGGTCTTTTATTGATTTCAATACATCGCTTTATTAAGAGATTATATTCTAGAAGTTGTGGCTTATAAGTCTAACATACCACGGTAACTCATCATCGTCTTTCGACATTTCATATGCCAAACGTCTCATATTTCTCTGGAAGAATTCAAATTGGCATGCATTGTATCAAAAGACTTGTAAGATTCCATGAAGTGAAACATCTCATCTGTAATCAAACGTCTATCACTGGCCGTTGTACACTTACCTTTCATTATATTTCCTTTTCTTCATTTAAGTTTTTATTCTTAATTTCGGGACGAAATTCTTTTAAGTTGGGGAGACTGTAACATCCTGTATTTTCTATGTAATTAAAAGTTAATGTCGGTTAATCCTGTAAGGTCTATGATTGCCTATTATGAAACTCGTGGGTTACTTATGCTCATTACTTTAATTCGTTTTTAATCCTTAAACTCGAAAGATTATAATGATAATGGTTATATAATAATAATAATAATGATAATAATGATACTAATAATAAACTATAATAATAATAATGGTTACAATAATAATAATCGAAATAATAACCATAAAAATTATAATGATATTAAAAATTAAGGATAATTAAAGTACAGGGGGTTAATTTGTTAATTTAGAAACTTTAACTATAAAGTTTGTACATGAAATAACAAAGACTTAAAACTTCAGGGACCATTTGGGTAACAATTTAAAACCCACATCTCCCTTCTCCCCTTTTGACCCCGATCACGGCCACCACCTCCGGCCATCGCTCCGGCGATGGTCAAAAGCCACCCAAACAGTCGATTTAAATGAAATTAAACCGATAATTAACTATTCCCCATCGGTTTCGATCGTAATTCTTGTTTATTATGTTTAGTCGACCTGTAACACCTAAAACCGAAACTAAAACACCCGATTTAAACCATTGAATCGTTCGAACATAATGAACCAAGTTAAAACCACATAATTAAGGAAACCTTCCTTTTGATCTCGAGAAGCTACCTCAACCACCAAATTCCATTCACCAAACTTATAAACAACAAATTGGACCGTCATCTTCATTCGCGACTGCGGTTCAATCGTGATCCAGGTTTGAAGCTATACTAATCACAATTGACATAGGGCTTTTGCTCGTTATCGATCCTAGAAGCTGACTGCAAAGCTAATTTCATTAACATCAACAGCTGCATCTGAAACTCTTTCTTCTCGGTCGCGACATGCACTTCACATTACCTATCATCGTTCCAATCCAGAAAAAGTAAATTAATCATACTTTTCTAAGCGTTTTGAGGTGTTGAACAAAAGCCCTAATATCAGTTTCGTTATCATAATCAATTTGATGTTCAATTGGATTGAAATCAAACCTAGGGTTCATAGACATTTGGGGATTTCTTGAAGTTTTGTTTTTAAAAATTTAATTCTAAATCTTAACGCGGCTAAAGCCTTTAGTTCACTGGTAATACACACACATGCTCACCCAGAGGTCCCGGGTTCGAACCCGGGCAACCTCACTTATTTTTTTGGGGGTTTCCAGCCTTTAAAAAAATTATATAAAATTTCAAAAAGAAATATAAAAATCAGTTTTATAAACTTTGGTTATTTTAAAAGTTATCTAATTATTTTTCTGTAAATTATTTCTTTAAACACCTTAACAATTTTTTTTTTCATATAAAATATTAGTAACAAATGTTATAATTAGATTATTTTTTTTATAAAAATAAAGTTTAACTAGTTGAGATCACTAAGTTGTCTCTAGTCATTTCATTACCTTTAATTATGATTTTATTTTATAAATCAATATGTTAAATAAATAATTATTTAGTTATTTAAATAATCATGTAAATAATTAGTTATTTATCTATTCCTTTAACAATATTATATCATAATTAGTTTATAGATTTACTCCTTAAATTATTACTTAAACTCTTAAAACTTACGAAACATATATATTGTACTCATACTAAAAGTTGTATTATAAGGTTTTTATAATAAATCGTTTAAAAGTTCAAAACTATATAAATGATTTTTAATAATTTTAAATCCATCTAAATAAATATTCAATGAAGTACCTATATCGAAATTTTTAAATAATTAATTAGTAAATTAATTATTTCTTTTCACACATCATGATAACTCAATAACTTATTGAATCATTCACTATAATTCTTATATTTTATTGATTGATTCCAACATTATTGAACCAAAACATAAACATTGTTTGATTTTATTTTTATTTATTAAAAATCCCCAAATTCCTATTGAAACCCTAGTTCGCATCTAATCGTTGATCTTATTATCAAACTTAATATTGGAATCTATACATCTAGGTAACTTGTAAAAGAAATCGTTGGAACCTCGTTTAAATTCTTATCGTCACCTTGTATATATCATGTGAGTATTTCCATACCCCTTTTTGCTTATTTTCACACTTTGGGGTGAAACATGTTAACTTATTATCATTGCACTTGTAAACTCATTTGAGACTTGTAAACTTTATGGCAATTCATCATGTAGAGTTGTGGGTAGTTGAACTTTTGTGGTTACCATGTTATGGCGTTATATGTACAATAATTAACTATTGCTAGCCTAGCGAAGTCATAGATCTATGGGTAAGACAAGCCTGCTTGGTTGATCCGAGTACACTTAGCTGATCGTATATACTTTTAACGTTTGAGACTTGTAAAACTTTTGTCGAGGTTTGATTGTTGCATTGTTCATAATATCCCTAATCACTTTATTCACTAACTTATGACTTGAATTGCCATCTTTTATATACTTATGTATTGAAAACTGTGGAATGCTCACCAACATTTTTATGTTGACCCTTTTATTTTTAACATGTTTGAGGAATACCTCAAGTTTGTGTTCTACTTTTTGAAGCTTACCACACCTAGGATTGGACCTAGAGATAAAATGGATGATCATGTTATTTGTAGCATTTGTACATGATGTATTCTTGTTGAAACTTTTGCTTGTAATGTCACAATTGAATCTTATGATTAATATATTTGGATTTAATAAATAGCGTTATGTGGCTATGAACAATCGTAACCCTCACATCTCGACGTTTCCGCCGTCAAGGTTGGGGTGTGACATGGCATTTGACCCTGAGGAACAAAATATGCAGGAGATTGAGGGTGTGATGAATGACTAGAACCAGCAGAATGTTGCCCTTTGAATTGTGAATTGTTATTTGGAAAAGTCATAAAGGGTGCAGAAGTGCTAGATCCAGTTGATCTACACTTCAACTTGCTCTTGTCAAAATCGACTTTGTTTTTGTCAGAGAGTCCAGGAAATTTCCTGCCAGTTCTCTTGTAGAATTTCTGAGATCTGATATTGATCAAGGCCATTTGGCTCAAAATATCCATCTCTTCTAAATCATCATTAGCAATGCCCTTCAAATCATCCATGATAAAGCATAGATTGTCACTATTATTACCAGAATGACAATCAACACTCACAAAGGCATGATTAGAATTGTTTGAGGTGAAATCAATATGCTCATCATAGTGGCATTCTGATCCTGCATACTCTGACTCATGACTTACCAAGGCAGTGTTTCCTGGTACAAAATCATCAGTGAGCTTTCCAGATGATGACAGTTTTTGTTTTTGTTCTATCTCTCTCAAATGTGAGCAATTTCCCATGGAGTTGGGTGAGAGATAGTTTGTCCAAATTTGCACTGGAGCATAGGACAATAGTATATGTGTCCCATCTCTCAGGCAGTGATCTGAGAAATCTGTTATTCATCTGGCTATTTGTGTACTCATGTTTGACCATTTTTAATTCAGAGATCAAACAAGAGAACCGCTCAAACTGTTGAGTCAGTGTCTCACCCTTCCTATGACAGAATGTCTCATATTGTTGGGCAAGGATTTCTCTATTATTTGCCAAGACCTCATCTGTTCCTCCAAATTGTTCTTTCAAGGCATGCCAGAGGTCATGGGCAGTTTCATAGTGCATTAGCCCAGAATAGATTTCATTGGGCAGTGCCATGGCCAGAATTCCATGGGCTTTTGCATCAATCTCAAACAATTTCTTATCCTCATCTGAGTATTGCTCCCTCCTCTTCGGAACCATTTGATTGGTTTCCGGGTTATTCACCATAGGCTTGTGTGGACCATGTACCACTGATGTCCAACAACCTGAGCTATTAACAGACAGGTGATGGAGCATTCGTCGTTGCCATATGTTATACTCACTCCTAACCAGCATTGGAGGCTTGGTTGAGGAACCAGTATTGTGAGGATCATTGGAAGGAGTAGTCATTTTAGGTCCAAATACAATTTAATTCAAGCTTTTAAAAGATTTTACACAGACCGCAACAGACTCAATGAAAACCAAGAATAAATCTCAGGATGAATGACCAAAAACACAGAAAATTCAATCTCTATAACCGTTTCTTGCAAAAATGCTAATTCAATCAAACTTGGATCTTGGATAGCAGTTTCAATGATCAATTATTAGATCCATCAATGATTAACCAAGCTCTGATACCATTTGACAGGATCAACGATCTCAAGTTTGATGGATTAGAGTGTAACGCAGCGGAATAAGAACAAGAATTAGACAAATTATTGCAAGAATTTGATATTCGTATGCATTAAGAACAAATACGGTTGTAACGAGAAAATATGTTTCTGTGAAAAGGAATGTTTCAATATTATCAAATGTTTCTGCTCAATCTTTCACCGATTACAATTAGGTTGACACTCCTTATATAGAGTGCAATCACTGCTCATATCATGGGATAGTGACATCTGGCAGATTTAGTACAAAAATAACTAAAACTTAACAAACTACTGAAATGTTCACAACTACTGAGAACATATCAGAGTGCTAAGTACCAAACATAAAACTACTGATACGAAACTACTGAAACTACAACGACTGAAGAACAAGCTCTTCAGTTGTTTTACAAAACTACTGAAAAGAAAAACATAAAAATACTGAAAGAAAACCGTCACAACTACTGAAGAAGACCTCTTCAGCTGTTGTGACAACGACTGATACCTGGTCTTCAGCACTTGTCTTCAGACTTTGTCTTCAGCACTTGTGTCTTCGGACTTGTCTTCAGCACTTGTGTCTTCAGACTTTGTCTTCAGCACATGTCTTCAGCTGTTGTGGACTTCAGCAGTTGTTGTGACGTCTGTGGGACTTAAGGTTTTTCTGATCCGACTCATTGGTTCTTTTGGTCCAACACAAATGGTGGTATTATGATTGGAGGATAGGTGAAGCGGTCATAGTACCGAACAAATATGGAAAGATGGAGACTATCCAGGTATTGACCTTATGTTGCTTACAAACTTGTCGACTGAAGATGTTTACACATTATACAAGTGGCCGTTGTTCTATGAGATGCACGATATTGTACAAGCTCTCCAGTTTCAACACGTGATAACACTCTGCTTTGCATTTGAAATACATGCAGGAGTTACAAAAGTGGAGAAGTACAAGAAGTTCTAAGAACATGTGAAGAGTGTTATAAAATAGAGGAAACTAGGTCCAAGGGGGAGTTTGTAGATACATGTGTACGTAGTTTGTAAGCTTAATGTAAATGTCTTTCATGTCTTACAATTTGTGATTGATGTTTATTAATGTTTATTTATTTCATATTATTAGTATGTTAAAGTATAATGTATATGTGTGACCTTATTATATAGGTTTGAGGTTGTTGTGCATGATTCTTCAATGTGTTCAACATGGTCGGATGAGTAATCATGCGAATGGCCCATACTTATGGACCATACACATGAATACATCATGCTAATGGACCAGTCGCACGACTGGACCAGGAGACTAGACCAGTCGCACGATTGAGACATAAGATTGACTCAGTCGCATGACAAACCTTTAATCATGCGTATGACTCAGTCGCATGACAAACCTTTAATCATGCGTATGCTCACACGACTGAACCATGCTAATGGTTCAGTCGTATGAATGAAAGCCCCTAATCTATAAATACCACTTAATAATTGGAAAAACACAACAATTGAGGGAATTCAAAACACTTACGAACCCTAGCCGTCCAGAACGTCCAAGGAAGCTTGTCCAACTTCATAGATCTTTCCTGATCGATCTCTATTCGTTCATAACGTTTAGTTTCAATCGTATATCGATCGGGTAATTGTTCTCACTGATTGGATCGCCAATCAAATAGGATTCCGCACTATTTGATTTGGTATAAACATATAATCTGTTAGTATTCCGTACGTACACGATCCTGACAGGTACCTAGCACACAGACACACAGCAAACATAATGTCAGGTCTACTAGCAGTTAGATACATATAAGATCCTATCTTTGTTATGTATAATTTTTGATCAATACATTTTCCTAAAGGATCAGGTACAATCTTATCAATTGTTTTATGCTAGTGTTTTGCATGAGGATACATCAGCAAGATTGTATTTCTTCAAAATTTGATGTATGTATTTTTCTTGATTGATGAATCTCCCATCTGGTTTTTGATGAACTTGAAGACCAAGAAAGAAAGTCAATTCATGTAAGCCCCATTCCCAGGACGCTTATAGCTGACCAATCATCACTCATAAAACATATAATTGCATTTAACTTTCATAAAACATCGCAGCGGAACATTAAAATAACTTTTCATTTCATTATAAATGCTTTTGGATGTTAATACAATCATTCATTTCGAAACATCATCCATTCGCATTATGATGCAAAAAAAGTATACAAAAGAATTACATCCAAAAGAGCCAAGTAGCCGCCGCGTGCCATCCTTAGCAACTTTACCTGCCAACTGGAAAATGAATAAAAAGTCAGCGTTATTGAGTGAGTTCTGGTTTTTAGTAAAACATACTTTACTTTCATTAAAACTATTCTATACTTTTGCATATGATCACACATCATATGTACACATAGATAATATCATTATTATCTTCATCATTCATTAATTAACTTTCATCCATTCATGCTTTCTTACTTTCATTCATATGTTCATCATTACTTCTTTTCATTCCATCAAAAACCATGAACTTTACCCCACCACATGCATAAAGCTGGTACTGGGTCGGGGTCTATCATAGACCCCCCGTCATGGTGCAAAACAGCCTGGCCAAAGTACATAGGGTAAAATTCAGGTATACCATTGTCATGTGCTATACCCATCGACATGCATAAAGCGGATACTGGGCCGAGGTCTATCATAGGCCCCTCGTCATAGCGCATAGCAGCCTAGCCATAGTATTTAGGGTAAGCGACAAAAATTCTATACAAATGGTCGGTCATAAACACAGACCCCGATGTTCATCCTTCTGGGTAAGCTAACCCACACACCGTTGTACTAACACCCTTCATTGGGCGTATTTCCACATACAAGTCTTGCAAGACTTACTTTACTTTCCTTCGTTCATTAATGCATGCATTCTTTCATCATGTTCCGCTTTTCATTATCTTCCACTTTACGTTACTTAATACTTTTCATTTCAGTCATTAACATTCAACGTAAAATAATCATACATAATACGAAACATCAACATACACAATCAACATCACCATACATGGCATCATACATACATAACATACATCATACATACCATCATGCATAAGCATCAATAATACATCATAACATCATCATACAATGTCCATCACACCATCTATGACCTCAAAAGTCAGCTTACATGAACCCCTGGGAACCTCCCAAGTCAAAGCCTACATTTCACTTTTTCCCCAAAAAGTCAGATCCACATTTCCCTTTTTGCTCATCCGCATTTCTTATTGTTCATCCATATTTCTTTTATTCATCTGCATTTGTTCATGCGTATTTACTTTACTTATCCGCATTTGTTCATCCGCATTGACCTTACTCATCCGCATTTGTCAATGCTCATCCGTATTTGTTCATCCACATTGACTTTACTCATCCGAATTTGTCAATGCTCATCCGCATTTGTTCATCCTCATTGACTTACTCATCCGCATTTGCTCATTCGCATGACTTACACATCTGCATTTGTCAATGCTCATCCGCATTTTTTCATTCGCATGAACTTACTCATCCGCATTGACTTTCTCATCTGCATTGACTTACTCATCTGCATTGACTATCTCATCGGCATTTCTTACTCATCCGCATTGACTTACTCATCCATATTTCTCTCTTCTTGCAACTGGTGCAAAAACTTCATCATAGTCTATTCTCTCTTTTTGTGTGTATCCTTGTGCAATCAACCTTGCTTTATTTCTTACAATGATTCATCTATCATCCAGTTTTTTTGTAAAGCCACCATGAACCAATAGGAGGTTGGCCTTCTAGTAAATCAACTAGAGACCATACTTTTTGCTTTCTAAATTGTTGAAGCTCTTCTTGCATAGCTTCAATCCAGCTATTTTCCTTTAAAGAAGAAGTGATGTTTGTAGGAACCACTTGTGAAAGAAAACAACTAAAAAGACAAATGTTGGCAGTACCACTTTGGCTTCTTGTAGTTCTCTTTGTAAAATCTCCAATGATGTTGTTGACTGGATGAGTGTTATTGATTCTTGTTGACGGAGTTGATTCTATAAGAATAGATGATTCCAGGTTAGTCATATCCATTGTTTTAGTCTGATCCAAACCAGGTTGAGAGTTTAGAAAGTAGTCAAAATGTTCAACACGTGCTGTTAAATGACCTTCAACAACATCATGTCTGTCTTCTACAGGAGCTGTAAGGGCTTCTCCAGAATCAGTTTGTAGTTTGCTCTTATATAGGAGTTATAGGAACTCGAGAGTCATTTATCTCTTCTGTATGAGTTACAGGAACTTCTACAGATGATAAGTGAGGACTTGAAACATTTCCAATGTTTGTTGTATTCACTTGAGAGCATGGATCTGTTGCAGGGACAACATTCACATCTACAGATGCATAGTGTTCATCTTCACATGCAGTATCAGCAGCTGTTGCTGAAGTGTTTCCACCTGAGGATGTGTGTATCCTTGGAGGATTAGCAGATAATGTTACTTCATTCATATGAGGTGGAACAAATGGATAAAATACTTCATCAGATCCTACAGTGTTCAAATAATCATAGTTAAATGATTCAGTTTGAGCATCTATGTCAAACAACCATGATGAACCTTTAACTGATTTAGTGAATACAAATTCATCAAAGGATATATTACGAGTTTCTTCCATAATGTTATGTTGTGGAATAGATCCTATAAGATTTTGATGTTAATGAATATCCAATAAATGACCATGATATGCTTTCTCTGAAAATTTTCCCAATGACTCTTTTATGTTTAAAATAGATACATGGCATCCAAAAACTCTAAGATATCCTATGTATGGTTTTCTTTTGAACAAGTTCTCATAAGGAGTTTTGTTGTGTTCTTTGACAATTAATGTTCTGTTTTGAACATTGCTTGCAGTATTCACTGCCTCAGCCCAAAAGGTGATAGGCAATTGTGAGTCAGCTAGCATTGTTATGGTTGCTTCAATAAGAGTTCTATTTCTTCTTTCAGCAACTCTATTTTGTTGTGGTGTTCTTGATGTACGGAATTGCATTGCAATACCTTTGCTCCTGCAAAAGGAATCCATATCAAAAGTGACAAATTCAGTACCATTGTCACTCCTAAAAATTTAAACTTTTGCATCAAGTTGATTCTCAATCTTGATCACAAAGTCCATTAATGTTTCTAATATTTCATTCTTTTGTTAATGAAAAAGACCTATGTAAATCTTCTAAATCATCAACTATCACCAAAAAATATTGCCCTTTTCCAATGCTCATGGTATTGGTAGGACCAAACAAATCCATGTGAAGCAATTTGAGTGGTGTACTATTTGTATTGAAAGTTTTTGATATATGAGACACTCTATGTTGTTTTCCTGTGTAACAAGAACAATGAGTTGAGCAATAAAACTCTTTCTTCGGAAATCCAATGACTAAGTCATTTATCACCAATTTTTTCATGTTCTTCATATTAGAGTGGACAAACCATCTGTGCCACAATTCAGATTCATCCACTCATGACTTAGGTAGAAGGCATGTTTCATGTTTTGTGAGTGAGGTGTTGTTCATGTCCAAAACATAAGTGTTTCCTTTTCTTGATGCTTTAAGAAGGACCCAATCCTCTGGAATAGAAAAACCTGGCTTAAGAATGTAACAATTAGCATTATCAAACAATGTGGTATAATTTTGATCACTAATTTGAGATACACTCAGTAAATTATACTGTAAATTTTCACAATAATTTACTTTCTCAAACTTCAACACACCATTTGTTACCATTCCTTCCCCACAATTTTACCTCCCTTTTTATCCCCACCAAATGCCATATAAGAAGCATTTTTATGTTTGAAATCATGGAGAAGTGAACAGTTTCCTGTCATATGCCTGGAACAACCACTGTCAACATACCACTTGTTATCAGCTCTCCAATATTGTTCTTGCATTCAGAAATAAATTAGTTAGAATTGACAACCCAAGCCTTAATGATCTTGGGTTTGCTAGTAGTGTCTAAAATAGATACTCTTTCATAAATAAGTCTTGAAGTTTCAGTTTTAGTTTTGCTTGATTCATTCTGAGTTGTTTGAGATGAAGATGATTATGTTGAAGGAGATGTTGATGAACTAGGTTCTTGACTCCTAATTTCTTCTTGATTAAGTTTATGTTTGTTCATTTGTGACTTTGGTTTTGATAATGAAACATTATGTTTAAAGGTCTCACAAATTTTTTTGAATGAGGTATTTGAATTCCTCTTTCAAAATTATCAAGAATACATCATCATCATTTGTTTCCTTATCCGTCAAATCTACCCTTTTGTGAGGTGTTTTTGATTGCTGGAAAGTAGATATTTTCTTTGACTGATGAGCACTTAAGGATGTCTTATCCTTTGATTTTTGTTTAGATTTCTTTAGTTTTGAACTTTTTTCACAATCAGTAGATTGAGTGTCTGATTCAGACTTATCTGATTCTTTCTTCTTTGTACCTTTTGTGTTGTTCCTTTTGTTGAAATAACATTCCTAAGTGGAATGGTTATGTTTGTTGTAGATAGTACAGTATTTGTTAAAGTAGCAGTGAGTAGTCATGTGATTATTCATATTGTAACTAGAACAATAGCTACTAAAGTAACAATCTTCAGTATTATGACTTTTCATGTCACACCATTTGTAAAACATCTCAACTGATTCTTTCTCAGAATCATTTAACTTCTTATGGTTTACCAACTTTTGAGGTTTTTCATCCTTCTTCAGCTTTGAAGTAGATTCTTTCTTTTCCATTTTATGAAGCTTTTGTTTGATCGTTGCTGAACTCCGTTTCCGTAGATCATCTACTAAATCAACATTAACTTCTACTCAAGAAGTTTTCTTTTTTCCACAGATCCGGTACTGGAGAGAGGTTCTTCTTCCGCTGATGATCTGCTGACCCCTTTTTCTTTCCTTTATCCACAAATGACTTGTGTGTTTCCTTAATAGAGGCACACTTCAATATGATAATTTGTCTTGACACATTACTTGTCATAGATTCAGGCAAAGGAAGATACTTATTTTTTATAGGAGGTGCCACAACATTATAACCTAACCCAGACCTATTCTTTGATTCAATATGATAATTTAATAATTTCTCAAATTGCTGAGATGAGAGCTGAAACTTCTGAAGTTTCACTTCAGTTGATGCATGATCAGCCATGGATTTGGTTAAGGAAGTGGTTAGATGCTCAACTTGTGCTTTCAAGCTATAAATTTTAGAAACAATTTTGTCTAAATCCTTTTGGAAAGAGTTAATTTTAGTTTGATATAATTTATGTTCTCTTACATGAGATTCCTTCAAAATCATTGTTTCTTTAACTTTATCAGCTAATTGTTGAGCATGGACTCTATATCTTTCTACTTTCTCAACACATGTTGATGAACATAACCTATCTTTTACCTCACTTTCCATGGGTAGAACCTTTTTTTCACGTGAGCCATTAGAGCTTGATTTTCTCCTAATACTTCCTTCTCAAACAAACTCCAGTCACAGGTTCCATCTTGAAGAATGATCATCCCGAATTCTTTTGAGTTGCTAGTTCCTGCTGGTGTACTGGTGGCTTGTGGGGATGAGTTGGCAAGTTATGGCTACCTGAATAATGTTTGACTTGATGAAGGTTGTTAAGCCTGATGTTGCTGATGTTGAGTTGAGTCAACATTTTGTTGATTGCATTCCCTAAAAAAGTGTCCATAGAGATTGCACTTGAAGCATCTAGCCTTTGACTTATCAACTCCAATTCCTGATGATTTACTTGAAGCAGCCAGATTCTTGTTTCTTCTTTGATATTGTTTGGCTCTATAAGCAATCGTTGATACTTGCCATTGTAGATCCATTTCCTACGCTACATTTGGAGGTAATTCTACCAAATCTTGTTGACACATGTTGGTAGTGGGTAATAAACTTATTAGGTAGGCTTGAAAGCTTGAACTAAAAGCTGCAAAAGCTGCTTTTTGTTCTTTAGAGTCTAAAATAATAGTGATAGACTCTGATTGTTTGTTGGTTGTTGGTTTTTTGGATGATTTATCTCTTTGATCATCTGTTCTATCTTTATCTTTTCTTGACTAACTTTGAGAAGATTTCTTAGGAGGTTTTGAAGCGTAGAAACTTGTTTGCTCTTCATCTTCACTCAAAGTACAAGAGTTATCACCATCATTATTGGACATGAAGGCACTTCCAGCACTTATTGTTTCGTGATACGTGAGTTCTCAAACTCTTGTTTCTTGATTTCATATCCATTTCAAGAGCCTCAACTTTAGCCACTAGAGTATCTAGTCTGACTGCTTTGAGATCTATAGTGTTCTTGGACATGGATATAGTTTGCTTCCAACTTTCTTGTAAAGTATGGAGCATTTTCTTGTTCAGTTCCTCATTTGTGTATTTCAACTCCAGAATGTTCATTTATGTAACAAGTTGCATAAAACTGTGGAGTTGTTGAGTATTTAATTCACCCTCAATATGATAAAATGTTTCATATTGTGAACGCAGGGTGTCCTTTCTAATGCTTCGGATTTCATCACTCCCTTCACATAGTGTATGCAGAATCTTCCATAAGGAATTTGTTGTTTTATAGTTCCATATCTGATCAATATTTCTTCTAGTAAAGCCATACTAGGCAATTAGTATGCTTTAATATCAACTTTAACCTTCTTAATGTCATCAGGTGATAAATCTTTCGTTCTTATGGGTTGATTATTATTATTATAATCCGGCCCGAGGGTGGTTGGAATATAAGGACCTTCTGTTATAGAAACCCATAAGTCTGAATCTATAAAATTTACATGATTCCTGAACTTGATTTTCCAAGATTTGAAATCTGCTTTTGTTTCCAACTTTGGTGGTTGGTAAGATGATCCACCAAAGGTGCTCATGATTAGTTAAGATATAAGATATTAACTAACGAAATTGTTCAAGTGATATGAACAAGTTATTGATTTTGATCAATAACTAAGATCCGCTTTTCAATTGATTTGAATATAGATCCAAGTTAAAAGATAGATTAAATATCACACAAACTTTTGCTCAGAAAAAAATAGATCCAATCATAAATCTAAAGATTCAAGAACAATTAAATACAACTAACACTAACAGATTAATTGATCTAAATCAATGAGGACTTGGCTCGCATACCACTTGGGAATCCAAGGACCGCAATCAGGAATTATTAGCATTGGTTGAAATTATCAGCATTGGTTGAAATCAAGTCAATGTTTGCGGAATCAACATTGGCTTGGTTTAATTGTTTGTATTAGATTTCAATATCAATGAAGATTCAAGAACACAATGAAAGAAAACATAATTAATGAATGAACAATATTAAATTAAATTCAAATGTATTTCATTAAAACGTGCTACTGATTACAAATAAACAATGAATCAATGATATTGAATTTTGTGTTTTGATGATGTGATGGCCGCTAGGGTTTGATTGTGTGTTTTGATGTGATATTTTTCTGTTGTGCAACCATCGTATTACTGTCATCCCATCATTCGAAACCTAGGATCCATATTTATACAAAATAATGTTTCTGTTAAGGAAACACCGGATCTCTTGGGATTTGAAATTGATCAAGTTAAGGAATCACCAGATCTCTTGGGATTTGAAATTGATTTAGCTAAGGAATCACCGGATCTCTTGGGTTCACAAAACTGACTTTTTGACTTGACAACTTGTTGACTTGTAACACTTGTATTATATATATACAAGTGTTTGGATTCCGCGAGAATAGTGTCTTTCATAGGTAATTGTTCTTTTGCAGGAGACTTGTTGTTCAGCACGAACTTACTCTTCCGTAGGAGTCTTGTTCTTCCATAGGAGACTTGTTCCTCGCCTTGATTATTCATCCGCATAAGATCTTTGGATGGAATTTTACTTGTAAGGATATATCTATGGAAGAACAAAATGTTCATAAGTAGATGTTTCTCACACTTGGTCAATTTTCAGCAATTAACCATTTATAATGTTTTGCCTGCAAACATACATAAATGAACACACACATATATATGGGTTAACCTATACATTTAATGCATACAAAATAATGAATTACAACTATTCATTACAGATATTAATTCAAGTACTAAGTCTATACAAAGTGGACTAGATCTATTGATCCTAGACCTAACAATACTCCCCCTTAGGCATAAATACTTGTAATCATCTCTTCAAAATAGAAAACTCCTTTAGTCTTGACACCATTTTCTTGTTAAAATAAGACACTTCATCCTTTTGATCTTCATATTTTTACTTGATCTCCATTCTTCATATCCTTTGAAGTGTCTCAAAATTTATTCCCAATACATCTTCTTCCGTTATGAGAGTTTCCACCACACACTGATTGTTGACAATTTCCAGCTCATCTTCTTCTGAAATTCTCAGTTCTGATATATTTTCAATGTTGGCTCCCTTCAGCATCCCAACATTATACCTTCTTCTCTTGTATGCTTTAGCGTGTAGCTTATCGAGCACTTGAATTAAATGAATGTATAAACATAAATGTTGATACATATATGTACCCAGATCCTGATCTGAATGTAATATGTCTTACACTTTATGTAACTATTGGGTACTTAATGGAATACAGAATGTTTGGTCATGTTTATAATGTTTAATATTTCATTAATGAGTTTATTAATGCATACTGACGTAATTATATAGGTTTGTGATTATTTGAAGTGTTATGCATAATGTTATAATATTGAATACACTCAAACTTGGTGAAGTGAAGTTCTCATGCGTCCGACTGGACCATGCGCCCCAACAGTGGTCATGCGTCCCAATGGCCATGCTACTGAGTGTCCATGCGCCTAAATAGTCCATACGCCTGAACAACTTCATACGACTGACTCAGTCTCACGACTGAACACTCAGCCGTGCGAATGGATCAACCGCATGGCTCAATCGCACGAATGAACCATGCTAATGGTTCAGTCGCCCGAATGAGCAACCCTAACCTATAAATACCACCTAATTTGTGGAAAAACAGAAGCATTCATTCCTATTAGACTCCAGACGTACCCTTGCCGTCCAGAAGCCTCCAAGTTCATACTCCAAGTTCATAGAACGCTGCAGATCGATCCCTAATCGATTCTTAACGTTAGATTCAATACCTTATTGTTTCTATGTGTGTTCTCACTGATTGGATCGCCAATCAAATAGGATTTCGCACTATTTGGTTTGGGTTACACGTTAATCAGTTTGTATTTCGTTTAAAATACAAGATCCTAACAAGTGGTATCAAAGCTTTGGCTCTTGATTACGTGTGATTCAATCAATTTTGATACAAAGGTTTTTTTTTCACTAAAAACGCAATCTTTTGTGTCAAAAGTTGTCTTGGACGTCCCCTGCTCATCACGTTTTGGTTTCTACGGCATAAGGCGATTAGGGTTGGTGAAAATTCGGGTTTTTAATGCCAAAACACGTTAAACCTAGAAAATTTCGAAAAAACTGCAGCTTCAGTCACATGATTGACCCAATCGCATGACTGGACTTCATTCGCATACCCAGACGTACGATTGGACACAGTCACATCTTCATTCGTATGACTAAGCCTACCGATCGCATTGTTCATACACATCAGTTTCACTTGCATGACTGGAACAATCGCTTAGTTCAGCTGCACGATTGAACCAGTCGCATAGTTTCATTCGCACGAGTAGCCCATTCGCATCGCTCCATTCGCACCAGTTAATAGATTGTTTAAGAGACTTAAAGTTAATCGAGATGGAGGATCAGTTGTCAGTGTTTATAGCCGAGAAGGACTCACAGATTCAGAACTTACTGCTATTGGAGAGTGAGGTGGGGAATCATAATAAACCCCCGAAGCTTATAACATTAGATGAGTTTCCCCACTGGAAACAATGTTTTGAGATCTACCTCAATGGAGTGGATCCAAATATGTGGGAAGCTATTGAGACGGGATACAGTATGCCGGTGGGAGCCGATGGGGTGAAACTTACTTTAGGAGGAATGACTGATGCACACAAAGTTAAATATATTGTTGAAAAGAGAGTATACGCATTGCTAACACAGTCTATCCCTAAGGATATTTCTTACCAATTCTCAGAGAATAAGCAAGCCAAGAAGTTATGGGATTCGCTGGAGAAAAGATATGACGGGAATGTTTCGTTGAAGGCTATTAAAGCTAAGGAGTTGAAGAAAGAATTTGACAACTATTCATCGATGGGAAATGAGAGTTTAGACGATGTCATTGATATATTCTACCATTTGATGAGCGAGTTGCACACACATAAAGTCACAACTAACATGCAAGATAGAGTGTCAAATTTTGCAGACGGGTTGCCAGAAAGTTGGGCTTCTTTTGTTTCAAATCTAAGACAGAATGGATTGCTATCAAGGTTGGACATCAAAGATTTCATACTAAAGCTGCGAGAAGAAGTACTAAGGATGAAGTATCGAGCTCAGAAGTTTTCGTACACTCAGAATCCAGCTTTGTACAATGCCACACCTCAAGTTAAGATGTCTGGAGCACCTCTTCAGACTACCTTTGTTTCAAGTTCATCTGGTCCTTCACAAGTCTCTCCTTCAGGATCAGAAACGTCAGGGACTTCTTGTACCCAATATATTGGATCTGAAGCAAATGCTACATGACTGAAGAATGAGAATCTCAGAAATGTGATAGTAGAAGTAGCTCGAGAGCACATGGATCCTTTGGCAGCAGTGGTCCATTCCTATGATGCACTTGTTGCTGGGAAAATTGGAAACTGCCATCTGGCAGATTAGGACTACGAGCAGGTTGACGAGACTGAACTGGAGAGGATGGATATTATGTGGGCCTTGGCAAGTGCTATCCGGAGGGCAAAGAAGTTCGTGAAGAAGACCGAACAAAACATGGTTGCTACTAAAGACACTATTTTTGGCTTTGACAAGAGCAATGTGACCTGCTTCAACTGTGGAGAAAAGGGGCACTTCAAAAGAGAATGTGTGAAGCCAAAGAAGACTGGAAACGGGAATCCATTCTCGTCTTTCACTCGTCAAGACAAGCAAGCTAGCAGTTCTACTTCATCAAGCAAGGATCCAAAAGCCTTGACCGCCCATGATGATGAAGGACAGGACTGGAGCTTTAGGTTTGTCTCTCCGAGAGAATCAAATATTGCGAGCGTGGATGACTTAGATGATGATTCCACGAGTGAAAGAGATATAGCAGTTGAGATAGCGATGTCAAACAGTGAAGAGACTGCAACAGAGGTCAGCTACAAGCCTGAGGAAGGGACGTCTACAACAAAGACAGAATCACCAGAACCAGAGACATCTGATGCTGCATTGATGACTAATTCATAAGAACCTCCTTAGGTAAGTACTACTGACCAACTTTTCAAAAATCATGCTTGTTCTTATTGTAATAAATTTAGAGAAAGCATAGATTAGAAATTTGCTAGGTTATTAGATCATAATGACAGCTTAGTAAAGGATTTGCAACTGTGCACTGAGGCAAATGCTATCAAGCTAATAACTTATGTTGTTGGTGCATTATGTGCTAAAGAAATTAACAATGCTCTAACAAGAAGATAGGTTGTGTGCCTCTGTGTTGTGCGATGGCACTGACCTGAGGATAAGCATAACCTAGATATTTTAGAATTTATTGTTGTTTGTCGCTTCTCTGCTGTGAGATGGCACTGACCTAAGGATTGGCTTCTCTTTAAAAGCTCTAAGAATAGTCTCTTCTTGTCAAAATGCCCGTAGACCGCTCAAAAGCTCCTGAGGAATGTTGATTATCATTTAAGTGTGGGATCCACAAATGTTGGTTGAAATAATAAACCTTAAACTATCACCAATCTGTGTCAAAAGTCTATGTATGGATTTAAGTGGACAAATATACTGACAATCATCATGGATACAAATTCTTTAAAGTCCAAATCAATGTGGGAATCTAATAGTACCAGTATGATTTCCTAAATTTGCTAACGACTTTGGATGAAAATCGAGAAGTGAGCATCAAATGGTTTTGATAACAAGTCCCAAATGATTTGACTCGCATGTAAGATTCGAAAATTGATTTGGTCCAGGTATGGTCAAACTAAATAGAAGCTGCCTATTCCAGAAACAAATTAAGTAGATTTCTATCTTAGGATTACCTCTCACAAAAAATTAAAAACAAATTTAATTTTTGTACTTTAGTTTAATTTTCTATTTATTTAGTCATTTCAGTTTATTTGTTGTCGGACTACATCATGGAATTCAGTAAGGGATTAATTCACCTAAAAGGGTCATGTCTGAGATGGCCACATGTGTTTTCAAAAGATAAAAGGATCATGTCTGAGATTATCAAATGTGTATAATGTTGATTCTAAAGCTTAAAAAAGGGTTTAAATGGCAAATGGTAAGAAATGCAGAAAATTTCATAAGTATAACCCATTCGCACGAATGGACCAGGAGTATGAACTTATCATGCGAATGGGAGCTATTCGTACGAATGGACCATGAGTATGGACCATTCAATCGAATGACCCATACGAATGACTCAGTCAGATGTTTAAGAGCGAACGAATGAGTAAGTCGCACGACTGAACTCCAGTCGGATGACTGAAGGGGGCCAACTGAACCAATCACACGATTGAGGCCCATTCGCCCGAATGAAATGTGCGTATTAGCCCAGTCATACGATTGAATTTAGGTTAAGTATAAATAGAGGGAGAATCGGTCGCAGAGACTCACCACTCCCAAATTTGCCGTAATTCGCATGACTAACGTCACTCTGCCCAAATTTCGTTTGATCACCATAAACTCTTGATTCTCGAGTACTGACCATTTGCACTGACTTTACAGGTAATTTGTGGTGCAGAACCATTGTTATATCACTCAAATTGATCCATAATCTAGACAATCGGACTCCTTAGAAATACCGTAACATTTGTGTTCAAAGAACCTAACTAAACGACATAAACAGATGAAATTAAAGATGTTAGGTGTTAAACTAATGGATTGCGAGTCTAATGAACCAGAGCATGAAGTCTAAAATTCAAAATTGGTGAAAATTTGTATTTGAATTGAACAATTAGAACAACATGCGAATGGACAGGTTGATGAACTTCAGTCGCAGGACTAATGTGTGCGACTAGCTAACCGCACGACTGAACCATGCGTATGAGTTCAGTCGCACGACTGGTGTAACCACATGAGTTTACATACGCATGAGTCTAGTAGCGCACTCAGTCGTACGTATGGGTTAATTCGCAAGACTGGAGTTCAGTCTCACTGTTAATTCGCACAACTTGATCTCAGTCGCACAATCTCATTCGCATGACAGAAAAGAAGGTTTTCAAGTCCAAGTGATTCAAGACATTCTTAGCCCATGGATACTAATTTTTACTTTCATTGTATAACAGATGGTGAGTCGATGGACCATGAGTACAAAGCACAAGATATGTGCTCATCTAGATCTGACATCCAGAAATGATTTAGACTTTTCTGGCATTATCACCTTTCAAAGGAGATCGAGAATTGCACATGCTATATCTGCTCCATGTACTCCATATCGTTCTATACAGCAGGCCTTGTGGGAAGGTGCAGTAGTTGACCGATCTTCTGAGCCTCACTATATCAGGAGTACTATCTTTGGAGACTCGATTGAGATCATAGAGGAAGATCTCAGGATTGTGCTAGAGTTGGGGGAAGATGCTGAATGTCCAACTAGACTACACCCCCTTACTATCAGAGGATGTTTTCTTCGAGCTAAGTACTCTGGGGACATCAATGCAGGGGTGCTCAACAAGAGCAACATGTGTCCCCAGTTCAAGTACCTTGCTCACGTACTGCTGAAGTGCATAACGTCCAGGAAGGGAGGATTTGATGAGTTGTCAGATCAGATCCAGAACTCCTATGTAGCGTTGGTGCTGAACCATCCGTTCAGCTTCTCCAGGATGATTTTCACCTACTTAGTGGAGAACATTGAGGGGAAAGGGAAGGAGGGCTTCTGCATGTACCCCCGATTCATGAAGATGATTATAGACCAGAAGCTCCCTACCCTGCCGAAGGAGAAGGAAGATGCAGTAGTGTTTGAGGTGATGGATGATACCACCATAGGCCAGATGAAGGTGTAGAGGGGGAAGCAGGTGAAACCCTCTGTCAGAAGACTATTCGGGCATCTGGCCCGTGAGGACTATGTGGTGTCAGCTCGAAGAAAGTGGCGCCACAATGATAGTGATTCTGATGTTGAGCAGATTGCTCTACCCTCTGATGACTCTAATGATGATGATAGTGGGGATGCTGGAGATACCATGCCCATTCCATCGAGGGGCACAACGACTGATAGTACACTTCTAGTATCTGCCCCCACTGGAGATATAGCAGAGTCGGCTGGGTTTCACCAGGATTTTATACCCGGTGAGGATGATGAGGAGTTAGATGAGGAGCCACTGACTAGGACTGTGGGAAGCAAAGTCGTTCCCACAGAACATGGACTCCGGGAGGTTGGTGAACGCCCCAGTGGATCGGGAGAGATTGCTGCTGACCCGACGTATGCTCTAGAGCCGTCGAGTCGTGTTCTACGGGGAGCATCCTCCCCGATAGGATCGAGGAAGAAAAGAATGGATCAGCCCCACGACATGAAGAAAAAGAAGCGCAGACACACCTACATCACTACCTCAGCCACCATCATAACCACTTCTACAGCCACAGCCACCACCACGGCCACCTCCACAGCAACCACTACCATTCCCACACACCCTACCACTGTCACCACACGACCCACCACTACATATATCCCATTCACCACCATATCATTCACACCTACATCACCACCACTATCATCACCACCACCCACCACTACATATATCCCATCCACCACCATATCATTCACACTTACATCACCACCACTATCATCTAGACCGAACCCAATCTTCACCACTTCCACCACTACGACCACTAGCCACCAAGCCGGGCCATCATCACATCCCACCCACCTATATGGATCACCTCTACCTCCCATTGGGGTAGAGGAACAACTATCAGCGCTGAACCGTATGGTGATGCATCTATTAGCAGCCAATGACGAGAAGACTGCGCAGATTCGTCAGCTGGCAGATCTCACAGCTGCACAGTCCCCGCAGATCTCTCAGCAGGCTCAGCTAATTGAGCAGCAGGCTCAGCTAATTGAGCAGTAGGCACAACAAATGGCTGCTCAGAGCAAAGAGATTGCCCAACTCCAGAGCATAGAGTCATATGAGCAAAGAAGATTAAGGAGTTGGAGGATGCTAAAAAGTCTATCATGCTCAAGCTCAAAGGAACTAAAAATGAGCCTTTGAAGATAAAGGAAAGAGATGGTGATGAGGGTGAGGATGATGATGAGGATGAAGATGAAAAGAGTGATGATGATGAAGGAGATGAGGAAGAAAAGACAGATGACAGGCAGGAGGATGATGATGATGATGAAGGAGGAGATGCAGCTGCATCTGCCTCAGTTCAGGGTCAAGAAAGAAGATCAAAGAGAAATCAAGACCAACGAGCTTCCTCTTCTACCTCACCAAGTATGATCCAATGATTCAAGGTAAAAGTAATAATTAGATGATTATGTATTTGATAGCTTTTGTACTTGAATCATGTATTAAACTTATTTATTTGATGTTTATATTAAGATTAATGTATTTCTGTCTTGATTATTAACTAATGTTTGATGTGTTACATGTTTACAACAAGCAGATCTAAACTTTCAATGGGACGAATTTGATGTTGCTCCCCTTCAGCAGATGAAGACTCAATTGACTATGATTCTTGATCTGGAATGGATCGTCAGGAGATCTGTGAGTTATAACCCTGAAGAAGGGGAAATAATTCATGATCTTTCAAATGAGTGACTGGCTGAAATATTCAAGCTGAACCTAGATGAGATCATTAAGGATGCTCTAACTTTTGAGTCTACCAGTGAAGAAGAGCTAAATGACATTGATGAGATAGAGATAGAAGACATCACAGCAGAGCACTATCCTCAGTACACTGACGACGAGGGAAATATGGTCCCCAATCTGGGTGAATCCCTAGTCAGTGATACATTTGAGGTATTGGATCAGATGGAGCAGGAGTCTGAGAAGATTGAAGGAAAAGCCCAAGCCTCAAAGACGATGTTGATATCAGAAAGGCAGAATGGGCTGCTTGTTTCGATGAAATCCGAGCCCAACGCGCAGCTCCTAAACAAAATGTCTACACCAAACTCTACAGAGTGAAGAAACATCATAAGGTGTTAGGCAGGATTATTGCGTGGGCACATTTCGAGGATCTAAATGTTTATGCAATAAAGAGCGAAAAGGGGAAAGAGTACTTTAGATTTCCACATGATCTAAAGACTCTACCTGCTTTTGAGCTCAACCAGCTGGCAAAATTGAAGTTATTATATGCTGACCCAAGGAAGATGTCAGGTTGGTTTGTGGCTGCCCTAAAGAAAGAGTACCACACCAGGTGGGTCAACTTCAAACCTCAACAACCTATGAGGTATATTAGACGATCTGAAGTTGACTCCATCACTGGTAAGCCCAAGATAGTGCTGAAGTGGAGTCCCCCAAGAACAATGTCTAGAATCCCTCTCAGGGAAATGCCACAGGATTTCACTCCACACTTTAAGTGGTGGTACTATGATTGGAGAACGGGGAGGCGGTCATAGTTCTAAATAAAGAGGGACAAATGGATACCATCAGGGTGTTTGACCCAATGTGGCTCACTAACTTGTCTCATAATGATGTCTACACATTATACAAGTGGCCAGTATTCTATGACCCGCAAGATATTGTACAAGCCCTCCAATTCCAAAATGTCAAAAGACTTTGCTTTGCATTCGAGATACATGCAGGAGTCACAAGAGAGGAAACGTACAAGAAGTATGAAGAGGTGATGCAGAAGGTAAGACATTAGATAGATCTAGGTCCAAGGGGGAGTTTGTTGATACATATATGTACCTAGATCCTGATCTGAATGTAATATGTCTCACACTTTATGTAACTATTGGGTACTTAATGGAATACAGAATGTTTGGTTGTGTTTATAATGTTTAATATTTCATTAATGAGTTGATTAACGCATATTGACGTAATTATATAGGTTTGTGATTGTTTGAAGTGTTATGCATAATATTTCATTAATGAGTTGATTAACGCATATTGACGTAATTATAATATTGAATACACTCAAACTTGGTGAAGTGAAGTTCTCATGCGTCCGACTGGACCATACGCCCCAACAGTGGTCATGTATCCGAATGGCCACGCGACTAAGTGTCCATGCGCCTAAATAGTCCATACGCCTGAACAACTTCATGCGACTGACTTAGTCGCACGACTGAACACTCAGCCGTGCGAATGGATCAACCGCATGGCTCAATCGCACGAATGAACCATGCTAATGGTTCAGTCGCCCGAATGAGCAACCCTAACCTATAAATAGCACCTAATTTGTGGAAAAATGGAAGCATTCATTCCTATTCGACTCCAGACGTACCCTAGCCGTCCAGAAGCCTCCAAGTTCGTACTCCAAGTTCATAGAACGCTGCAGATCGATTCCTAATCGATTCATAACGTTAGATTCAATACCTTATTGTTTCTACGTGCGTTCTCACTGATTGGGTCGGCAATCAAATAGGATTCCGCACTATTTGGTTTGGGTTACACATTAATCGGTTTGTATTTCGTTTAAAATACAAGATCCCAACAATAAATCATTCTGGGCTTTTTCATCATACAACTTTGAGAAGAATTTATCATGTAAGATTGATGTGTAGCTTGGGTGGAGCATTTTGATTTCTACTCGGTCTAAGATTCTTATCTTCTCACCTTTCTTTCCATCAGCATTCATCAGCAGCACCATTTCTTTTGTTTTCCCAACATATCCCCACTCAGTGATGGGAATAGTGTATTGATTTCCTCCAATGACTTTGATGGCAGCTGTTTTCCTATTAGTATAACCAACTCTCCTTAAGAATTCATCATCAACTAATGTGGAGGAGTTGGTGCTTGATCTTTTCTTCCTTTCTAATCTTCTTTTGTTTTCATCATCCTCTCTTTTTGCTTCTTTAATCATATCATCTCTCAATTTGTCTTTAACTTTCCCACCAAAATAGAGAAATCTCTTCCCCTTGAGTGAATTGGATAGTTAGACATTATTAAACTTTGTAGATCCTTGATATCTCCCTCATGCAAGCTCAGTAATGCATCTGTATCATGGAAGTACTGGATTCTTCTGGAGGTTCTTTTGATAATTGCACAATCCCAGTCTGGATCATATTTCCAGGCCATAATCCTGTTTTCTTTCACAGAACTAGGAGTTGTGATATGATCATACAGCTCTAGCAGAGTTGATTTTTGTTCAGTGATTTCTCTAACAGTTGTGCCTCGAGGCCACACTTTACGTGGAATCACTGCCCTTGGCTCTCTTATTAGCTTATCTTTGCTTTTGCGCTGATCTTTTGATTCAACAGTTAAAGGATCAACATAAAGTTTGCTTTGGCACTCATAGGTTGGATTTGGAGCTTTAGTTTTGAACCTTACTCCAGTGTCAAGCTCAACAGACATAACATGTTCTATCATCCTCCTGAGTTCGCCAACTTTTCTTCCCTTAAGCTCATGTGCCTTGTAGTTGTGTCCCTGTAGCCAATAGACCATAGTGTACTTGTTGAGTTTTGTTGTGTCACAGTGGCCTAGATCTTTCTTGATTTCCTGGATGGCTTGAAATGTTATGAATGCCTCATAATCCCAATTAGGAATCATAAATCTAGCCACCTCAAACTCCTTCAGCATATCTTTCATCTCATTCATGCTCATCCTTACCCCAAGTCATACGGAAAGCCATGATTTATTAGGATCATAAACATTGAGGATTCTTGCCTTTCTTCAAGTATGTCTTTAGTGGTCAGTATGTCATCAGCCTTTTCTTCTTTCTGATCTTTGGCAAATTCATCCTTTGTGAGCTCATTCCATTCATCATCACTCACTGTTTCAGCAAGAGGCATATGGTATAAGGATAAAGATTCAAGAGATTTTGATCTTTTGGGTGAATCTTGTATGTCAATCACTTTCTTCTTCACAAATCCCAAGTACTTCCTTTTCCTTCTATATTGTATAATTTGCTTTGTGGTGTTAGAAGATTATTTTGTTTGATTCGTTACAGGAGCAACATTTAATTCAAGCACACATATTCTCATCTTTAGCTGCTCAAGTTCTTCTTCTTTCTTTTTCAATAAGGTTGATTGAACATTAAGAGAGTTTGTTACTTGATCAATTTTCAGCATTAGCTTCTCGTTTTCATCCCTCTCAAACTTCATTGATTCTTTGAGCTCAGATTCCTGTTGGAGCAGAGCATCAATTACTTCATTATTGCATTGAGCATCTTCTCTTAATCTTTTGATTCTTGTTGCTTGCTACATCAGCTGATCATCCTTTCCTTTGATTATCCCTTTTAACTCTTGAATTCTTTTCTTTCTACAGTTAGACTTTACTACCAGATTTTTTTACTCAGCCACCAGGTAGCTTTTGCTTAATGGGATGTCATTATCACTCAGATCATGTTCATTGTAAGCAATAACTTCCTCATATTTCCTTCTTCTCTTTTTTCTTCTTGTTTGCTAGCAATATCATCTTTATGTTCGTCAGTATGGGCAGCCACACTTGCTGAGCTTGAGCATTCATCTTTTGATTGATCATGCTTATCATGATGAGATTATGCTTCAAGGTTCATGTTGTGCACTAACAACACTGTTTGATTGGAGGAAACTAGTTCTTCATAGTTGGAGACTGACAGAGGGATGGTACTTGCTTGAGAAATCAATTCAGTCTCACTAGAGTGGATTGAATTTACAGACTGAGTAAGAGAAATGGTTTAGTATGCACACTCTCAGATAATTGCTTAGTGAATAGAGAGATAGGTTGCATTTCTTAAGTGGATGAGGGAGATTGTTCGGCAGCAACAGAGTGAGTAGGTGAGATAGGTTGATTATTTTGACTTGTAGGAGAAGGGGGTTGTGGAGATTAAAGTTGATGGTGAATTGGTGATAAATTTGGTGAGTGTGTGAGTTGAAAAAGTTGGTTGGAGAGTCCTCCTATTGATCTTCCCACACAAGCCCTTGAGGGATGTTTGCAGTAGCATCAACCACATGAGTAAACATGGGCATGTCTCCTCCTTCATACCTTCCACTGATCTTGTTCAAGACATACCAACTCAAATGAGCTTGCACCAACACATATCCATCTCTTTCTAATCCAGGCAATTCACCACTGATTATCAACTGTAGGAACCTTGGAAACACGAACATTTTGTCATCCTTTTGAACTTTGATGTGGTCACTCGCACAGTTGAAAATGTACTTTGAGTAGTTCTATATTCTTCCTTCAAAGATGCCAATGATTCCTGATGATATGTGCCTTGAAAATCTGTTGAGCCCAGACTTCCTGTTGGATATGCACTTAAGATAAGTGTGGCATAAGAATCTGTAAGGCTTGGACAATCTTCCTTTCTTGATCTCCCCTAGGCAAAATCACCATCGTACCCCATCAATAAGAAAACTTTCTCTATGTATTCATTATCGAACACATCAGGGTGACCAACTTCTTGTTCTCCCAACTCCAGATTCCTCCATATAGTTTGCTCAGTCACTCTTAATCTTTGGTTCTTTACTTCTGCTACAATAACTTCTCCATCTTCTTCTATATGCGCTGAGTTCCAGAAGTCAGAGATGTGAGATTGATGAATCACGGATTTTGCAGATAAGGCACAGAACAGCCTGGATCTTCTTAGATACCAAATGATGTCTTGACACCCATCTGAAGCGGGGTCGTCCGAGTTTAGGAACGCACACACATTATGCTCTTTTGCAAATCGATTATCCATATGTTCATAAGAATGAAGACGGATTCATTTGAAAAACATTATTGATATGAGAATACCAATAGTTGTGAGATTAGACAAGAATTAAATAGTTCATTATTGAACATTACGACATGTTTAACTTCAAACACTCTAATCTAAGAGCATAAATATATGTTTGTTTTATGTTTTGATTCGGTAAGTTTTGAATGTTATAGAAGGGGGAAAAGTTTGTTGAGAGTGTGTTTTTCAAGGTCTTAAAAGTGTTTTGAAAAAGTGAGTAATGAATATTGAAGTTAAAGAATATCATTTATACTCTCTCAGACACATTATATTTATTTATTTAATCATGTGGGACCCTCAACAATTTAACTTATCCACAGTTCTCAGTTCATCCGCATATTATCTACGGATACCATATATCATTTGCGGGTGAATTAACACCTTCTGCTGATTAAGTATAACATAGATTTTTCATATATTACCAAACTATGAAATTAGATTATACTTTATGAGCTTTGCTCATCTGTGGTTTATCAATCTATGGATAAACACTTAAATTTTCACACAGTAGCTTCTGCTGATGCTTAAGATGACACTATAATATCTGCTGATGCTTAAGATGACACTATAATATCTGCTGATGCTTAAGATGACACTATAATATCTGCTGATGCTTATAGAGTACTTGTGAAGAAAAATTTATTTTGTTGTATGGTCCAAGTTCACTGCTTAGAACTATTTATTGCTTTTGGACCTTGTTGACTTTGTATTCATGACAATTGAGCACAAAAAAATTAAATAATTTAAAAGAAAACTTCATGTATCCAGGTGCTAAGTTTGTGCTCACATTCCAATTCCTTCAAATTGATAATGAAATAGACAAATATGCTGATTGATTAACTTTTCTTCATGAATACTACTCCCCCTAAATTTGGGATTAATGATGACACAATGCATTTATCATAAATTTCTAAGAAAAATATCATGAGTGTTATTTAACTGTATGATGAAGCATAAACATATATACACATATGATGGTATCATACTATAATACTAAGCCTCTTCCTGATGACTTATTTTGTTGAATTGATACCTGAACATAGTTTTGATTGCAAGTATATTTTCCACTTCAATCCATACAAGAGCTAATGTATCAACTAGGCATGTTGTTTATCATGTTTTCATATTGATTAGGAAATAACTGTTATGGGCTTCACATTCAATTCATGAAGATTTTCTCCTCCCTTCGCAAGTCAAATCATTACTTTTTACACTTAAAACTATGTACTTTAAGTTAAAAGTTCTATCTTGAGATGCATTGGACATCTCATTAATGCATTAATATAAAAGCTCTAGGTTAATATACAATTGATCACATTGGATTCTTTTGAGAGCTTAGATATGATCATCATCAGGTGACCAGGTCTTTAGTCACGTAAAACAAAGGTGCCTTTAACCCAGGTCTTTGTTTACACAAAACCGAGGGATGATGTGGATCATGATCTTTTCACCTTTGATAACTGATATACAGTATGGTGATCATACACCCAGGTCTTTGTTTACACAAAACATAGAGAGTATGATTTGCAAAGATAGATATTAAAGCGTGAGTACATAGTGTGCTTAGATGAGTGATTTGATCACATAAGAATACGACTCACTTTGTATCCTCAAAATGAAGTTTTCCATGAAGAATCACTGTGCATTATGTTTGGCATGCACCAAATGTAGTTTCCACACAAGATGAACCTACTCACATATCAAGAAACTAGCTTAGATTTAATGATATTTAAGAATTCAAGAATAAATAAAGATATAGTGTACTATCATTTCCCATGCATATGTCATGCTGAAACATCATTACATGCTTTTATTTGTTTGTTCTAATTGATTAATCTAAGTTAATCATGCGTAGAGACTCAATTAGAAAATTAAATCTGATTGAATCAAAAGCTTTAGTGAATAAATCAGCAAGCTAATTTGTTGTATCCACTTTGACTAACTTAATCAAACCCTTTTATGAGCAATCTCTCAGAAAATGATATCTTATCTCAATATGTTTTGTTTTACTATGTTGCATAGGATTAGCAGTTATAAACATAGTAGCAGATTTGTCTATGTAAATGGAAGTTTGAAGGAAATTGTAACCATAGTCAAGCAATTGGTTTTGCAACCAAAGAAATTGAGAGCAACAAGCTAAAGCAGCTATGTACTCAGCTTTAGCTATGGATACAGATACACTGGTTTGTTTTTTGCACTGCCATGATACTAGTCTTGGTCCGATGAATTGACATCCACCAGTTGTGGATTTTTTGTTACTGTTACATCCACCATAGTGATTGTCTGAGTATGAGTAGACTGTAAGTCACCATCCTTTGGATACCAAAGACCAAGTCCTATTTTTCCTTTAAGATATCTGAGAATCCTTTTCACAGCATTCAAATGAGACTCATATGGATCAGATTAGTACCTAGCACACACACACACACACACAACAAACATAATGTCAGGTCTACTGGCAGTCAGATACATAAGAGATCCTATCATTGATGTGTATAATTTTTCATTAATAGATTTTCCTCAAGGATCAAGTACAATCTTATCAATTATTGATGTTGGTGTTTTGCATGAGGATACATCAGCAAGATTGTATTTCTTCAAAATTTGATGTATGTATTTTTCTTGATCGATGAATATCCCATCTGGTTTTTTATGAACTTAAAGACCAAGAAAAAAGTTAATTCACCCATTGAACTCATATGAAATTCAGAGTTCATCAGCTCTTCGAAATTTACACACAATCTATTATTAGTTGATCCAAATATAAGGTCATCAACAAATATTTGAACAACTAAGAGATCATGATGTTCTTGTTTGAAAAAGAGTGTCTGATCAGTGGTTCCCCTTTTGTAGCCATGCTTGAGCAGAAAAGATGATAGTATTTCATACCACTTTCTTGGTGCTTGTGAAGACCATACAAGGTTTTGTCAAGCTTGTATACCCTATAAGAATAATGAGGATCTTCAAAACTAGGGGGTTGTGACACATAGACCTCCTCATCAATCTTTCCATATATGAATGCACACTTGACATCCATCTGATATACAGTGAACTTATATGACGCATAACCCAGGAACACTCTTATGGCTTCAATTGTTGCAACTGGTGCAAAAACTTCATCATAGTCTATTCCTTCTTCTTTTGTGTTTCCTTGTGCAATCAACCTTGCTTTATTTCTTAAAATGATTCCTCTATCATCCAGTTTGTTTTTGTAAAGCCCCCTTGTACCAATATGATGTTGGCCATTTGGTAAATCAACTAGAGACCATACTTTCTAATTTCAAAATTGTTGAATCACTTATTGCATAGCTTCAATCCAGCTATTGTCTTTTAAAGCAGTAGTGATGTTTAGAAGAACCACTTCTGAAAGAAAAAAACTGAAAAGACAAATTTTGGCAGCACCACTTTGGCTTCTTGTAGTTCTCTTTGTAAGATCTCCAATGATGTTGTTGACTAGACGAGTCTTATTGATTCTTTTTGATGGAGTTGATTCTACTGGAATAGATGATTCCATGTTAGTCATATCCATTGTTGCAGCCTGATCCAAACCAGGTTGAGAGTTTAGAAAGTAATCAAAATGTTCAACATGTGGTGTTGAATGATCTTGAGCAACATCATGTCTGTCTTCACCGGATGTAGGAGTATATGAACTCCAAAAACATTTAGCACTTCCCTATGAGTTACAGGAACTTCACAGGATGATAACTTAGGACTTGAAACATTTCTAATGTTTGTTGTATTCACTTGAGAGCATGGATCTATTACAGGGACAACATTCATATCTCCGGATGCATAGTGTTTATCTTCCCAGGCAGTGTCAGTAGCTGTTGTTGAAGTGTTTCCACCTGAGGATGTGTGTATCCTTGGAGGATTAGCATATAATATTACTTCATTCATATGAGGTAGAACAAATGGATAACATACTTCATTAGATCCTGCAGTGTTCAAATAATCCTAGTTAAATGATTCAGTTGGAGCATCTATGTCAAACAACCATGATGAACCTTTAACTGATTTAGTGAATACAGATTCATGAAAGGATACATTATGAGCTTCTTCCACAATGTTATGTTGTGGTATGTAGATCCTATAAGATTTAGATGTTGAAGGATATCCAACAAAGAAACCATCATATGTTATTTCTGAAAATTTTCCCAATGACTCTTATGTTTAAAACAGATACATGACATCCAAAAACTCTAAGATATCCTATGTATGGTTTTCTTTTGAACAAGAGCTCATAAGGAGTTTTCATGTGTTCTTTGACAATTAATGTTTTGTTTTGAACATTGCATGCAGCATTCACTACCTCAACCCAAAAGGTGATAGGCAATTGTGAATAAGCTAGCATTGTTCAGGCTGCTTCAATAATAGTTCTATTTTTTCTTTCAGCAACTCCATTTTGTTGTGGTGTTCTTGGTGCACTAAATTGCCTTGCGATACATTTGATCCTACAAAAGGAATCTAGTTCAAAATTGACAAATTCAGTACCATTCTCACTCCTAAAAATTTCAACTTTTGCATCAAGTTGATTCTTAATCTTGATCACAAAGTCCATTAATGTTTCTCATGTTTCACTCTTTTGTTTTAAGAAAAATACCCATGAACTATAACCAAAAAATATTGCCTTTTTTAATGCTCATCACATTGGCAGGACCAAACAGATACATGTGAAACAATTTGAGTGGTGTAGTATTTGTATTGATAGTTTTTTATTTATGAGACACTCTATGGTGTTTTCCATTGTAACAAGAAGAATAATGAGTTGCGCAATAAAACTCTTTCTTTGGCAGTCCAATGACTAAGTCATTTTTCACAATTTGTTCATGTTCTTCATATTAGAGTGGACAAGCATTTTGTGCCATAATTGAGATTCATCCTCTGATGACATAGATAGAAGGGATGTTTCATATTTTGTGAGTGAGGTGTTGTTCATGTCCAAAACATAAGTGTTTCCTTTTCATGATGCTTTGAGAAGGACCCAATCCTGTGGAACAGAAAAACCTGGCTTAAGAATGTAACAATTAGCATTATCAAACAATGTGCTATAATTTTGATCACAAATTTGAGACACACTCATTAAATTATACTGTAAATTTTCACAATAATTTACTTTCAAACTTGAGCACACCATTTTTTACCATTCCTTCCCCTACAATTTTACCTCCTTTCCCCCTCCCCCACATGCCACATAAGAAGCATTTTTATGTTTGAAATCATGGAGAAGTGAACAGTTTCCTGCCATATGCCTGGAACAACCACTGTCAACATACCACTTGTTATCAGCTCTCCAATATTGTTCCTGCATTCAGAAATAAATCAGTTAGAACTGACAACCCAAGCCTTAATGATCTTGGGTTTTCCAGTAGTGTCGAAAATAGTTACTCCTTCATTAAGTCTTGAAGTTTCAGTTTTAGTTTTGCTTGATTCATTCTAAGTTGTTTCAAATGAGAATGATTCTGTTGAAGGAGATGTTGATGAACTAGGTTCTTGTTTCCCTATTTCTTCTTGATTCTTTTTATGTTTGTTCATTTGTAACTTTGGTTTTGATAATAAAAATTTATGTTTAGAGGTCTCACAATCTTTTGTTTTTGAATGAGGTATTTGAATTCCCGTTTCAAAATATCAAAGAATACATCATGATCATTTGTTTCCTTCTCAGCCAAATCTACCCTTTTGTAAGGTGTTTTTGATCACTGGAAAGTAGATCATTTCATTGACTAATGAGCAGTTCAGGATGTTGTATCCTTTGATTTTTGTTCAGATTTCTTTAGTTTTGAACCTTTTTCACAATCAGTACATTGAGTAGCTGATTCACACTTATCTGATTCTTTCTTCTTTGTGCCTTTTGTCTTGTTCCTTTTGTTGAAATAACATTCCTGAGTGGAGTGGTTATTTTTGTTGCAGATAGCACAATGTTTGTTAAACTAGGTGTCAGAAGTCATGTGATTATTCATATTTCAAATAGAACAATAGCTATTGAACTAACAATCTTCAGTATTATGATTTTTCATGTCACACCATTTGCAATACAACTCAACTGATTCTTTCTTAGAATCATTCGACTTCTTATGGTTTGCCAAACTTTGAGGTTTTTCATCCTTCTTCAGCTTTGAAGTAGATTCTTTCTTTTCCACTTTATGAATCTTTTGTTTGTTTGTTGCATAATTCCACTTCCTTAGATCATCTACCGAATCAACATTAACTTCTACTAAAGAAGTTTTCTTTTTCCGCAGCTCCGGTACTGGAAAGAGGTTCTTCTTCCGCTGGTGATCTACTAACCCCTTTTTCTTTCCTTTATCCATAGATGAATTGTGTCTTTCCTCAGTAGAGGCACACTTCTCATTTAATTCATTGGAAGAAGTGTATTGCTGATTTAGCTCTTGAAGACCTTCATTTAAATGAGTTATTCTTTTACAGATGGTCTTCAGCATGTTTCTTTGTCTAGGAGGGTATGGTAGCTTTGTTTCTTCACGCACTTTTGGAATATTTGTTTCAAAAACAACATTCTTACCCTTATTGAGAAGATCACCATCATGTTCATCAGAATCATCCAAGTCATCCCACTCATCAAAGTCAAACTCTAAATTGAATTGATTAATCTTTTCAGATTCAAAAGACTCTGTTTCATTCACCTTAGATGTAACACCCGATTATTTTAAAGTCAAAGAAAGAATGAATAAAGTGAAATAAAAGAAGGAAAAGAAATAAAACCCAAGTCTAGCGGTAAAAAGTGTCCAAAAGGACAAAATGTTTGAAATGTGGGTGTAAAAGGTGGTATGGCGGCATATATGTCACATACATCACTGTTCTTCGGGTTTTAGAGAGAGAGAGAGTGTAGCTGGGAGCAGCTAATTCTTGGTTTTGAAGGAAGAACAAGAAAGAATTCGAATTCAAGGTAAGAATTTAAGTTTTTATGGTGTTCTTAACCGGTTATGTCCTTGGGTTTATGCTTATGAGTGTTCGTATGTGTTCGGGTATGTTTTTAGTGGGTTTCTAGGCGGTTGAATTCTATTTGCAGATGAGTTTGGAAGAAGCCATACTCAAGAGCTGCAAAGGTGAGTTCTAGGACCCTTCTTTTACCTGTTTTAACTAATTTTGGGGCTGGAAATGCATGAATGTATGTTTTCATTAAGCTGGGTTTCGGACCCATATGTTTCATTTGGTATATGTTGAATGTAAGATATGATGTGTGACTATGTTCATGTTTGATGAGGTATGATGATGTTTATAAGACTTAGGATGTATGATTTAAGCTTAGAACATGATAAATGGTGAATTGAAATTGAAATCTGATGTTTAAGGCTCATATGTTAAGTGTAAGGCCCCGTTCCCGGGACGCTTACAGCTCGTAACTCATTGCACATAAAGCATACATTTACAGTTATTTTCAATAAACATTCGCAGTGGAAACATTCAAAAATGGCATTTCATTTCATCATAAAAACTTTTGCAAAATAATGCATGGTTTGTCAGTTACAAAATTTCATTTGTTGTATTACATCACAAAAGCTTTAAATAAATTGATGCCATCCAAAAGAGCTGAGTAGCTGCCTCGTGCCATCCTTAGCAACCTTACCTGCCAACAGGAAACATATAAAAGTTAGCGTTGCTGAGCGAGTTTTACTTTTATAACAAAACATACTTTACTTTCATAAAACCGTTCTTTGCTTTCTTTCAAAATCATACTATACTTTACATTTGTTCGTTATCATACATCGTACGTACATACAAATAATATATTGATTATCTTCTTTAATCTTTCAGGCCTCATTCTTTAATTTTCCTTTCCTGTCATCCATAAACCCTTCCCTTCTGTTCATGGTACTGAACCTAGGCCCATCATAGACCTTCTATAATGGTGCATCGCACCTCGTGGTCACAGTACCTAGGGTAAAGTTTAGGTTTACTATGCAACACCTTTCTGTTCATGGTCCTGGACCTAGGCCTCTTATAGACCTTCTATAACGGTGCATCGCACCTCATGAATGGTTTGTTAGAAGATAAAATCAATGTTTAACCTCCTAAACTTTCTGAAAAACGCAGTGGATATATATTTTGAAACATGATTACAAAACTGAAAAATCATGTTCTTTAGGTGACAAATATATATGTATAAAACAAACCCATATTACAAAGGATCATATTATGTGAATAAGCAAGCTATATAAACATAAAACGAGCATTATGGACAGCCATATAGAGGCTGCCATAAACTACCTTCAGCAGCTCAAAAGGGTCGAAATCTTTGAAGATGATGATGTTTTTTGAGCAGCAATCCTTCAAGGTGGAGGACCTCAAATCGTGATACCCACAAGCCTTCCAAACACTTACTTGCTAGGTAGTGTTACACTTGTCCCTCTTCTTGAACCCGAAATTTCAGCCAACAAGTAGCTTCAAGTTCAGTCAATAATCACTTGGAAATCAACCAAAGATTTTGAAAATCTTGAGAGAAGACGGAGAGAAAGACTATTGCTTATGTGATAGAGTAAGAGAGTGTTCAAGTTCAAATTATGAAAGAGTGTTCAAGTTCTAATTATGAAAGAGTGTATGGCTAATTAAGTCTTGCATGAAACAAGACCAAAATGAAGTTCCCAAGGCCCTTGGGCGGCCGAGTTTGGGTGTTCAAACAAATTTTCCCACCCTTTTCATCCTTTATTTTTTATAACACTCTTTCAATTAACTAACTTATAAAATTAAAACTTAGTTTAATTTTATAACATAACACTCTTTTATATTTCATTATTTAACCAACTTAAATAATGAAACATGAAATTATCTCATGAACATATTATCCACATAATGACGTTCTATCACAAAAGCATATTTAGAAAACCATTTTCTAAATACATGTCAAACATTTATTGTATGATCTCATCAATAAATAAGTGTTTGTTAGTGTTTTTATAGCCTACTATTGGGTATGACCTGACTTGGATCATAACGTACTAACCACATCAATCTTATATGTGTCTTAGGCATATAAGATCCTACAATCTCCCACTTGCACGAGGTTCATAGAAGATTGATGCAAGCAGTAAATACCACCTAGCAACGGTTTACTACCCTTAATACGTATGTCTAAGTGCCATTCAATAACATCATCCCCTTCAAGTACCATACTTGAAATGTTTTAGGTGAATCAATCATCTATCCTTTTGTCACATATGTCATGTTAAATCCTAGAGACACGGAGTGATCATTCTCATTGATTTATCTTTATCAGGCCTTAGACATCGTACTCTTAATCAAAAAGAGGGACAAATCCCTTCTTGACTACATACGTCTCTCACAATTACCTATATCATACCTGAACTCAGACTTATGTACTACCATATTTCAGAACAGCGAAGATCTGAGTCAAAGTATAATATTTGGTAAATATCAAGACCCAATATGTATCTCAGATCAGAGGATACCAAATGATGTTCGCCTTTACTCAAAATTACTTATGATCAATCAGGAAGATTCCATGTAGTAATATTTGAGATGCAGGTCAGTCCAATATTTGCATCCCATAAATATCTATGAACCTTGGCAGCAACCTTTTGCTCTATATTCATCAATATGAATATCTACCAATCCAAATTCATAATAATCTTACCCTCATACTTGTTCCCACAAGTCTGAACGACTACGGACATTTAGAGTAAACAATTTACTCATGGATTAAACATGCTAAATTGGAATATTAATTGAAACATTATAACCAAATAATTTTATTCAAATAATAAAAAGTTCCACATATCCAAATACAAAATTAAAGATCAAATTCAATCACTAGAATATCGAAGTCCCATGGCACAAGTATGACCTTCATGCTTTGCCTTTTCAAGGAGCTTCGTGAGAGGATCCGCAATGTTTTGATCCGTGTGAACTTTGCGAATACATATCTTTCCCTTTTTAACTTCATATCGTATGTAGTTGAATCTCCGCCCAATTTGCCTAGTCTTTTGATGAGCACGAGGTTCCTTGATTTGGGCAATTGCACCCTCGTTATCACAAAAGATCTCTAAGGGGTCGTGCATGGAAGGGACAACCCCTAGATGGGCAATGAATTTCTTCAACCATCCAGCTTCTTGAGATGCCAATGAGGCGGTGACGTATTCTCATTCTGTAGTTGATAGAGCCACCACATCCTGTTTGGAGCTCTTCCAAGAGACCGCTCCTCCATTCAGAATGAAAATATATCCCGTTTGTGACTGTGAATCATAACGATCGGTCTGGAAACTCGCATCCGTGTAACCTTTTACAATGAGTTACTCATCACCAGATCCATAGATTAGGAACATATCTTTTGTCCTCCTTAGATATTTAAGTATGTTCTTAACAGCCATCCAATGACTGTTTCCAGGATTTTGCTGGTATCGGCTTGTCATGCTTAAGGCGCATGACACGTCCAGTCGACTGCATATCATTGCATACATGATGGATCCAATAGCAGATGCGTATGGGATTGCCTTCATTTTATCTTGCTCGTCCTTTGAGCTAGGACATTGAGTCGTACTCAATATCGTTCCTCTTTGAATAGGTACCGTACCTTTCTTAGAGTTCTCCATCTTGAACCTTTTCAAGATTGTATCAATGTATGCACTTTGATTTAAACCAATCAACCACCTTGATCTATCCCTATAGATCTTTATTCCTAGAATATAGGCGGCCTCACCAAGATCCTTGATGGAAAAACAACTTCCAAGCCAGGTTTTTACACCTTCCAAGGTTGGAATGTCATTTCCAAATAGTAGTATGTCATCAACATACAATACTAGGAAAGTGATGATGCTCCCACTAGCTTTCTTATATTCACAAGCTTCATCAGCGTTCTTGATGAATCCGAATTTAATTATTTCTTCATCCAAATGGGGTTTCCAACTTCTTGATGCTTATTTCAATCCATAGATTGATTTCTTTAACTTGCATACTTTATCAGGACGTTTTGGATCGACAAAACCTTTAGGCTGAACCATATAGACATCTTCCTCAACATATCCATTTAGGAAAGCGGTTTTGACATCCATTTTCCAAATCTCATAATCATAATGAGCAGCTATGGCAAACAATATCCTAATAGATTTTAGCATCGTAACAGGTGAAAAAGTTTCATCATAGTCAACCCCTTGAGTTTGAGTGAAACCTTTTGCTACAAGTCTAGCCTTATAAGTATCTAAGTATCCATGCATATCGGTTTTCTTCTTGAAAACCCACTTACTTCCAACTACTTTGGAGTTAAGAGGTCGTACAACCAAGTCCCATACTTGATTCTCATGCATGGATTGCATCTCAACGCTCATGGCCTCGAGCCATTTGTCACAATCTGAATTGGACACTGCATCATGGTATGTGGTTGGTTCATCTGAATCTACCATATATCATCCATCCATGAAAAATCCGTATCTTTCAGGTGGATTACTAGTTCGACCACTTCTGTGAACGTTTTAGGGGTATTGATCAACCACTTGATCATCTTCAACATCGTCATGTTGAGTGCTAGTTTCAACCAAATGTGCATCGGGTTGTGGTTCTTGATCCTCCTCAAGATCCACTGTTCTACTACTAGTTCCTTCCATAAGGAAATTTGCTTCTAAGAACTCACCCTTTCTGGTAACAAACACCTTTTGTTCAAGTGGATCATTGAAAGAATCTCCCATAGAATCTCTAGGATATCCAACAAAGATAAACTTGGTGGATCGGACTTCCAATTTGTTTGGGGTGGGAGTCTTAACATAAGCCACACAACCCCAGACCCTTAAGTATGATAGGGATGGAACTCTTCCATGCCATATCTCAAAAGGTGTCCTTTCCACCTTTTTTGTTGGGGCCATATTTAGAATACGGGCCGCGGAGAGCAAAGCAAAACCCCAAAATGATAGAGGTGATGTGCTTCTAGCCATCATAGATCGGACCATATCCAATAAGGTTCGATTTCCTCTCAGACACACCATTATGTTGTGGTGTTCCAGGTGGAGTGAGTTGTGAGACAATCCCACAACTCCTAAGATGATCTTGAAAAGCATCACTTAGGTATTCACCTCCTCTATCAGTGCGGAGAACTTTAATCGACTTGTTGAGTTGACTTTGTACTTCATTTTGAAAGATCTTGAACATTTCGAAACCTTTATCTTTGTGTCTTAACAGGTACACATACCCATAGCGACTATAATCGTTGGTAAACGTAATGATGTATCTTTCACCATTCCTAGTCATTGGCTTAAAAGGACCATATACATCCGAATGTATGATTCCTAACAAATCTTTTGCCCTTTCGTTAGTCCCACTAAAGGGTGCCTTAGTCATTTTACCCTGTAAACAAGACTCACACACATCAAATGAATCACATTCACTTGTTTTTAAAAGACCATTCTTTTGTAGTGTTTGAATTATTTTCTTGTTAATATGACCAAGACGACAATGCCAAATATAGGTATCACTCAAATCCAACTTGAGTTTCTTGGTGCTAGTTTGGTACAATGAACTCTTTAAAGTATTTTCATGAACCAATTCATAAATACCATTAATGGAAAAAGCTTTAATGTAGAACATATCATTTAAAGAAACATAAATATCTTTTTCAACAAATGATAATACATATCCAAATTGTTTTAATAGGGCTACAGAAATAATATTCCCAGTCAAAGTAGGACCATACAAAACATTGTTCAAAATTACTTCCAAACCATTTGGACGTTTCAAGATGTAGTCACCACGGGCTTCAACTTGAACTTTAGCCCCATTGCCCATGTAGAGGCTAACATCCCCTTTGTTGAAGTTACTACTTCTTTTGAACCCCTGCAACAAATTGCAAAAATGAGTTCCACATCCGGTATCTAATACCCATGTGTTAGAGGATGTCATGTTTAAATCAATATGGATCATGTATATTGTACCTGAGGTTTGCCCAACATCCCTTTTTGCTTTCAACTCTTGTAGATGAACAGGACAATTTCTTGCCCAATGTCCAATCTCCCCACACTTGAAGCATGGGTCATTAGTAGCAACCTTTTTCTTCTTCTCTTGTGGTTTGGGTGGCACCCTTACCACCCCTTTCCCCTTTCCCTATACGGGTCCCTTTCCCTTGGCAACCTTTGCCTTGGGTGTGGGATGAGGCCTTTTCTTGTTCCCACCTTCATTGATGGTGAGAACGGGTAAAACCCTTTTACCCATGGCCGCCTCGGCCGTTTTGAGCATTGAGTGAAGCTCATCAATGCTTTTGTCCCAAGCATTCATGTTGTAGTTCAACAAGAATGTCTCGAACTTCTTAGTAAGGCCATTGAGGATCAAATCCGTTGCCAATTCCTTCAAGACAGGACAATTAAGCCTTTCGAGGCGGTCAATGTGGCTTTTTATCATAAGTACATAAGATGAAACCGATTGGTTGTCGTCCATACAACATGCGTCGAGTGCTCGAACCGTTTCGAAGCGCTCAACCCTCGCTTGCTGTTGGAACGTTTCTTTCAGCTGGGTTATCACGTCATAAGCTCCGTGATGTTCATACTCCTTTTGGAGATCCGGAGTCATGCTCGCCAGCATGAGACAAGACACTTGGACAGAGTCCTCAGTGTACTTCAGCCAATCGTTATAGGCCTCCTCATCATCCTCAGTAGGTTGATCAGGATAGGGTCGTCTAAAATATATGATCGTCTCTCTTGCTTGAGAACGATTCTCAAGTTTCGATACCAATGAATGAAATTGTTATGATTTAGACGTTCCTTTTGGAGAATCGCTCGTAATGATTGGGCGGACGCGGATAAATTTTCATGATTATCATTATTGGTGGCCATCTACAAAATTTAACAAAGATCTATTTTAGTATTTTTGATATTGCTATTTTCTAATAATTAATGCCTTTTAAGGTAATTTTCATATTAAAATCTAGAACCCAACATTACATTTAAATTGTGGTTAGGTGACCTTTATCCACGATTTAAATTAAGAAGGTGGTCAACGATTGACGGTTGCAACCATTTGCAACTTCTAGAGGTATGGGATCGACTTTAAACATCATATGTAAAGTCGGCATGTTAATCCCATCAACACCATATTGTAGGTGATCCATTTAACATGGTTTGCAAATCAAGTTACCCTACTTGCGCGCACATGTGAGTTTACCAACATAAGTGGTTAGGTGACCTTTATCCCACCAATGTGGTATCCCCACCTTAAGTTACAAGTTCCCTCTAAATGGTTAGGTGACCTTTATCCCATTACGAGTTTAAAAATGACTCAAGTGTTGTGCAAAAGGACGGTGTTAAACATGTTGGTAAAGAATTAAAATTTTTCATTAATTCTAGACTTTGAAAACTCTATGTACCTTGTATTGCATGCTTACAAATACTTGGTACTCTATGGTTCTTTTAATAAAACCCATTTTATTATGAAATCATTAATCCTTTTAATAACCATTTATTAACACTTAATGATTAAGAACCATTTTTATATTAGCTTGTTAAGATCATTTTTATTAAGATTGTTTATCATATCCAAATATCACACAATCATTCACAAAATTACAATCAAACAAACATAATATAAACAACCACATGTGCATAACCATAGCTACTATTGTGACCACACATCTTTGCTATCACAAGTGTGGTCATTTCGTCTTTGCTAAGGTTTACCAAAAAACACAAAATAGAGATTACAATGGATCTCCCACTTGATGTCGCTCCGTATGCTTCAAGTCCACTTTGTGTCTACCTTTTGTGCTTCCTTTCCGAGCATCTTCTTTTACAAAATATATATCCTAATACATATTTTCTAGTAAGAGAAAAATACTCCTAATTTATTATTACATCCCATTGAATAAATAGATAAATTACAAGCACAAAACTTTACAACCCAATTGAATGAGTATAATCAAATAAATACATTCTTTCAACCCAAACAACACAAGGTCTAAGCTAGGTTATGCACTACCAAATGAACAATTACAAACATCATACAATAAACAAAATAAACCCCTTCAAACCCCAAATTTTCAGCCAACATAAACTAAAAATTAGGGTTTGTTTGTCAAAACAAACAACAACCAAACATATCAACCAATTGACATTCCTATCTTTTAAATTTAATCATAAGCATGAAGATATAACTTTGAAAGACATGGGGTTTATTGAATCAACCAAAACAGCCTCTAATGAGTTGATAAACATCCTTTAAAACTGATATTTAAAGGACAAGAAGAAGAAAGCTATCCACATAACCGGCTCTTGATGCCATTGAATGGTTTGTTAGAAGATAAAATCAAAGTTTAACCTCTTAAACTTTTTGAAAAACGCAGCGGATATATATTTTGAAACATGATATAAAACTGAAAAATCATGTTCTTTAGGTGACAAATATATGTATAAACAAACCCATATTACAAAGGATCATATTATGTGAATAAGCAAGCTATGTAAACATAAAACGAGCATTATGGACAGCCATATAGAGGCTGCCATAAACTACCTTTCATCAGATCAAAAGGGTGAAATCTTTGAAGATGATGATGTTTTTGAGCAGCAATCTTCAAGGTGGAGGACCTCAAATCGTGATACCCACAAGCCTTCCAAACACTTACTTGCTAGGTAGTGTTACACCAAGCCTTATCCCTCTTCTTGAACCCAAAATTTCAACCAACAAGTAGCTTCAAGTTCAGCCAATAATCACTTGAAATCAGCCAAAGATTTCTAAAATCTTGAGAGAAGAGGAGAAAGACTATTGCTTATGTGAGAGAGTAAGATAGTGTTCAAGTTCTAATCATGAATGAGTGTATGGCTAATAAGTCTTGCATGAAACAAGACCAAAATGAAGTTCCCAAGGCCCTTGGGCGGCCGGGTTTGGGTGTTCAAAAAATTTTCCCACCCTTTCATCCTTTATTTTTATAACACTCTTTCAATTAACTAACTTATAAAATTAAAACTTAGTTTAATTTTATAACATAACACTCTTTTATATTTCATTATTTAACTAACTTAAATAATGAAACATGAAATTATCTCACGAACATATTATCCACATAATGACGTTCTATCACAAAAGAAATATTTAGAAAACCAATTTTCTAAATACGTGTCAAACATTTATTGTATGATCTCATCAATAAATAAGTGTTTGTTAGTGTTTGTATAGCCTGTTATTGGGTATGACCTGACTTGGATCATAACGTACTAACCACATCAATCTTGTATGTGTCTTGGGCATATAAGATCCTACACCTCGTGGTCACAGTACCTAAGGTATGAATGTACATGTACCATTGCCATAAGCAGTACCTTTCTCTTCATGGTTCTGGACCTAAGCCTCTCATAGATATTCTATAACGGTACATCGCACCTCGTGGTCATAGTACCTAAGGTATGTATGTACATGTACCTTTTCCATAAGCAATACCTTTCTGGTTCATGGTTCTGGACCTAGGCCTCTCATAGACCTTTATAACGGTGCATCGCACCTCGTGGTCACAGTACCTAAGGTATGCACCAATAGTTCTATGCAAATGGTCAATCACAAGGAAAGACCTCGATGTGCATGCCATGCTTACAAGACTATCATACTTTCATTACTTGTTAATGCATGCACTCTTACTTCATGTTCCTCTTTCATTATCTTTCAGTTTACATTACATAATACTTCGTTCATTCATTATCATAACACGTAAAGTCACGGGAAAGATAAACATACATCATAATAAGGAACATAAACATATCATTTCAGTCATCATCATGCAGGGCATCATACATACATAACAAACATCATGCATAACCATGCAACATCATCATCATGCATATACATATGCATATGTGTGATTGTATAAACACCAATCACACATCATTAGATGCCCAACATACCATCTATGACCTCAAAAGTCAACTTTTATAACCCCCATTAATCTCTTAGGTCAAAGCCTACATTACCTGTTTTTCCCCAAAAAGTCAGAATTATTCTAAGTGTTCATCCGCATTTGCTATAGTTCATCCGCATTGGATTTCCTTCATCCGTATTTGCTATAGTTCATCCCCATTGGATTTACTTCATCCGATTTGCTATTGTTCATCCGCATTGGATTTACTTCATCCGCATTTGCTATAGTGCATCCACATTTGTCCTCCGCATTGGACTTATTTTTACTCACCCGCATTTCCCAGACTTAGTAAAATGCTCACGGGGATTGACTTCATCCGCATTTCATGCACTTAGTCAATGTTCATCCGCATTGACTTCATCTGCCTTTGACTTCATCCACATTGACTTACCCATTAGTTAATGATCATCCGCATTAATCCTTTCCGTCTGTATTTACTTCCAAACACTTAGGCAGATTTAAAAACTTAGCAAGTGCGTCTAAAACATCAGATTCGATCCCCATGCACCATTCATCAGGTTCTAAGCTTAAATCTTACTCTCTAAGCCTTAGAAACACAATCATACATCATCAATCATTAACATAGTCACACATCACGTCATAGCATCATCATACACACATTCAAGCATACGGGACCGAAACCCCGTTAAATAAAAACATACATTCATGTATTTCAAGCCCCAAAATCAGTTAAAAACTAGTAAAAGAGGGGTCCTAGAACTCACATTTTCAGCTTTTGAGTATGGCTTCCTCCAAACTCATTTGCAAATTGAATTCAACTGCTTAAAAACCCACTAAAAACATACCCGAACACATACAAGCACACATAAGCATAAACCCGACGACATAACCGGTTAAGAACATCATAATAACATAAATTCTTACCTTGGATTAGAATTCTTTCTTGTTCTTCATTCAAAGCATTGAACTTGCTGCTCTTTCTCTCTCTAAAACCCGAAGATCAGTGGTGTATGTGACATATGGGCGGCCATACCACCTTTACACCCAGTTTTCAAACATTTTGTCCTTTTGGACACTTCTTACCCCTAGACTTGGGTTTTATTTCTTTTCGTTCTTTTTATTATCTTATTCTTCTTTCTTGTTTAAAAATAGTCGGGTGTTACCCTAAGTTTTAGAATCTGCATAAGTGTTGAAAAGTTAATGCGGATGAGTAATGGGAAGAAATGCGGATGAACAGTTAATGCGGATGAACAGTTAATGCGGATGAGTATTAACTTCTAAGTAAGTAAATGCGGATGAACACTTAATGCGGATGAGTCAATGTGGATGAGCATTGACTAAGTATGGAAATGCAGATGAAGTCAATGTGGATGAAGTAAGTCAATGCGGATGGGGTAAGTCAATGCGTGTTAAAGTCAATATGGATGAACATTGAATAAGTCTGAGAAATGCGAATGAATATTGACTAAGTAAGGGGAAATGCGGATGAGTAAGGTCAATGCGGATGAACAAATGCAGATGAACAAATGCGGATGAAGTAAGACTAATGCGGATGAACTATAGCAAATACAGATGAACTATAGGAAATGCGGATGAAAACTTAGACTTTTCTGACTTTCTGAGAAAAAGACAAATGTAGGCTTTGACTTGAGATGTTCCCGGGGATTCATATAAGTTGATTTTTGAGGTCATAGATGTTAAGATGAGCATGTAGTGATGTGTTATTGATGCATATGCATGATGATGATGTATGAAGTTGCATGATTATGCATGTTATGAATGTATGATGCCCTGTATGATGATGATGACTGAATGTTATATTCCTTGTAATGTATGTTTATCTTTCTATGGCTTTACGCATTATGTTAATGAATGAATCGAAAGTATTATATAACGTAAAGTGAAAGATAATAAAAGAGGAACATGATGAATGAATGGATGAATTAATGAACGAATGAATGTAAGAAGGCTTGCAAGGAAATGTATGGAGGTGCACACCCAATGAAGGTGTTAGCTCAATGGTGTGTGGGTTAGCTACCCCGAAGGATACCACTGGGGTCCAATATTTGTGATTGACCATATGAATTGGATCCTTGCCGCTTGCCCTAGGTACTGTAGTCAGCTTCGTGCACAATGTTCGAGGTCTATGAAAGATCTCAGGCCCAGTTACCCGCTTTGTGCACAATGTTTAGGGTATAGCATATGGCAATGATCCGGAATGAAAGAGAAAAGATAAATGGTGAATGTACTTGCCCTAAGTACTGGAGTCAGCTTCGTGCACAATGTTTGAGGTCTATTGTTGGACCTTTGAAAGGATCATACATGCCAACTCAATGGGTGATTTGATGATTGTTCTGTTGAAATCCCTTAAGTCTAAGAAGAAATGCGGATGAAGAATCTGCTAAGAAGATTAAAGTATTGTCTCCCGCATTGTCAAATGCGGAAGGCATAGAACAAATACGGACAGGTATTTGTTTGTCCGCATTGACAAATGCGGAAGACCAAGAATTGATGTGGACAAGTACTTACTCTTCCGCATTGACTAATGCGGAAGACAAAGTAAATGCGCACAAGACTTTGCTCATCTGCATTGACAAATGCGGATGACCGAACAAATGCACACAAGTATTTGTTCATCCGCATTAACCAATGCGGATGACCAACATACTAATGTGGTTGTTCAAGGGAGGAAATGTTGATCAAGTTAACTCATCCGCATTTGTCAATGCGGATGAACAAGCAAAGATGCGGATGAAGACTTAGACTAGTGCTGATGTAATAGGTCAGGGGTTTTAGAGTCATTTTGTAAAAGGCATCTTGTCTGCCTATAAGTAGATAGATACCTCGTACATGAGTGACGGCTAATAGATAGAGAATTTTTGTTGTAATTATTCTTGTAATTTATCAACTTTCATATATCAATACAAAAGCATTTATGAGTATTTTTCTTGCATTGAATATTCTTTGATTGTTTGTTTCCACCACTCAATCATTAACTTGGTTACCATATTTGATTTTCAAATAATATCACTTTTACTCAACCCCAGTCAATTAGTATAAGAGCTTTGGCTCTCGATTCTTTTTCAGATCTGCGAAAGAAGTGAATAGAATTTGATTGATCTGGTAATCGAGTTGCTAGTAGAGTATATCATATTCTCTACTTAGTAAACATCAGAAATTACTCTTGTCACACATACTCATCAAAATACTCACAACACCAAGAAACTCAAGAAACTCAGTATCATTACAGATCTGATTCTGAATTCCGTTGGAACTGTTTGAACTAAGTTGGACTAATCAATCATAAAATCATCTAAATCTATATTATACAAGTTCAACACATAGTTAAAATGGATTCTACCACCTACTCTGAACTTGGTCATACACCTAAACCTCCAATGCTTAAACATAAATCTTAGTTTAAACAGTGGAAGATCAGATTTAGGAATTACATCATAGGTGTAGATCTTGATTTTTGGATATCAATATGCAAGCGGCCACACATCCCTGTTACTCTGTCTATTGACCAAGCTGCAATATACAGAACTGCTAGAATACCCATTGAAGATCTGACCTTAGATGTAGAAGACTACAAGAAAATCAAGATTGACCTCAAAGCCTACTCAATTCTGACACAAGCACTCAAGATGGATGTGCCGAAAAGACTGGAGAAGTACGGAAGTGCAAAAGCTGTGTGGGATGCACTCAAAATCATGTGTGAAGGAAGCAATGAAGTGGCTGATATCAACAAAGACAAGCAATGAAGTGGCTGATATCAACAAGGACAAGCTTGTTAATCAGTATGAAACATATCAGCATACCAAAGGAGAATCAATCTCTAAGCAACTGCACATATTTGTACAGTTAGTAAATAACTTGGAAATCATGGGAGTCACTTATTAAATTAAAGAATTAAACAAAAAGATGCTTCACAGTCTCCCTAAAAGCTGGAACAGAATGTAACCATGCTGAAAAATACTCTTGATCTTAAGAGTACTACTCTAGACATCATGATAGCCAAGATTGAAGATTTAGAACTTGATGAAAAAAGCAGAAATCTTGGTGGACCTAGAATAATTGAAGCTTACAAATTTCCATCAGAATCTCATTCTGTGGAAAATGCATTCATCACTGAGAGGATGATTTTATCTCATCTAGAGATCAAATGAACAATACTAGGATCATTGCAACTCCACCATCAATCATCCTTCAACCTCATCTCAACCTCCTAGAGTCACTTCTGCTCCTCAAACTCCTAGAGTCAATACTGTTCCTCAAACCAATCCTGAAGACTCAAGATCAAAAAAACAAAAGGCACCTTACAATGCTTTTGTTGCAAGCTTTGAAGCCTAATTGGGAAGGAAGACTCACTTCTGCTCATCTCATTCAAGAAGATCTGGAGGAAATGGATCCAGAGATATGGAAGAAATGGATCTACAATGGCAAATTCCCATGATTGCAAGAGAGCTAGAAATTCTTCAGAAAAAGAAGAAAGCTGAGCCTGAATGAGAATACAAAACTTGGATATGATAAATCCAAGGTGAAATGCTTTACTGTGGCATGACTGGCCATTTCTCAAGAGAGTGCAATGCCCCCAAGAGAAACCCATCAAAGGACTCAATCTCTCCAATCATCCATCCTCACAGCCTATCTCAAGCTTCCACTCAACAAACCCCAGCAGCAGTATCATCAACACCAATCATATCAGAATCCACCCCACTGACAAATCAAGCTCATGAAAGCAATCAGTCTTCAGCCAGTGCTCTTGTAATAAAGCAAGATGGAGTTTGTGACTGGAGTGTGTATGTAGAGGAAGTCAAGCCTTAATTTCAAAATCATGCTCTTATGGCTCACATCATGGGACCATCTCCAATGCCTACTGTGGTAAAATCTAACCTTTGTAGTGAAAAATGCATTAATGAATTGCAAGATATAGAGAGCATAATCACAACTGCATGATAAAATCAAAGAAGAAAAGGTGAAATCAGAGATGATAAGAGAGAAATAAAAAACTTTGAAATCAAAATTAAATCTCTCATCTTTGATATAGAAAAACTGCATGCTGAAAGTATACTCTTGCAGTTGAGAATGAGCTACTCACTGAATGTTAGCTCAATCTAAAGCTTAACAATGTATGACTGAAGTGAAACTTGAAAAGTTTCAAATGTCTTTAGTCAAGTGCAAGAGATGCTTGATTCCTTAAAGAATCCAAAGGACATGACAAGGATTAGGTATATTCATGTCCTCCACCATACAATGACAACTACACTGTCATGCCTAACTCTGTCTCACTCTGTTAAGCAATTGAAACCAAAACTATGGAATCTAAATCTGTAGTGAAATAGGTGACAGGTCCTGAAAACAAACCTGATGTTTATATTGAAACTAATGAGGATAAAATCATGTTAGGTCACCCAATCAAAATCAAAGAGTGTTCAGACAAGACAGTGAGTGTCATGAAACCATCAAGCCCTGTAAAAGAAATTGTACCTTTTATGAAATTCATACCATCTAATTTACAAGGCAAAAAGAAATATGTCAAGACAGTGATACCCACTACTGAGAGTAGTTCTGATATTGAGATTATATCTCCACAAAAATCATGCAAATCAGAAAAGGTTTCACTGCAAAAGAAACAAACTATAACACTAAGTTCAACACATAAAAAAGCATCAGACCCTTAGTCTTCAAGATTAAGGTAGGCAGTTGGGTTTGATATCTATAACAAGGAACATGTTGACCAGTTTGAGAAAGAAGTGAGAAATAGGTTGAAGAAACAGAAACAGCCCAGACAATTGAACAAAAGTAGTGTTGTGAAGCAAACTACTAAAAGGGCTAATTCTGATTCATCACCTAAAGAAAAGAAAGTGACTCGTCGAAAGAAAATATCAATTGAGTCACACGAGGAAAAATCTGATTCAAGAAATAAACAAATGTATTGTGATATTTGTGAAATGTTCAATCACAGAACATATAAATGCTTCTTAAATTAATATTGTTCTATCTTGATATGAATAATCACTCTACCAAAAATTTCTATTTCAACAGTATTGTTCAATCTGTGACATGAACAATCACAATACATCTGATTGTTGTTTTAATCAGAAGGGGTTGAGAAATCCCCACACAAGCCCATCCCAAAAACGTCTACTGTGATGCACTCTGCCTGACCACATCTTCATAATACTCAATCTAGGACACCTACATCAACAAATGACAGAATAACTTGAAAGATTAAGGAAGGGTCAAAGAATCATCTCACAATGAAACACAAACTTGACCTTCCTAAGCAAAAACCAACTTTTGATAATGAAACTCGGGCTAAATTTTTACAAAGAAATAGAGACCAACGATTTCATTATTCATCTAAATCCTCATTAGATGTTGCTGAGATGACTCAATCAATTCATTATCAAAAATCTCCCAGAATACCTCCATCCAAATCACAATTTACAGGGAAATACCAGGAGGTCACCTTCATGAATAGGAACGGGAAACCCAAGACCATCATGGCTTGGGTTCATCATTCTAATTAGTTCTTTTTGCTTGTAGGTTCATCCACACAGGTCTAATAGCCTATGGTACGTAGACAGTGGATGCTCCCGACACATGACTGGAAATCGTTCCCTCCTTCATGACTTCAAGTACATACAAGGAACTACTATGGCATTCGGTGGAGATTCAGAAGGTGGTAGAATTACAGGGGAAGGATCTGTGACAAACGGGATGTTGAGCTTTGACAGAGTGATTTACTGTGAATAACTGAATTTCATTCTGCTAAGCGTGTCTCAGATCTGTGACAAAAAATATTCGACCTCACTTTACAGACAGTCACTACTACATTCTGAAACATGGATTTCAGATCCCTGAAGAATGGGTTGTCTTAAAGACTCTGAGGAAAAATAACATATGTCTTAAACCAGTGTTCTGGATCAATAAGGAAAACTTGTCTTTTGTCTAAAGCATCATTTGATGTGTCACAGCTTTGGCATAGACTTTTGGGGCACACTAACTTTAAAATATGAACAAGTTAGTCAAAGGAAACATTTCATTGGTCTTCCTAAAAAAGAATTCAATTTTATTGATCAATGTTCACGTGCCTCAAAGGAAAACAACATAATCGTCTCACAAAACCAAGCTGGTGAACACTAACAATACTCCATTGAACTTACTTCACATGGATCTATTTGGACCAACTCATGTAATGAGTATGGGAAAGAAACATGTTGTTTAGTGATCATTGATGACTTTTCTTGATTCACATGGGTGTTCTTCCTACTTCATAAAATGAAGCATCCCAAATCATTCAAGAATTTATCACTAAAATTGAAAATCAACTTGATCTTAAGATCAAAATAATAAGAAGTGATAATGGAACTGATTTCAAAAATGTAATATGAGTTCCTTTTGTGCAACCAAAGCATTGCTCATCAATTCAGTGCAGCAAGAGCACCTCAACTAAATAGGATAGCTGAAAGGCGAAATAGAACACTGATTGAAGCAGCAAGAACGATGCTAGCCTATGCTAAACTGCCAATCACCTTCTGGGCAGAAGTAGTTAACACATCGTGCTTTGTGCAAAATCAAACTCTGATTGTTAAAGAAGTAACATGACACCTTATATAGTAAACCATTTATTGGATTCCTCAAATCATTTGGTTGTCCAGTCTCAATATTAAACACCCGTGATCAATTAGGAAAATTTTCATCCAAGTCTGATGAAGGATTCTTTGTAGGTTATTCTTGTGTCACAAAGGCTTATAGAGTGTTCAATCCTAGATTGAACATTATTAATGAATCTACAAATGTTCAATTCAAGGAACATTCGTTTCCTAAATCTACAAATTGTCCTGACTAGTTGTTTGATATTGACACATTTACAAAATTATTTGACCAATTTCACTTGTCTGATGCAGGAAACATACATTCAGGTGATACTTCATTAACTGTAGAAAGAAGAGATAATTATCCACTGATTCCACCTACATTTGATGAACATATGCATAAAGATGTTCCTCTTCAAGCTGATCCCATCAGAAAACTGTCACAAAACCTTAGTGTTTCTTCTGATGAAGGTCCCAGCCTGGTACCATCTCACTCAGATGACTTGTCAAATGAGTACAGAAATCAAAAACAGGCTTCTCATCTAGTAGAAACACAAGGTACATCAAATGATGCAAGCAATCTCAGTGCTGCTGAAGATGTAGCAGTTACTGAAACAAAAGTTGACAATCTTCATAATTCAGTAACAATACAAGATGAATATGTCTCTGACCATAATGAACTAAATGTCTCCAATCTTGATGTAACCACCATTCCAACCACAATAATACACAAGAATCATCCAGTTGAACCGTTATTCGTGATCTTAATGAGAGGGTGACTAGAAGCAAGTCTAGTTTGCAAAAATCTTTTTGTTCTCATGCTTTCTATGTCAAACAGTACCCAAAAACATCAAAGAAGCACTTCAAGACAATAGTTGGATTGAAGCAATGCAAGAAGAATTGCTCCAATTCAAGAAGCAAGAAGTATGGCAGCTGATAGATCTTCCCGAAGGACAATACCCTATCGGTACCAGATGTCTGTACAGGAACAAGAATGATGATAGAGGGATCATCATTAGAAATAAAGCAAGACTAGGGGCACAGGGATACACTCAGGAAGAAGGAATCGACTACGACGAAGTGTTTGCTCCTGTTGCTAGGCTAGAAGCAATCATAATCTTTATTGCATATTCTGCGTCAATGATTTTTATTGTTTATCAAATGGATGTAAAGTGTGACTTCGTGTATGGAAAGATTGCTTAAGAAGTCTATGTGAGTCAACCACCTGGCTTTGAAGATCCAGACGTCCCTCACAGAGTTTACAAGCTTGACAAAGCTCTGTATGGTCTTCATCAAGCACCAAGAAAGTGGTATGAGACTCTATCATCCTTTCTTCTTGAACATGGGTATGAAAAAGGAAAGATTGATGAGACTCTCTTCAGAAGAAAAAGAGGAAAAGACATGATGTTAGTCCAAATCTACATGGATGACATTATATTTGGCTCGACGAACAAGCAACTCTGCAAAGAATTTGAAGACCTTATGCATTCAAAGTTCCAAATGAGTGCTATGGGGGAACTCACCTTCTTTCTAGGGGTGCAAGTCCAACAAAACAGCAGATGGAATCTTCATTACCAATCAAAATATGTAGAAACCATGTTGAAGAAATTTCACTTTGTTGAATGTCAGTCTATCAGAACTCCTGTGGATACTAAAGTGAAGATTGGACCTGACCCTGAAGGCAAATCAGTGGATGAACTCACTATCGATCAATGATAGGTTCACTTATGTATCTAATAGCCAGTAGGCCTGACAATATGTTTGTGTTGTTTGTGTGTGTGCCAGATTTCAAGCTGATCCAAAAGAATCACATGTGAACACAATCAAGAGGATATTCAGACATCTGAAGGGCAAGCCAGCTCTTGGGTTATGGTATCCAAAGGAAGGAGAATTCAATCTCTATGCCTACACAAACAATGATTATGGAGGATGCAACTTCAATAGAAAATCCACTCTGCCGGTTGTCAATTTCTTAGTCCCGGACTAGTGTCCTGGCAATTCAAGAAGCAGACAAATGTGTCTGTGTCCACAGCAGAAGCTGAGTATATTGCTGCATCAGCATGTTGCTCTCAAGTTCTCTGGATTCAAACCCAGATGCTTGATTATGGTTTTAACTTCTTGCACACCCTAATTTCTATTGACAACATAGTTGCTGTCTTTATAACTAATAATCTAGTTCAGCACTCAAAAACAAAACATATTGAGATTAGATATCTTTTTTTGAGAGACTGTGCTCAAAAAGGTTTAATCAAATTGATTCAAGTACCAACTGAAAATCAATTAGCTGATTTGTTTACCAAGGCATTTGAACCTAGTAGGTTTAAATTTCTGGTTCAGTCAATTGGCATGATTAACCTTGAGTAAAAACCATGAAAACATAAAAAAAGCAATTTAAAACATCAAAAAACCACAAAAAAATCAAGTTTTATGAAGAAAAGATTTCTATGGGAAATGATATAATTATAGTCGTTATATCATTCACTTTGCTTAATTTCAAAATGTAAAAGACTGAAATGACTTACCAGATATGTTAGTAGGCTCAACTTGGAAGAAAAGATACATGTAGTGATGAATTAAAGACATATTCAATTATGAAACACTCATCACAAAGTACAGGTATGTATTGGCTTATCTGAATGCATGCGTGTGTAGTAGCCTAAACACACAAGCTAATGATACTTTATGAATCTCTTTCGCCACATCATGTTTCATCTTTGTTTTGCTGAGCAAAGACCTGATGAAACTTGGACATAGTGCAGATGTTATGATCCAAAATATTCCCAATGTGGAACACATCCAAAATTGGATGAATCAACAAAGTAATACATTCCAAGTGAATGAACAAAAGAATCCTATCATGGATCACCTTCCAAAGTGAAGTGAAAAGAATCCCAATGTGGATCAACATGAAAAAGGATCAAATTAAAAGAATCCCAATGAGGATCAGTGAAAATGAGATTTCATGACTTAAGTAACCTGGTAAGAAAAGCTGTGAAAAAGTTCTACCATGCATTCTATAAGGAGGGTTGATCATTTCATGCTTATGTGTGTGAGGTACACATTGAATAATTAATCAACCATAACATGATAAAAGTCATTTGCATCAAAATATCAACCAGGTATGGGTTTAAGTGGACAAACATACCTTCAATCTTCAAGTTCATAATCATGTCCATTTAATCATAAAGGATGCACAAGTGTAATGTAAGATTGATATGATCCCAACAAAGAGATTTTTCTCTTCATTATTAATATTAATCAAAATAATATTCAAAAGGTCTTAAATCTTTAAAGTTTCTATCCAAATGTGGACATAAACTTTACGGGAGTAATTTAAAATTTTTTAGTAAGTCAAAATTTTGGTCTATTAACTTAATTTTGAAAAAGAAAACAAAAAGAAACTTAGTTGGTGTTGTTGTAACAAGTCATACCATTATAACTCAACTTATGCAGATTCTTAGAAGCATGATAAGTCCAAGATTTGTCAAAATTGGGAAACTTGTATCAATTGTGACATACAAGTCAATCCAAGCAAGAATTGACAACTTCAACAACCAACTTCATAAGAAAAATCAATCAAGGACACCTCTTCATAAGATGAATAATCAATTCAATCACATTAACTTTTGATTAAGTTCAAAAGCTAATGCAGGTAAGTGTGTTAGTTAATGCGGGTGAAGGTAACCCATGCATGTAACTAATGCGGGTAACAATATTTTTTCAATTGCAACTAATGCAGACAATGATTTTACTCTACCGCATTAGTGTGTGAAGTAGATGTGGAATTTACTCTACCGCATTTGCTATAGTTAACAAATGCGGATGAATAGGTCTCTATCACATTTGCTACAGTGCAATGTTGACCAAGTTTTGTCAACCGCATTTGGTATAGTTGCACAAATGTGGATTGACTTTGTTCTATCGCATTGCTACTGTGTACAAATACGAATAGGATAAAACAAGTAACTCTACCGCATTTGTTACAGTGAATGCTGATGAACACAATCACAAGTCATTCTTCTGCATTTACTACAACACAAATGCGGATAGTCAAAGATTTCAATTTCTAACTTTCGCATTTGCAACAGTACACAAATGCGAAAAAAATAAAAAATAAGAAACTAAACTTCCACATTTACAACAGTAGCCAAATGCAGACCGTTAATGTCAAAAGTTTGTCTTCCACATTTGCTACAGTTAACAAATGCGGATGACCAAAAATCAAACAAATTAACCTTCAGCATTTGATACAGTGGTGACTGTATCTGCTTTTAAACTTGTAAAATCTTTCAAAATGTATTATTTGACTATTTAAAGGAATTCAAACGGGTCATTTAATACTTTTAAATTTGAGAGACTTTATAGTGGGACGAGCGCAAACGTACAGTACACCATGTTCAATCATCATCATCATAAACATTCAAAGATTTGCGTGTGAATCTACTCAATCGACTTTTGTTATTGATTCTGAAACAACATTCGGATCGGAAATAAGGTGAAACTTTCATAAAAAGTTTAATCAAAACCTAAGTTTCAGAATGTTAAACCTAAATCAGTCAATGAACCAACTGATAAGGAAGAATAGAAAAACATGTTTCGTTGATGTAACATAATACACCTTTTCGACTTCAATGAGCATGAAATCCAACAGAAATTCTTATCATCATGAAAATTTTGATATTCATGTTCGTTGTAAGAACAGAGCATGTTAAAAATGAAACATTTGAAACAAATCAATGAAACAATATCTCATTAATGGTTCAAACATAGAAACTATGATTGTTAAATGACAAACTCACCATTTGCCATGACAACAATGCAACAGAAATGACAAGCAGTCTTCCTTGCCAATTTAGAATCAAACTGATAAGTAATACAAATATATCTTGTGCAGATTACATGGAAAATCTTACATGGAGCAAGCTCCATAACATCAGCGGTTATTTAAACCCTCATGTGCCTGAAGCCGAAGCACTTAGAGATATGATAAGATTCTTATCTACCACAGGGTAGCATATGCCATGACAGTAAGACCAACAATCTATGAGAATCCCATCAAGTCCTTCTGGTACTCAGCCGAGGTAGTTAAAGCTCATGGTGTGAGAACATTAAATGGGAGAATCAACAATGAGCTCACTCTGAGGATCACAGAAGAGTTTGTTAGAATGTCTACAATTTGGTGATAATGCTAATGATCCTCTAGAACTAGATGATGAAGAAATAACCACATTTTTCACGGAAATTGGTTACGAAGGAGGTTATGAAGCAAAGCAGATAGTTAAAGGATTAGTGGATCTGGCTTGGAGGTTCCTAATTCATATGTTCCAACACTATCTGTCAAAAAGAAAAACAGGATGGAATGACATTCCAGTCATCACATCTTCTGCAATATGTGTTCTCTGCACCAACAGGCCGTTTAATATGTCTGCATATGTGTTCAATGGCCTAATTTCTAACATTAAAGAAGGATTAAGATACAAGTTTCTGATGTATCCCAGATTCATTCAATGTCTAATCAATGAATCATTCCATGACATTGTTAATGAAGGACAGTGCTTGAAATCCCTCACTATGATGTAAGATCCTATAAATACATCAAGAAGAAGGATCCAAGGAACTTTTATAATGGTGCCCACTCACCCCTTCTTCCTTGGATGATTCAACAATTAAATCAAGCAGGTCAAGCTCAACCACCACCACAAAAAATACCACAACAAATACCACAAACATTACCACAACCATCACCACAACCATCTCCACAAACATCACCACAACTAGCACCACAACCATCTTCACAAACATTACCATAACCATCACCACAACCATAACCAACACCACAAACAACCCCTCAACCTACACCTATATGACCTCATCATCAATCTCCAATATCACCACCACATCAATCACCTATGTCACCTTACCAACCTTTACCATCATCCCATGATCACCCTGCTAAAATTGAAGGATCAACAAGTACATCTAAATCATCCAAATCAGCTTCTGATAAGGAGGATCATCATGATCAAATCTGCTATAATAGCACCTTCTGAGGCTGCTCCTTCAGAGAGCTATGCTGAATCTAACATCAACAGGCCTGATGAAAAGGATGAACTAATATCTGAACTCTTACATAAAGTGGAAAGGATGGAAAGGACCTTAAACAGGAGAGCTGGAATCATCAATGACAGAACTTTAGAGCTGGATGAGAAAGAAAATGAATTGAAAGAACTAAAAGAGAAATATGAAGCTGAAAGAAAAGAAAAAGACAAGGAGATTGAGTACTTAAAAGCTGCACTAAACCATTCCAGAGAAGAAATAGTGGTCATGTGGACACTCTTTCTATTCAGACTATAACAATGGAGGAACAAGAAAATATCATTGAGGAACAAGCAGAAATCATTTCTAGTCTTGAAAAGGAGCTTCGAAGACAAAACAGAAGAATCTCTAAACTAGAACTGATAATTGAAAGTCAAAGAAGTGAAGTGGATGATGAAAAGAAAGATGAAAAACAAGAAAAGGAAGATATGGATGATAACAAGTATCTTTCTAAAAATGAAGAAAAAGAAGGTGATGCAAGTCAAACAAAGTTTAAAGATCAAAGTCTGGATATGGTGGTATACTCTGGAAACACAGATGACTCTCACTATGAGAAAGCTGAATTTGAAGAACTCTTCAGTGCATTAGATAGTTTTTCATCTAAAAAATTCAGCATAGATGATGACTTTTAGGAATTTGTAAACAATCAAAGGGCTGATTCAGAGCCTATTGTATTCATCCCTAAGTCAACAATGCCTTTGGAGAAGGAGTTAACTATGCAAATTGTCCCTGCTATCTATTTATCTGAAGAACACAAAGAAAAAATAAAAGAAATGTATGAAACAAAAAAGAAAGAGGAGGAGAAAAGTAAAATGAATGATCAAGAGCCAAGCACACCTCAAAAGATACCTCAAGCAGTAGAACAAGCTGAAACTTCTAGCCCTCAACTTCAAACTTACTCATGAAAAAGGAAATATATAGCTGAAAAGGCTAAGGGTAGCAGAAAGAAAGTCCATCTTTTTGGCCGCCCCACCTTTGTGATTTCATTGGACCTTTTTCTTGAAAACCACACACACACTTAACAAGTCTTAGAGACTCAAAATCTGATCCATCTCCTTTTGGCATGCAACACACAAAACTCTTTCTCTCTCTCTCTACACCTCTCGAAGGTAGCAGAAAGAAAGAACAATTTGGGTTTTAGGTGGTGTGTTTGGTGTTGAATCTCCCTAACAAGAGGTGCTTGCAAGGAGGCTTGGGGTATACTAGCTTGAGGACTTCCTCTCTTGGAGTCTTGGCCGATTTTGGACATCACCATCTTCATCAAATCCACGTTTTGGCAGCCTCTTTTGGAAACATTGTCTTGAGCTGCTAAAAGGTAGTTATGGCAGCTTGTTAATGACTGTCCATTATGCTTGTTTTTGGTGTTCATAGTTTGCTTATTCACATATTAAGATCCTTGATTTTGGGTTTGCTTTATACTTTTATATGGTCACCTAAACAACATAATTTTCAGCTTATAAGTAAGTTATTATAATGTTGTTATTCCGCTGCGTTTTCAAAAAGTTTAATGGGTTAAACTAAGTTTTATGTTCTTGCAAACCCTTCAGAAAGACCATTGCCAAGAAGGGCTCCCCTACACAAGCTATCTTCAATGAAGAAATCTTCCCCAACTCATGAACCATTATTTCTGATAAGGAAATAATATGTCTGATAAGAAAATGAAGGACTTTATCTCAAGTCAGAGGTTCACGAGAAGAAGGATTGCAAAACATGAAGACCAACTCATTAAGGGCTGCAACTCTTCAATTGATTAATGAGAAGCAAGAAAAACATAAGAAGCTGCAAGAAGAATTAGCAAGCACTAAGCAAAGAAGTAGAGTATGAGTTGAAGACATGATGTTGAACCAGAAAGACCAAGAACTACTTGCCCCTATGCTACACAAGTACCCTGAATGGTTTGCAGAACCATCTCAGTTGAAACTGGAAGAAGGATTGACCACTACAGAACTGATGAGAGGGGTGTCTACTCCTAAGGGTAAAGTTGATCAAAAGATAATAGCTTGAAAGTATGACAGTACATGGAAATGTTCATGGTGAAAAGGATCTCAGGGCTAGTACAATTCTTACAGAGTACTCAGCTCTTGTAAATGCCCTGGAGATTCATGATTGAAGGAACTAGCTCAACTTGAACTAATCAATCATGCAACTATGTTAGGGGATATGAATTAAGAACATACTTAAGATGTTCAGAAGAACAAACAACTTCAATTCATTATAGACAATATGCATGCGAAAAGATAAAATATTGTCAATCCCCTTGAGAAGAAGAAAAAGATGCAAGTGGACGAAATTGTATTCCCTAAGCTGAAGGTAAAGCCTACAGAATCATTAAAAAGGAAAATGGTGTCCGGTACACATTCCTCCACACCCATCTCAAATGTGTACTATGATGAGAAAACTATGAGATGGTAATTGAAAGGAAGGGGAGGAAATGAGGGAGCTGAAATTAGATTATTCAGTAGATATGAGGTTAGATTGCTTGATGAATCCTATATCCATTACATATACACCAGTTATTTCAGGAATTGAATAATAAACTGGGAGAGTTGGATATGCACTTCTTTTTAAAATGCATCAAGCTGCTGAAGTTGGCATATGATCATATAAGAATCAAAAGAGAGAAAAGAAAGAAGAAGAAGACACCATTGCAGCTTGGCCACATTGTAATACTTGAGGTTGATGTGGGGGGGGGGGGAGCTTACTCATACATAGAGATGGACTTTCTACAATTCTATATGGGAGCCAATTTCACTAAAGAAGCTGCCAATGTAAGCCATCTACAACATGAGCAAGATGAAGATTCATGTGCTAAGCAGAGAAAGGATGTCAGAAGCTACAGATTTCGTGAATATGATCAAAGCTATACTGGATCATATTAAAGTTGCATTCATCTTACCCCGAGAAGACCTAGCAGAATCTTCACTGTTGGTTTGTTGGACCATGTCAAAGTAGTATAACCATTTTATACATGAAAACGCAGCAGATTCAAACCTTAACATTGTCATTTGTAATCTGAAAATCAAGGCTATTAACACATCATCAACAACCCAAAAACATAGGATCATTATATGTGTTTGAACTAGCTACCAACAACAAATAACAACCATAATATGACATACAAACTACCTTTTGTATGCTGCTGAAAAACATGATGAAGGGAAAGAATATGAGCTTCTTGAATGACCAAAACACCAAGGAGAGGTGTTCTCAAGCATCCATACCCACAAGCATCAAGCAAGCACCTAGTTGCTAGGATTTAAGCACCAAAACGGATCAAGAAGGCTGTTGGAGCCGTTGTTCCAGCCGAGAACTTCAATTCTTTCTTCCAAAAGAAGAGTTGTGTTCTTGTGACCCTTTTGCATGTGAGAGAGAGAGAGAGAGCAAGATGGAGTGTGTGTTTTTTCCAAGAGTGTTCCAAATAAAACAAAAGGATTCAACCCCTCTAAGGGGCGGCGAATCCCAAAAGTGATTTGGGATTTCCCACGAAAACTCCCTTTTATTTTGTTAAACTAATAATTAGAATAAGTTATGTAATTACCCCTTTAATTATATAACTTATACACACACTCCTATTATTTGAAGTTATTTAACCAATTTAAACAACATTACAAATAATATCCATGAACAAAATATCCATATAGGTTGTTCAATCAACCGGGTATGAAAGTGTAGGATTATTTATGCCCAAGACACATACAATATTGATGCGGTTAGTACGTTATGATCCAAGTCGGGTTATACCCAATAATAAGCTTAGCAAGCACCAATTAATATTTAATTGATGATATGATCATGCAATTAAATATTTGCACCAATTTAGAAAATGTGTTTTCTAAATAAATTGCATATGAGATGGAACAAATTACGAGTATAATTTGTTGATGGGTTTATTATTATTTTTGTTATTTAAAGGGTTTATAACACAAATAACATGAGAGTGTACTTTAACTAAATTGTTTAATTAGAGAAGACATATGTCACATTTAAAGAAGTCTAGTAGATGACTTATTAATGTGCGACAAAAAGACTAGTTATTGTTAGTGTGTGTGTGTTTGATTAAAGAGGGAAACCCCGTTTTGAATCTCTTCTGGCCGCCCCCCCTTGTTCTTATTGGACCTTTTTTTCCTTGTAAACAACACACACACTTAACAAGTCTTGGAGACTTAAAAATCTGATCCATCTCCTTTTTGCATGCAACACACACAACTCTTTCTCTCTCTCTCTACACCTCTGGAAAGGCAGCAGAAAGAAAGAATAATTTTCTGGTTTTAGGTGTTGTGTTTGGTGTTGAATCACCCTAACAAGAGGTGCTTGCGAGGAGGGTTGGGGTATACTAGCTTGAGGACTTCTTCTCTTGGAGTCTTGGCCGATTTTGCACATCTACATCTTCATCAAATCCACGTTTTAGCAGCCTCTTTTGGAAGCATTGTCTTGAGCTGCTGAAAGGTAGTTATGGCAGCTTGTTAATGACTGTCCATTATGCTTGTTTTTGTGTTCATAGCTTGCTTATTCACATATTTAGATCCTTTGATTTTGGGTTTGCTTTATACATTTATATGGTCACCTAAAGAAGACATTTTTCAGCTTATAAGTAAGTTATTATAGTGTTGTTATTCCACTGCGTTTTCAGAAAGATTAATGGGTTAAACTAGGTTTTATGTTCTTGCAAACCCTTCAATGGCATCTAGAGCCGTTTATGTGGATAGCTTGCTTGTTCTTGTCCTTTTAAATCGGGTTTTAAGGATGATTATCAACTCATAATAGGCTGTTTTTGGTTGATTCAATAAACCCCGTGTCTTTTAAAGTTATATCTTCATGCTTATGATTAAACTTTGAAAGATAGAAATGTCGATTGGTTGATATGTTGTTGTTTGTTTGGAGAAACAACCCTAATTTTCATTTTATGTTGGCTGAAAATATGGGGTTTGATGGGGTTTATTTTGTTTGTTAAATGATGTTTATGGTTGTTCATATGATATTGCATAACCTAGCCTGACTTTGTGTTGTTTGGTTTGGATTGAATGTATTTATTTGATTATATTCTTTCAAAGGGGTTGTATATTAATTTGCGCTTTGTTTAAAAATGTATTTTGTCTATTTATTCATTGGGATGTAATAATAGATTAGGAGTATTTTTTCTTTTACTAGAAAATATGTATTAGGATATATATTTTGTAAAAGAAGATGCTCGGTAAGGAAGCACAAGAGGAAGACACAAAAGAAAAGGACTTGAAGCATATGGATGCAAGTTCAAGTGGGAGTCTATGTTGATCTCATTTTTGTGTTGTATTCAACCCTTAGGAAAGACCAAATGACCACACTTGTGATGGCAAATAAGTGTGGTCACAATAGTAGCTATGGTTATGCACATTATGGTTGTTTATATTATGCTTGTTTGATTGTCATTTTATGAATGATTGTATGATATTTGGATGTGATTAACAATCTCAATAAAATGATCATAACAAGCTAATATAAAATGGTTCTTAATCATTATGTGTTAATAAATGGTTATCAAAAGGATTAATGATTTTATAATAAAATGGGTTTATTAAAAGAACCATAGGGTATCTTGTATTTGAAAGCATGCAAATACAAGTACATAGAGTTTTCTAAACTAGAATTATGAAATCTCTAAACTTTTGACCAACAAGTTAACACCGTCCTTTTGCACAACACTTGAGTCATTTGGAAACTCTTAATGATATAAAGGTCACCTAACCATTTAGAGGGAACTTGTGATTTAAGGTGGGGATACCACATTGGTGGGATAAAGGTCACCTAACCACTTATGTGGGTAAACTCAGACGTGTGTGCAAGTAGGGTAACTTGATTTGCAAACCATGTTAAATGGATCACCTAAATATGGTTTCCAAATGGTGTTGATGGCATTAACATGCCGACTTTACATATGATGTTTAGAGTCGATCCCATACCTCTAGAAGTTACAAATGGTTGCAACCGTCAATCGTTGACCACCTTATTAATTTAAATCGTGGGATAAAGGTCACCTAACCACAATTCAAATGTAATGTTGGGTTCTAGATTTTAATGTAAAAATGGCCTTGAAAGGCATTAATTATTAAAATTGGCAATATCGAAAATACTAAAATAGATCTTTGTTATATTTTGTAGATGGCCACCAATAATGACAATCATGATAACTCATCCGCGTCCACCCAATCATTACCAGCGATCCTCCAAAAGGAACGTCTAAATCATAACAACTTTATTGATTGGTATCGAAACTTGAGAATCGTTCTCAAGCAAGAGAGAAGATCATATGTTTTAGACGATCCTATCCCCAATCAACCTACTGAGGATGATGATGAGGCCTATAACGATTGGCTTAAATACACTGAGGACTCCGTCCAAGTGTCTTGTCTCATGCTAGTGAGTATGACTCCGGATCTCCAAAAGGAGTAGGAACATCACGGAGCTTATGACATGATAATCCAGCTAAAGGAAACGTTCCAACAACAAGCAAGGGTTGAGCGCTTTGAAACGGTTCGAGCACTCCATGCATGTCGTATGGACGATAACCAATCGGTTTCATCTTATGTACTTAAGATGAAAAGTCATATTGACCGCCTCGAGAGGCTTAATTGTCTCGTCTCGAAGGAAATGGCCACGGATTTGATCCTTAATGGCCTTACCAAGAAGTTCGAGACGTTTGTGTTGAACTACAACATGAATGCATGGGACAAGAGCATTGGTGAGCTTCACTCAATGCTTAAAACGGCGGAGGCGGCCATGGGTAAAAGGGTTTTACCCGTTCTCATCATCCATGAAGGTGGGAACAAGAAAAGGCCTCATCCCGCACCCAAGGCAAAGGTTGCCAAGGGTAAGGGACCCATTTGGGGAAAAGCGAAAGGGGTGGCAAGGGTGCCACCCAAACCACAAGAGAAGAAGCAGAAGGTTGCAACTAATGACCCATGCTTCAAGTGTGGAGAGATTGGACATGGGGCAAGGAATTGTCCTGTCCATCTCCAAGAGTTGAAGGCAAAGAGGGATGCCAGGCAGACCTCATGTACAATATACATGATTCATATTGATCTTAATGTTACATCTTCAAACACATGGGTATTAGATACCGGATGTGGAACTCATATTTGCAATTTGTTGCAGGGGTTCAAAAGAAGTAGGGACTTCAATCAAGGGATGTTAGTCTCTTCATGGGCAATGGAACCAAAGTCAAAGTTGAAGCTCGTGGGGACTACATCCTAAAACTTCCATGTGGGTTGGATGTAATTTTGAAGAATGTTTTGTATGCTCCTAGTTTGACTAGGAACATTATTTCAGTATCCCAATTAAGACATTATGATTATGTATTATCTTTTGTTGAAAATGATATTCATGTTTCTTTAAATGATATGTTGTATTTTAAAGCTATTCCCATTAATGGTATTTATGAATTGGTTCATGAAAATGCGTTAAATAGTTCATAGCACCATACTAACACCAAGAAACTCAAGTTGGATTTGAGTGATACCTATCTTTGGCATTGTCGTCTTGGTCATATAAACAAGAAACGTATACAAACACTTCAAAAGAATGGTCTTTTAAAAACAAATGAATGTGATTCATTTGATGTATGTGAATCTTGTTTACAAGGAAAAATGACTAAGGCACCCTTTAGTGGAACTAACGAAAGGGCAAAAGATTTATTAGGAATCATACATTCGGATGTATGTGGTCCTTTTAAACCAATGACTAGGAATGGTGAAAGATACTTCATTACCTTTACCGACGATTATAGTCGCTATGGGTATGTGTACTTATTAAGGCACAAAATTGAAGCTTTTGAAATGTTCAAGATCTTCAAGAATGAAGTAGAAAATCAACTCAACAAGTCGATTAAAGTTCTCCGCACCGATAGAGGAGGTGAATACCTAATTGATGCTTTTCAAGATCATCTTAGGAGTTGTGGGATTGTCTCACAACTCACTCCACCTGGAACACCACAGCATAATGGTGTGTCTGAGAGGAGGAATCGAACCTTATTGGATATGGTTTGATCTATGATGGCTAGAAGCACATTACCTCTATCATTTTGGGGTTTCGCTTTGCTCTCCGCGGCCCGTATTCTAAATATGGCCCCAACCAAAAAGGTGGAAAGGACATCTTTTAAGATATGGAATGGAAGAGTTCCATCCCTATCATACTTAAGGGTCTGGGGTTGTGAGGCTTACATTAAGACTCCCACCCCAAACAAATTGGAAGTCCGATCCACCAAGTGTATCTTTATGGGATATCCTACAGATTTTATGGGATATTATGTCTATGATCCACTGGAACAAAAGGTGTTTGTTGCCAGAAAGGGTGAGTTCTTAGAGGCAAAGTTCCTTATGGAAGGAACTAGCAGTAGAATGGTGGATCTTGAGGAGGATCAAGAACCACAACCCGATGCACGTTTGGTTGAAACTAGCACTCAACATGAGGATGTTGAGGATGATGAAGCGGTTGATCAATACACACAAAACGTTAGCAAAAGTGGTAGAACTAGTAATCCACCTGGAAGTTATGGATTTTTCATGGATGGATGCTATGTGGTAGATTTAGATGAACCAACCACATACCAGAATGCAGTGTCCGATTTGGATTGTGACAAATGGCTTGAGGCCATGAACGTTGAGAAGCAATCCATGTATGACAATCAAGTTTGGGAACTTGTTGTACCACCTCCTAATTCCAAAGTAGTTGGAAGCAAGTGGGTTTTCAAGAAGAAAACCGATATGCATGGAAACATGGATACTTATAAAGCTAGACTTATGGCTAAGGGTTTCACTGAAACTCAAGGGGTTGACTATGATGAAACTTTCTCACCTGTTGCGATGCTAAAGTCTATAAGGATATTGTTTGCCATAGCTGCTCATTATGATTATGAGATTTGGCAAATGGATGTCAAAACCGCTTTCCTAAATGGATATCTTGAGGAAGATGTCTATATGGTTCAGCCTGAAGGTTTTGTCAATCCAAAACATCCTAATAAAGTATGCAAGTTAAAGAAATCAATCTATGGATTGAAACAAGGATTGAGAAGTTGGAATCATCGTTTGGATGAGGAGGTAAAGAAATTTGGCTTCATCAAAAACGCTGATGAGGCTTGTGTGTACAAGAAGCGCTATAACTTTCCTAGTATTGTATGTTGATGACATACTACTATTTGGAAATGACATTCCAACCTTGGAAAGTGTAAAAACCTGGCTTGGAAGTTGTTTTTCCATCAAGGATCTTGGTGAAGCTGCCAATATTCTGGGAATAAAGATCTATAGGGATAGATCAAGGCGGTTGATTGGTTTAAATCAAAGTGCATACATTGATAAGATCTTGAAAAGGTTCAAGAAGGAGAACTCTAAGAAAGGTACCGTACCTATTCAGAGAGAAACGATATTGAGTACGACTCAATGTCCTAGCTCAAGGGAAGAGCAAGATAAAATGAAGGAAATCCCATACGCATTTGCTATTGGATCCATCATGTATGCAATGATATGCACTCCACCGGACGTGTCATGCGCCATAAGCATGACAAGCCGTTACCAGAAAAATCCTGGAAACAGTCATTGGATGGCTGTTAAGAACATACTGTTGATACATGTATGTCCCTAGATCATGATATGAATTGTAATAGATCTTGTTTATCTGATTCTAGTGTAATTTGATATGATTAATGAAATGATATTCGTTATTTGTGATTTGTAATGATTAATATTTCATTAATAAGTTGATATTAAATAATTAGTTAGGTTAGTGATTGGTTGAATGTTTACTAATTAATACATTCAAACTTAAAATAATAAAGTTATCATGCGAATGGCCCATGCGAATTGACCATAAGCATGAACACCTTCATACGAATGACTCAGTCGCAAGACTGAACCAGGAGACTGGATCAGTCGTATGATTGTAACATAAGATTGGCTCAGTCGCACGACTGAACACTCAGTCGTGCGAATGAATCAACCACATGGCTAAATCGCACGACTGAACCATACTAATGGTTCAGTCGCACGATTGAATAATACCAACCTATAAATACAACTCAATTCGTGAAAAATAAAAACTCTCGGTTAATTACGATTCCAGACGTACCCTAGCCGTCTAGAAACCTCCCAAATTCGTTCTCCAAGTTCATAGAACACATTAGATCGATTCCCAATCGATTTCTAACGTTAGTTTCAATTCTTGATTGATTCTTCGTGTGTTCTCACTGATTGGATCGCCAATCAAATAGGATTCCGCACTATTTGATCTGGTTTACACGCTAATCACTAGGTATTTCGTTCAAATACCAGGTCCTAACAAGTGGTATGAGAGCTTTGGCTCTTGATTACGTCTGATTCAATCAAGATTGATAAAAAGTTTGTGTTTTTGCACTAAAAACGCAATCTTTTGTGTCAAAAGTGATCTTGGACGTTCCCTGCTCATCAAAGTTTGGTTTCTACGGACTTAGGCAGTTCAACCTTGCGAAAGTTCAAATTTTTACGGCTAAAACACGTTTAACCTAGAGATTTTTGCATAACAGCAGCTTCAGTCGCACGAGTGAGCCATTCGCACGACTGGACCTCATTCGCATTGCTCAGACGCACGATTGGACATAGTCGTATCTCCATTTGTACGATTGAACCGTTCGGTCGCACTGTTCATACGCATCAGATTCATTCGCATGACTAAGCTAATCACTTAGTTCAGCCGCACGATTGAACCATTCGTAGAGTTCATACGCACGACTAGTCCATTCGCATCCTTCAGTCGCCTCGGTGACAATTGCTTATTAGACTTAAAGTTATTCACAATGGAAGATCAAATGTCAGCCTTTACTGCTGGGAAGGAATCTAGGATCCAAAACCTGCTGTTACTTGAGAGTGAGGTGGGTAATCATAATAAACCACCAAAGCTTTTAACGTTAGATGAGTTTCCCCACTGGAAACAACGTTTTGAGATCTACCTCAATGGAGTGGATCCGAATCTGTAGGAGGCCATCGAGATTGGATATAGTACGCCGGTGGCAGCCGATGGAGTAAAGTTAACCTTAGGAGGGATGACAGACGCCCAGAAAGTCAAATATAATGCAGAGAAGAGGGTCTATGCATTGATTACACAGTCGATCCCTAAAGAGATATTCCACGAGTACTCAGAGAATAAGCAGTCAAAGAAACTATGGGATGAGCTAGAAAAGAGGTACGACGGGAATGCCTGGTTGAAGGCAATCAAGGCTAAGGAGTTAAAGAAGGAATTCGACAACTTCTCATCAGTGGGAAACGAGAGTTTGGACGATGTTATAGATAGATTCTACCATGTGATGAGTGAACTGCATACACATGGAGTGGCTACTACCATGGAAGAGAAAGTTAATAATTTTGCAGATGGATTGCCTGAAAAATGGGTTTCATTCGTGTCTAATCTTAGACAGAATGGAATGTTGTCAAAACTGGATATTAATGACTTCATTCTTAAGTTGCAAGAAGAATCACTTAGAATGAAGTACGTAGCTCAGAAGTCTATGTACAATCAAAATCTAGCTTTATACAATGCCACGCCTCAAGCTAAGACATCTAGAGCACCTCTCCAGACTGCATTTGTGTCTAGCTCATCGAGTCCTACACATGCACCTCCTTCAGGTTCAGAAACGTCAGGGTCTTCTTGTACCCAATACATTGGATCTGAAGTGAATGCTAGTAGACTGACGACCGAGAACCTCGGTAATGTGACTGTGGAAGTAGCTCAAGAGCACATGGATCTATTGGTAGCAATGGTCCATTCTTATGATGAACTTGTTGCTGGAAAGATTGGAAACTGCCATCTGGCAGACGAGGAGTACGAGCAGGTGGACGAAATGGAGCTTGAGAGAATGGATATAATGTGGGCCTTAGCTAGTGCTGTCCGGAGGGCGAAGAAGTTTGTGAAAAGACTGGACAGAACTTGGTTGCTACTAAGGATACAACCTTTGGCTTCGACAAGAGTAAAGTGACCTTCTTTAATTGTGGTGAAAAGGGGCACTTCAAGAGAGAATGTGTGAAGCCAAAGAAGACTGGGAACGGGAACCCGTTCTCATCCTTCACTCATCTAGACAAGCAAACTACCAGTTCTACTTCCTCAAACAAGGACTCCAAAGCATTGACTGCTCATGATGATGAAGGACAGGATTGGAGCTTTAGGTTTGTCTCACCAGGGGAATCAAACATTGCAAGTGTAGAAGATATTGACAGTGATTCCGCTAGTGAAGGAGATCTAGCAGTTGAAATAGCAATGTCACATAATGAAGAAGCAACTGCAACCGAGGTCAGTTACAAGTCAAAAACGGAGACTACCATGTCAGAGACAGAAAAGATAGAAGCAACAAAATCAGAATCATCTGATACTGCATTGATGGCAAACGCTTCTGAATCAACTTAGGTAAGTACTACTAACACAATGTTTAATAATCATGCTTGTTCTGATTGTGATGCCTTTAGGAATAGCATAGATGCTAAATTTGCTACGTTATTAGATCATAATGATAACTTGATAAAAGATTTGCATCTATGCACTGAGGCTAATAGGGTATTAAAACAAAATGAACACAGTTATAAAGAAAAGATAGACCTTTTGACTAAACAGCTTAGGGAAACCGAAGTAGTTGCCTTTAATCAAGCTAATGACATTAGGTATTATCTAAACTCCCTAGAAGACACTAAGAACCAAAAGGCAGTTCTAGAAGTAGAAGTAAATTCACTAAAACAAAAACTGCATAGTTGGACTAGTTCTTCTCACATAGTCCAACACTTAGTGAAAGAAAGGAACAACGGGGAGGGACTGGGTTATAAAGTGGTTCCGCCACCACCTGAGAGTTTGATGAACACTAAGACTAGACCTATAAATAGTAATCCCATCAAGGATCATGTAGTGTCTACTCCTCTTGTTAGTGATCTAGATTCCTTATGTTCATATATTGACACTGGAAACAAACAAAAGGAGACCACTTCAAAGGCAAAGGGTAAATTGCCTTGTGTTAATCTAGAAAAGGAATTTGAAAAGGTTAACTTATAGTCAGGTTCAAACAAAGTCCAATCAGAACCTAAAAGGGCTTTTAAGGATAATCTTTCACATACTTCAAGTCAAAGACCAATTAACCAAAAAGAAAAGGATGTCAAACAGGTTAAATCAGTTAATTTTGTTAAACCAGTAAACACATCAAAAGAACCAGAGTCAAAACCTAAAGTGAATGATGTTACTAGAGTGTCACACACGTCTCCACAAATAAAGTTTAATCATAAAGTTGATAGCAGGGCGTGCTACAACTGTGGAGAATGTGGACAAATTGCTTCCTATTGTTCTTATTATTAGACACCTAGGAAGAAGATTGAACTTCAGGACTCAAAACCTAAGTCTTCTAAAAGGAGCTCTTTAACTACACCTAGAAAAACTAATGAACAGAAGGTTCAACCCGTTAGCCAGTCGACTGTTTATCACAAACAGGCATTGCACAAATCTGGCTTATGGAAAGAGAAGTCAATCTCTATGTCTGATAATGATGACAAGAAGGAACCTGAGCTACCCTCACCTTCTAAGGGTCAATGGGTTGAATTTCTGATGTGTGATGCCTGTGGGAAACCCAAGCCAGTAAAGGCTTGGGTTCCTAACCTAATCTAATCCTTTACCTTGTATGTGCAGGTTGTTCAATACAGTGCTGAAACTAACACGTGGAGAGTAGACAACGGAGCATCCAGGCACATGACAGGAAACAGAGCTCTTTTATCAAATGTCAAACAAATAAAAGGAGGGCATGTTTTGTTTGCTGGAAACAAGGGAGGCTATATCACAGCTCAGGGAGAAGTTGGAAATCAGAAAGTTAAGTTTGATAGGGTGAACTACGTCCAGCAACTTCAAAACAACTTACTCTCTATTTCTCAAATATGTGATAATGAATTTAAAGTCATCTTCGACAACAAGAAGTGTTACGTACTGAAGAAAGACTACGTGATCCCAGAGGATCAAGTTTTGATGACTGCTTCAAGATATAAAGATCTTTATGTCTTGGTTCTGTCAATGGCTTCTACATGAGGTTTAGTGTTTTCTATCTAAAGCTACTGAAAAGGATTCCATCTCCTGGAATAGGAGAATGGGACACATTAGTCAAAGGAAGATGAATCACTTGATTCAGAAGGATCTGGTGAGAGGAAAATGTAAGAACTTTCAGCTTCCTAATTTTTGTGTAGCTTGTAAGAAAGGCAAACTGACAAGAAGTCTCATATGGAAAAGAAAGTTAATTCAATAGAACTTCCTCTTGAACTTCTTCACATGGATCTGTTCGGTCCAGTCAGTACAAAGAGCATTGCAGGCGACTTGTACTGTTTTGTGGTCACCGATGACTACTCAAGGTTCACTTGGGTAATGTTTCTGAAATCCAAATCAGAAACATTTGAATCATTCAAGGAGTTGGTAACCACACTGGAATCTCTCTACAAGCTGAAAGTTAGACAAGTACGCTCAGACAACGGAATGGAATTCAAGAACCAATATACTGCAAGGAAAAAGGGATTGTGCATCAATTCACTTCTGCTTACACACCTCAGATGAATGGCGTTGCTGAGAGAAAGAACAGGAGCTTGATAGAGATAGCATGAACTATGCTGGGAGACTCGAAACTGCCTATCCAATTCTAGAATGAGGCAGTGGCAAATGCATGTTATACACTGAATCGAGTCCTGATAGTCAAGCGCCACGGAAAAACATGTTACGTGCTACTACAAAGACGCAAACCGAACTTGGAGTATCTCGAACCATTTGGGGCGCCGTGCACACTTCTGAAGAAGACACAAGAGGGTAAATTCAGCGAGAAGGCAGATGAAGGCATCTTTCTAGGATACAACATACCTAACAAGCGAGTTTACAACAACTCAACAGGTCTAGTAGAAGTTTGGTGTAATGTTGATGTTCAGCGATTCCCACACCACCTACTGGCAAAGGACCCGCCTACTTCTTTGACTATGATGGATTCTTCAAGTCATTCAACTTTCCTCTCTCTCCCTCGGATGACGAATTAGCTACACAATGATGTATGATAGCTTGAATCCACCAACATCTAGCTCACAGGGAGAATCATCTACTCAATCAGGGGGAGTAATCGATGACAGTGACGCCTCCTCTGAAAATAAAGCTGAAGAAGACAACCAGAACAGTCAAGAGGAACAGGTTCCAGTTCCTCAAAGTCAACAAGCATCTACCAGTGGTGCACCTTGGACGTCAGAGCCTCAAACTCCAACTACCTCAGATGAAGAACCAAATGTTCATCATCTTGGCTCTGAGGTAGCTATTCCTACTACTCCAGGATCACGACTAAACGTCTATCATCCAATAGACAATGTCATTGGAGATGTCAGATCAGGAGTACCAACCCGAAATCAGTTATACTCAGCCGATTACGCCTCCATTATGGAGAAGGGATATATTCATGATGGTGCCTATCGGTGTTTTGTCTCACAGTTTGAGCCAAAGAATGTCAGTGAAGCACTAAATGATGAGGCGTGGGTGAGTGCAATGCAAGAAGAACTTCTTCAGTTCAAGAAGTTAGGTGTATGGTCTCTGGTCGATAGACCTAAAGGTTCTAAGGTCATTGGCACCAAATGGGTTTTAAAATGCAAGAAAGATGACCAAGAGGTCATTATCAGGAATAAAGCTCGACTGGTGGTTCAGGGTTTTCGCCAAGTCGAGGGAATTGATTACAATGAGGTGTTTGCACCCGTGGCAAGGATGGAAGCCATTCGTATCTTCCTTGCCTATGCATCGTACATGAAGATTAAAGTCTATCAATTAGATGTGAAGAGTGCATTTCTTCATGGGGAATTAGAGAAACAGTCTACGTCAGTCAACCCAAGGGATTTCAAGATCCTTATCATCGGGATAGAGTCTATAGGCTCGACAAGGCTTTATACGGGCTTCATCAAGCTCCAAGAGCTTGGTATGAGAAACTCTCGACTCATCTTGTGAAACACGGCTTTCACAGGGGAGTCATTGACTGCACGCTGTTCATTAAAGAAAAAGATGGCGACCTACTACTCGTACAAATCTATGTTGATGACATAATTTTCGGTTCAAAGAACGAAGAGTTATGCAAAGAATTTGAAGCAGTTATGCAGAAAGAGTTTCAAATGAGTGCTATGGGGGAGATGGAGTTCTTTCTCGGGCTACAGGTGGATGAAACACCAAATGGGATCTTTCTACATCAGACCAAGTACGTAAGAGACATTCTCAATCGTTTTGACATGGAGAATGCGTCTGCTGCCGGGACTCCACTTGCTACGAATCACGACATTGCACCTGATGAAAATGGAGATCTTGTGGATGCCACGATGTACCGAGGAATCATTGGATCCCTCATGTATCTCACTGCCTCTAGACCAGATATCATGTATGCGACATGTTTATGTTCTAGATATCAGGCTAAACCTAAGGTCAATCATCTGATCGGGGTCAAAAGGAATTTTCGCTATCTAAAGGGTACACCCACACTTGGGCTGCGATATCCTCATGATGATGATATTGAGCTCACGGCGTATAGTGACTCGGACTACGGAGGCTGCAAGATGAACTACAAGTCTACATCAGCAGGGTGTCAATTCTTTGGGAGAAGATTAACTACCTGGCAGTGTAAGAAGCAGACATCGGTTGCATTGTCAACCTGTGAAGCCGAATATGTTGCTGCTGCAAGTTGCTGTTCACAAATCATCTGGATTCAACAGCAAATGCGGGATTACGGTTTAACGTTCTATTCTACTCCTATTTTTGTAGATAACTCAGCTGCAATTGCAGTAACTAAAAATCCGGTCCAACATCCTAAGACCAAACATATCGGTATTAAATATCATTTCATAAGAGATTTTTTTGAAAAGAACTTAATTGATGTGGTAAAAATTAATACTGATTTTCAACGCGCTGACCTCTTTACTAAAGCCTTTGATAAACCATGTTTTCAATATTTGCTAGAGGTCAACGACGTTAAAAAGAGAAGTGAGGTTATTCCTGATGATGATCATGTGTAGTCTGATGTAGCTTAGCTAATTCTTCATATTATTTGAGCTTATTTGGTTAATTAGTCTGTTAACGTTAAACTTATGTTATTCTGTTGTTTATTAAAATCCTAAAATAATAATACCGGTTATGATTTTAGTATTTTAGGGGAGAATAAGTCAGCAAGCAACTTTAAAACAAAAAAAAACAAAAAGAAAACAAAAAAAAAGAGAGAGGGAGAAGGAGTGAAACTGATATAAGGTAGATTGTATCTGTGATACCGATTCAAACCCTATGGAATATGATAGTACGCACGAACAAATCAAGAGGGACTTTGAATTTAATTTAGAAAAGGTGAAAAAATCAAAGTATAAGTCTGTGTAGTCTAAGCAATATCAAAGGGAAGATGATAGAAAAACTGGTAACTCTAAAGGTAACACAATGAGAGTAGACCTAGAGGTTGCTAGACCACAATTGATATGTCAGTAGATTCAACACAATAGATGATTAGACCTGACTGGTGATCTCAAGATCAAACTAAGTGGTTCAACTGACTGTGGGCTCCCATCTTATCGCTGGTTAACACAATCAACAATATTTCAATAAGGGGCAATGAGCATGTAAACGCCACAAATGTGTGCGGATGACCATAAATAGAGCAAAGCACCAGAAAAAAATGAAGAAAAATGCTATCAAGCTAATGACCTATGTTGTTGGTGCATTGGTGTGCAAAATAAAATTAAGCTGCTCTAACAAGGAGATAGGTTGTGTGCCTCTCTGCTGTGCGATGGCACTGACCTGAGGATAAGCATAACCTAGATATTCTAGAATTCATTGTTGTTTGCCGCCTCTTTGCCGTGCGATGGCACTGACCTGAGGACCGGTGTCTCTATGAAAGCTCTAAGAATAGTCTCTTCTTGTAACAATACCCGTAGACCACTCAAAAGCTCCTGAGGGATGTTGATTACCATATAAGTGTGGATCCACAAATGTTAGTTGAAATAATTAACCTTAAAACAATCACCAGTATGTGTCAAAAGTCTGTGTATGGATTTAAGTGGACAAACATATTGACAATCATTGTGGCTGCAATTCTTGAAAGTTCAAATCAAGGTGGTAATATAAGAGTTCCAGTATGATTTCCTAAAGTTGCTAACGACTCTGGATGAACACCAAGAATTGAGCATCAAAATATTTTGATAACAAGTCCCAAATGATTTGATGTGCCTGTATGATTCCAAAATGGAATTGGCCCAGGTGTGGTCAATCTAAGTTGAAGCTTTCTATTCCGGAACCAAATCCAGTAGATTTCCACCTTAGTTTCTATCTCTCACAAAAGGCCAAAACAAAGTCTTAATGTTTAGTCTTTAGTTTAAGTTTCTAATTTAGTGAGTCGTTTTAGCTAGTTTGTTTGCATGACTACATCATGATAATCGATAAGTGATCAACTCACTGAACGGGTCATGTCTGAGATGACGACATGAATTTTCAAGTTTAAAGTAGCCACGTCTGAGGTGACTAAATTGGTTAAAATGATCATGTCTGAGATGATCAAAACTCTAAATGTCTATTTCAAAAGGTTAAAATGTTCGAAATGGCAGAAAATCTACTAAGTGTGACCTATTCGCACGATTGGACCATGAATATGGACCAACCATGCGAATGGATCCCATTCGCACGACTGGACATGAAACTTAGTCATTCACCCGAATGGCGTTTAAGAATGATCCTTTCGACCGAATGACAGGGTGCGAATGAGTCAGTCGACCGACTAAGACTCAGTCGGCAACTGAAAGCGACCGACTGGGCCAATCGCACGGTTGAACCTCAGTCGCCCGAATGAACTGAGCGAATGAGTCCAGTCGGCCGATTGAAATTAGGGTTAGTATTTAAAGGGCCTCAGTCGATCGCATTTCACTCATCACTCCCAATCACACCCAAATCGCTTTCTTTCTCGTTACTCTGCCAAAAATTCCTAAAGATCGTGTTTTCACATTGCTATTGATCTTCTAACATTCGATTGACAAATATACAGGTACATTGCAGTTAAATCTTATAGAAATCAGAATATCTTGAGTCAAATTTGTGTTATTCGAATGAAACATTAACCGGATTGAAAAATGCCCTAATAACCTACGTAAACTAAGCAAAATGTTAAAATTAAGTTTAGTAGGTCATTAGTGACAAGATGGCGAGTCTAATGGACCATTAAACTATGTTAAATTACTTGAATTAGGTCAAGATTCAAACCTCAGTCGATTGAACAGGGGGTCATGCGATTGGTCGTTCGGATGAACTCCAATCGCACGATTGAATCTTGCGATTCGATCAATCGGCAGAATGAACCATGCGAATGAGTTCAGTCGGCCGACTGAACCAATCGCAGACTCAGTCAGCAAATTGAACTCAGTCGCATGTCTCATTCATCCGAACGAGCTCAGTCACACGAAAGAACAAACAACTGACTCCAGTCGCATGATTCATTCGCACGAATGTATGGGATTGAATTTAAACTATACACCTTGAACTGAATTTTGAATGTATGACTTACAAATGGTTCTGTGTCTTGTGTTTCAGGTCAATGGCTGATAGATGGTCCATAAATCCAAAGCACAATATATGTGCTCATTTGGACCATACGACTCGAAACGGAGCCGAGTTTGCAGATATTATTGCATTCCTTCGACGCTCTCGGATACATAAAGCCATATCGATACAGTGTACTCCTTACAGGTCGTTACATCAGGCTTTCTGGGAAAATGCCTCCGTAGATCGTTCACATGAGCCCTACAGCATACGGAGCTCCATTCATGGTCATGACATTGAAATTACAGCAGCTGACATCCAGAGAGTACTTGATTTTGGGGATGATACTGATCAACCCACCAGACTACATCCACTTATAGTCAGAGGTTGCTTCCTCAGGATTAAATATGCTGGGGACATTAACTCAGTTGTGCTCAACAAGAGCAACCTGTGTCCCCAGTATAAATACTTGGCGCATGTGAGCCTGAAGTGTATTGCTTCTCGAAGGGGTGGGTTTAATGACCTGTCAGACCAGATTCAGAATGCCTATGTGGCACTGGTGCTGAACCACCCCTTCAGCTTCTCGAGCATGATCTTCTCGTATCTATTGGAGAATCTGGAGGCCAAGGGGAAGGAGGGTTTTTGTATGTATCCCAGATTTCTGCAGCTGATCTTTAACGAGAAGCTGCCATTACTTCCCAAGGAGAAACATGATGCGGTTGCCCTAGAGGTTATGGATGACACGACTTTGGGTCGCATGAGAGTGTATCGGGGCAAGCAGGTAAAGCCCCAGGTAAAAAGGTTGATCGGCCATCTCGCAAATGAACGATATGAGGCACCAGGTAGACGCAAATGGCGTCATGATGACAGCGATTCAGATGATGAGAGGTTGTTGCTCCTAGAGCATGATTCAGACGATGATGATAGTAGGGATGTTGGGGATGATATGCCTGCTCGAACGAGGGGCACAGCTTCAGATGTTATACCCCCAGTATCTGCCCCAACAGGCGACATAGCTGAGTCTGCAGGCTTCCACACAGGACTTCATACCTGGTGAGGAGGAGGAAGAGTCAGATGAGGAGCCCTTGACGAGGACCGTGGGAAGCAAGGTTGTTCCCACCGAGTATGGACTCCGGGCGGTTGGTGAACGCCCCGGGGATTCGGGAGAGACGACTGTAGATCCCAGCTATGCTCCTGAGTCTACTAGCCGTGTTCTAGGGGGAGCATCCACCTCGACTGGATCGAGGAAGAAACGGATGGCTCAGCCCCATGGCCAGAAGAAGAAGAGAAGGAGACTCACCTTCGTACCCACCACAGCCACTACATCTACCACACCATCCACCACCACAGCCACCACAGCCACCACAGCCACACAGCTACCACTACCACTACCACACCTCCCACCACTGTAAATATACCAACCACCACCATATCTTTCACTCCCACATCACCTCCAATATCTCACAGACCCAACCCAATCTTTACCACAACCACCACCACCACTAGCCATCAATCAGGACCCTCATCTGATCCTGCACGTATATATGGATCTCATCTACCTCAATTTGGGTAGAGGACCAGTTGTCAGCGCTAAACCGTATGGTAATGCGACTGTTAGCTGCTAATGAAGAGAAGACTGCACAGATCCGACAGCTTGCAGATCTCACTGCTGTGTAGTCACATCAGATCTCGGAGCAAGATCGGCTGATCAAGGAGCAGGCCCAGCAAATAGCTGCTTAGAGCCTAGAGATCGCCCAACTCCAAGAGCATAAAGTCAGTTCTGCTAAGAAAATTGAAGAGTTGGAGAATGCTAAGAAGACCATCATGCTCAAACTTAAAGGATCTAAAGATCAGCTCTGAAGATAAAGAGGGAGATGGTGATGATAGTGATGATCATGATCTGGATGAAGATGAAGAGAGTGACGATGATGAGGGCAGAAGGAAGGATGCACCTGCATCGGCCACTGCTAGAGGTCAAGAGAACAGGACTAAGAACAGACAAGATCAATCAGCCTCTACCTCTGCTCCTCCAAGTGATGAAACCATGATCCAAGATAAAAGTAACGATTAGATGTTTATGTATTTCTCTTCTTTTGTATTTTAATCATGTAATTGAACACAATGTATTTAATGTTTATATTACTTTAATGCTTTTCTGGTTGATCAACTACTAATGATTTATGCGTGGAATGTTTAAACCAAACAGATCAATCTTACCAAAGAGATGAGTTTGATGTTGCTCCCCTTCAGCAGGTTAAGTCTCAGCTAACGATGATACTTGACCTGCAAGGGATTGTCAGGAGGTCCGTGAATTACACCCCTGAAGAAGGGGAAATAATTCATGATCTAACAAATGAGCACCTCGCCGAGCTTTTCGCGCTAAATCCAGATGAAATAGTAAAAGATGCTCCGACATGCGATTCGACTAGTGACGAAGAGTTCAACGATGTTGATGATGTAGAAATCGAAGATGTCACTGCCGAGGAGTACCCCCAGTACGCAGACAATGAGGGTAATGTGGTCCCAAATCTGGGTGAATCCCTGGTCAGAATACTATTGAGGTGTTGAAAATATGGAGGAAGAAACAGAGAAAGTAGAACACACAGCCCAACTTTCAAATGATGCTGTTGACGTTCGAAAGGCTGAGTGGGTTGCATGTTTTGAAGAAGTTAGAGCCCAACGTACTGCACCAAAGAAGGATTCCTACATGAAACTCTATAGAGTCAAGAAACATACAGGTTGTCAGGAAGGATCATAGCATGGGTGTACTTTGAAGATCTAAATCGTATGCAGTTAAGAGAGAACAGGGCATAGAGTACTTTAGATTCCCACATGATCTGAAGACCTACCAGGTTTTGAGCTCAACCAGCTGCCAAACTAAGGCTTTTGTATGCTGACCCGAGGAAGATGTCAGGCTGGTTTGAGACTGCCCTAAAGAAGGAGTACCACACTAGATGGGTTAACTTCAGACCTCAACAGCCTACTAGGTATATCAGAAGGTCTGAGGTTGATGTCATTACTGGCAAGCCTAAGATAGTGTTGAAGTGGAATCCTCCTCGCACAATGTCGAGAATCCCACTCAGGGAAATGCCACAGGATTTCACTCCACATTTTAAGTGGTGGTATTATGATTGGAGAACAGCTGAAGCGGTCATAGTCTTAAGTAAAGAGGGACAAATGGATACTATCAGGGTATTCGACCCGATGTGGCTTACAAAATTGTCGGAAACGTGACTATACGCTATACAAGTGGCCACTATTCTATGATACGCAAGATATTGTACAAGCTCTTCAGTTCCAGAAAGTTATACGACTCTTCTTCGCGTTTAAGATTCACACGGGAGTCACAAAAGAGGAGAAGTACGAGAAATACAAAGAGATTATGCAGAAAACAAGAGATTAGAGAGATCTAGGTCCAAGGGGGAGTTTGTTGATACATGTATGTCCCTAGATCATGATATGAATTGTAATAGAGTCTTGTTTATCTGATTCTGGTGTAATTTGATATGATTAATGAAATGATATTGGTTGTTTGTGATTTTTAATGATTAATATTTCATTAATAAGTTGATATTAAATTAATTAATTAGGTTAGTGATTGGTTGAATGTTTACATATAATGTTTACTAATTAATACATTCAAACTTAAAATAATAAAGTTATCATGCGAATGGCCCATGCGAATGGACCATAAGCATGAACACCTTCATACGAATGACTTAGTCGCACGACTAAACCAGGAGACTGGATTAGTCGTATGACTGTAACATAAGATTGGCTAAGCCGCACGACTGAACACTCAGTCGTGCGAATGAATCCACCTCATGGCTAAATTGCACGACTGAACCATACTAATGGTTCAGTCGCACGATTGAATAATACCAACCTATAAATACAACTCAATTCGTGAAAAATAACAACTCTCGGTTAATTAAGATTCCAGACGTACCCTAGCCGTCCAGAAACCTCCCAAATTCATTCTCCAAGTTCATAGAACACATTAGATCGATTCCCAATCGATTTCTAACGTTAGTTTCAATTCTTGATTGATTCTTTGTGTGTTCTCACTGATTGGATCGCCAATCAAATAGGATTCCGCACTATTTGATCTGGTTTACTCGCTAATCACTAGGTATTTCTTTCAAATACCAGGTCCTAACATATACATAAATACCTAAGGAGAACAAGAGATATGTTCCTAATCTATGGATCTGGTCATGAGGAACTTGTTGTAAAAGGTTACACGGATGCGAGTGTCCAAACCGATCGTGATGATTCTCGGTCACAATCGGGATATATTTTCATTCTGAATAGAGGAGCGGTCTCTTGGAAGAGCTTCAAACAGGATATGGTGGCTCTATCAAATACAGAATCTGAATATGTCGCTGCCTCATTGGCAGCTCAAGAAGCTGCATGGTTGAAGAAATTCATTGCCGATCTAGGGGTTGTCCCTTCCATTCAGGACCCCCTAGAGATCTTTTGTGATAACGAGGGTGCGATTTCTCAAATCAAGGAACCTCGTGCTCATCAAAAGACTAGGCACATTGAGCGGAGATTCAACTACATACGAGATGAAGTTGAAAAGGGAAAGATATGTATTCGCAAAGTTCACACGGATCAAAACATTGCGGATCCTCTCACGAAGCTCCTTGAAAAGGCAAAGCATGAAGGTCATACTTGTGCCATGGGACTTTGATATTCTAGTGATTGGATTTGATCTGTAAATTTTGTATTTGGATATATGGAACTCTTTATTATTTGAATAAAACTATTTGGTTATAATATTTCAATTAATGTTCCAATTTTAGCATGTTTAATCCATGAGTAAATTGTTTACTCTAAATGTCCGTAGTCGTTCATACTTGTGGGAACAAGTGTGAGGGTAAGATTATTATGACCTTGGATTGGTTGATATTCATAAGGATGAATATAGAGCAATGGGTTGCTACCAAGGTTCATAGATATTTGTGGGATAAAATATTAGACTAACCCGCCTCTCAAATTTTACTACATGGAATCTTATTGATTGATCATAAGTAAATTGAGTAAAGGCGAATATTATTTGGTATCCTCCGACCTGAGATACATATTGGGTTTTGATATTCACCAAGTATTATACCTTGAGCTAATTCTTTACTGTCCTGAAATAGTGGACAGCACATAAGGGTATGTTCAGGTATGACACGAGGTGTTTGTGAGAAACGTATGTAGTCAAGATGGAATTTGTTCCTCTTATTCATGAGAGTTAGATGTCTAAGGCCTGATAAGTTAAATCAACAAGGAATGATCACTCTGTGTTCTTGGATTTAACATGACATCTGTAACAAAAGGATAGATGATTAATTCACCTAAATCATTTCAAGTAGGATACTTGAATGAGATGATGTTATTGAATGGCTATTAGTCATGCGTATTAAGGGTAGTAAACCTTGCATCAATCTTCCATGAATCTTGGGAAAGTGGGAGATTGTAGGATTGGTTATGCCCAAGACACATAGAATATTGATGCGGTTAGTACGTTTTGATCCAAGTCGGGTTATACCCAATAACAAGCTTAGCAAACACCAATTAATATTAAATGATGATATGATCATGCATTAAATATTTACACCAATTTAGAAAATGAGTTTTCTAAATAAGTTGCATATGAGATGGAACAAATTATGAGGATAATTTGTTGATGGATTATTATTATTTTTGTTCTTCAAAGGGTTTAAATAACACAAATAACATGAGAGTGTACTTAATTAAAATTGTTTAATTAGAGAAGACATATGTCACATTTATATAAGTCTAGTAGATGACTTATTAATGTGTGACAAAAAGACTAGTTAAAGATAGTGTGTGTGTTTGATAAAGAGGGAAACCCCCTTTTGAATCTTTTTGGCCGCCCCACCTTTGTGATTTCATTGGACCTTTTTCTTGTAAACCACACACACACTTAACAAGTCTTAGAGACTCAAAAATCTGATCCATCTCCTTTTGGCATGCAACACACACAAAACTCTTTCTCACTCTCTCTACACCTCTCGAAAGGCAGCAGAAAGAAAGAACATTTTTGGGTTTTAGGTGGTGTGTGTGGTGTTGAATCTCCCTAACAAGAGGTCCTTGCAAGGAGGCTTGGGGTATACTAATGAGGACTTCCTCTCTTAGAGTCTTGGCCGATATTGGACATCACCATCTGCATCAAATCCACGTTTTTGGCAGCCTCTTTGAGTTCCACATCCGGTATCCAATACCCATGTGTTTGAAGAAATAACATTTCAACCAATGTGAATTATGAAAGTTGTACCTGAGGCTTGTCCAACATCCCTCTTGTTCCTCAACTCTTTGAGATAGGTTGGACAATCCTTTTCCAATGTCCTATCCCTCCACACTCAAAGCATGGAACGTTCTCCGTTACCTTAGTTTTCTTAAGCTTAGGTTTTGGAGGTTCCGCTTTAGCCTTTCCTTTCCCCTTTCCTTTGTTGTACCCCTTTCCTTTAGCAACATTTTCCTTGGCTCGGGGATGGCCTTTTCTTATTGCCTTTCTCATTGATCGAGAGAACAGGTAGAACCTCTCTACCCATCCCTGCCTCAACTGTTTTGAGCATTGCGTGAAGCTCACCAATGCTCTTATCCCACCCGTTCATATTGTAATTCATTATGAACGTCTCAAACCTATTGGTTAGGCTATTAAGGATCAAATCTGTGGCCAAATCCTTTGAGACGGGACAATTAAGCCGCTCGAGGCGATTAACGTGGCTTTTCATCTTAAGAACATAAGATGATACCGATTGGGTTTCTTCCATATGACACGCATGAAGCCCTCGAACCGTTTCGAAGCGCTCTACCCTAGCTTCTTGAAGGAACATTTCCTTCAACTGTGTCATTATGTCATATGCCCCAAGATGCTCCATATCCTTTTGGAGTTCGGGAATCATAGTTCCCAAAGCCCAAACTAATGACTTGATGATTAAAGCTATGTTTCTGATCAATCAAGGATATGATCCAGATGAAGTATTTGGAATGACATATGAAGGAATGAAAGAAGAAGAAGATGAAGTGAAAAGGCTACTTGATCCAAACATTGAAACCCAATATGAGAAAGTAATCACCAAGGATACTCCAAAGCATAAAGAATCCTCTATGATGAAATCAACCGGGTGTGAAAGTGTAGGATTGTTTATGCCCAAGACACATAGAATATTGATGCGGTTAGTACGTTATGATCCAAGTCTGGTAATACCCAATATCAATCTTTGCAAGCACCAATTAATATTTAATTGATGATATGATCATGCAAATAAATATTTACACCAATTTAGAAAATGAGTTTTCTAAATAAGTTGCATATGAGATGGAACAAATTATGAGGATAATTTGTTGATGGATTTATTATTATTCAAAGGGTTTAAATAACACAAATAACATGAGAGTGTACTTTAATTAAAATTGTTTAATTAGAGAAGACATATGTCACATTTATATAAGTCTAGTATATGACTTATTAATGTGTGACAAAAAGACTAGTTAAAGATAGTGTGTGTGTTTGATTAAAGAGGGAAACCCTGTTTGAATATTTTTGGCCGCCCCACCTTTGTGATTTCATTGGACCTTTTTCTTGTAAACCACACACACATTAACAAGTCTTAGAGACTCAAAAATCTGATCCATCTCCTTTTGGCATGCAACACACACAAAACTCTTTCTCTCCCTCTCTACACCTCTCAAAAGGCAGCAGAAAGAAAGAACAATTTTTGGGTTTTAGGTGGTGTGTTGGGTGTTGAATCTCCCTAACAAGAGGTGCTTGCAAGGAGGCTTGGGGTATACTAGCTTGAGGACTTCCTCTCTTAGAGTCTTGGCGATTTGGACATCACCATCTGCATCAAATCCACGCTTTTGGCAGCCCTTTGAGTTCCACATCGGTATCCAATACCCATGTGTTTGAAGAAATAACATTTCAACCAATGTGAATTATGAAAGTTGTACCTGAGGCTTGTCCAACATCCCTTGTTCCTCAACTCTTTGAGATAGGTGGACAATCCTTTTCCAATGTCCTATCCCTCCACACTCAAAGCATGGAACGTTCTCCGTTACCTTAGTTTTCTTAAGCTTAGGTTGTGGAGGTTCCGCTTTAGCCTTTCCTTTCCCCTTTCCTTTGATGTACCCCTTTCCTTTAGCAACATTTTCTTTGGGCTCAAGGAATGGCCTTTTCTTATTGCCTTTCTCATTGATCGAGAGAACAGGTAGAACCTTTCTACCCATCCCTGCCTCAACTATTTTGAGCATTGCGTGAAGCTCACCAATGCTCTTGTCCCACCCGTTCATATTGTAATTCATTATGAACGTCTCAAACCTATTGGTTAGGCTATTAAGGATCAAATCCGTGGCCAAATCCTTTGAGACGGGACAATTAAGCCGCTCGAGGCGATCAACGTGGCTTTTCATCTTAAGAACATAAGATGATACCGATTGGGTTCCTTCCATGTCGCACGCATGAAGCCCTCGAACCGTTTCGAAGCGCTCTACCCTAGCTTCTTGAAGGAACATTTCCTTCAACTGTGTCATTATGTCATATGCCCCAAGATGCTCCAAATCCTTTTGGAGTTCGGGAATCATAGTTCCCAAAGCCCAAACTGATGACTTGATGATTAAAGCTATGTTTCTGATCAATCAAGGATATGATCCAGATGAAGTATTTGGAATGACATATGAAGGAATGAAAGAAGAAGAAGATGAAGTGAAAAGGCTGCTTGATCCAAACATTGAAACACAATATGAGAAAGCAATCACCAAGGATACTCCAAAGCATAAAGAATCCTCTATGATGAAATCAACCGGGTATGAAAGTGTAGGATTGTTTATGCCCAAGACACATAGAATATTGATGCGGTTAGTACGTTATGATCCAAGTCTGGTTATACCCAATATCAAGCTTAGAAAGCACCAATTAATATTTAATTGATGATATGATCATGCAATAAATATTTACACCAATTTAGAAAATGAGTTTTCTAAATAAGTTGCATATGAGATGGAACAAATTATGAGGATAATTTGTTGATGGATTTATTATTATTTTTGTTATTCAAAGGGTTTAAATAACACAAATAACATGAGAGTGTACTTTAATTAAAATTGTTTAATTAGATAAGACATATGTCACATTTATATAAGTCTAGTAGATGACTTATTAATGTGTGACAAAAAGACTAGATAAAGATAGTGTGTGTGTTTGATTAAAGAGGGAAACCCCCTTTTGAATCTTTTTGGCCGCCCCACCTTTGTGATTTCATTGGACCTTTTTCTTGTAAACCACACACACACTTAACAAGTCTTAGAGACTCAAAAATCTGATCCATCTCCTTTTGGCATGCAACACACACAAAACTCTTTCTCTCTCTCTCTACACCTCTCAAAAGGCAGCAGAAAGAAAGAACAATTTTTGGGTTTTAGGTGGTGTGTTGGGTGTTGAATCTCCCTAACAAGAGGTGCTTGCAAGGAGGCTTGGGGTATACTAGCTTGAGGACTTCCTCTCTTAGAGTCTTGGCCGATTTTGGACATCACCATCTGCATCAAATCCCGTTTTTGGCAGCCTCTTTGAGTTCCACATCCGGTATCCAATACCCATGTGTTGAAGAAATAACATTTCAACCAATGTGAATTATGAAAGTTGTACCTGAGGCTTGTCCAACATCCCTCTTGTTCCTCAACTCTTTGAGATAGGTTGGACAATCCTTTTCCAATGTCCTATCCCTCCACACTCAAAGCATGGAACGTTCTCCGTTACCTTAGTTTTCTTAAGCTTAGGTTTTGGAGGTTCCGCTTTAGCCTTTCCCTCCCCTTTCCTTTGATGTACCCCTTTCCTTTAGCAACATTTTCCTTGGGCTCGAGGAATGGCCTTTTCTTATTGCCTTTCTCATTGATCGAGAGAACAGGTAGAACCTTTCTACCCATCCCTGCCTCAACTATTTTGAGCATTGCGTGAAGCTCACCAATGCTCTTGTCCCACCCGTTCATATTGTAATTCATTATGAACGTCTCAAACCTATTGGTTAGGCTATTAAGGAATCAAATCCGTGGCCAAATCCTTTGAGACGGGACAATTAAGCCGCTCGAGGCGATCAACGTGGCTTTTCATCTTAAAAAATAAGATGATACCGATTGGATTCCTTCCATGTCACACGCATGAAGCCCTCGAACCGTTTCGAAGCGCTCTACCCTAGCTTCTTGAAGGAACATTTCCTTCAACTGTGTCATTATGTCATATGCCCCAAGATGCTCCAAATCCTTTTGGAGTTCGGGAATCATAGTTCCAAAGCCCAAACTGATGACTTGATGATTAAAGCTATGTTTCCGATCAATCAAAGATATGATCCAGATGAAGTATTTGGAATGACATATGAAGGAATGAAAGAAGAAGAAGATGAAGTGAAAAGGCTGCTTGATCCAAACATTGAAACACAATATGAGAAAGCAATCACCAAGGATACTCCAAAGCATAAAGAATCCTCTATGATGAAATCAACCGGGTATGAAAGTGTAGGATTGTTTATGCCCAAGACACATAGAATATTGATGCGGTTAGTACGTTATGATCCAAGTCTGGTTATACCCAATATCAAGCTTAGCAAGCACCAATTAGTATTTAATTGATGATATGATCATGCAATTAAATATTTACACCAATTTATAAAATGAGTTTTCTATATAAGTTGCATATGAGATGGAACAAATTATAAGGATAATTTGTTGATGGATTTATTATTATTTTGTTATTCAAAGGGTTTAAATAACACAAATAACATGAGAGTGTACTTTAATTAAAATTTTTTAATTAGAGAAGACATATGTCACATTTATATAAGTCTAGTATATGACTTATTAATGTGTGACAAAAAGACTAGTTAAAGGTAGTGTGTGTGTTTGATTAAAGAGGGAAACCCTTTTGAATCTTTTTGGCCGCCCCACCTTTGTGATTTCATTGGACCTTTTTCTTGTAAACACACACACACTTAACAAGTCTTAGAGACTCAAAAATCTGATCCATCTCCTTTTGGCATGTAAACACACCAAAACTCTTTCTCTCTCTCTCTACACCTCTCGAAAGGCAGCAGAAAGAAAGAACAATTTTTGGGTTTTAGGTGGTGTGTTGGGTGTTGAATCTCCCTAACAAGAGGTGCTTGCAAGGAGGTTTGGGGTATACTAGCTTGAGGACTTCCTCTCTTAGAGTGTTGGCCGATTTTGGACATCACCATCTGCAACAAATCCACGTTTTTGGCAGCCTCTTTGAGTTCCACATCCGATATCCAAAACCCATGTGTTTGAAGAAATAACATTTCAACCAATGTGAATTATGAAAGTTGTACCTGAGGCTTGTCCAACATCCCTCTTGTTCCTCAACTCTTTGAGATAGGTTGGACAATCCTTTTCCAATCTCCTATCCCTCCACACTCAAAGCATGGAACGTTCTCCGTTACCTTAGTTTTCTTAAGCTTAGGTTTTGGAGGTTCCGCTTTAGCCTTTCCTTTGATGTACCCCTTCCTTTAGCAACATTTTCCTTGGGCACGAGGAATGTCCTTTTCTTATTGCCTTTCTCATTGATAGAGAGAACAGGTAGAACCTTTCTACCCATCCCTGCCTCAACTATTTTGAGCATTGCGTGAAGCTCACCAATGCTCTTGTACCGCCCGTTCATATTGTAATTCATTATGAACGTCTCAAACCTATTGGTTAGGCTATTAAGGATCAAATCCGTGGCCAAATCCTTTGAGACGGGACAATTAAGCCGCTCGAGGCGATCAACGTGGCTTTTCATCTTAAGAACATAAGATGATACCGGTTGGGTTCCTTCCATGTCACACGCATGAAGCCCTCGAACCGTTTCGAATCGCTCTACCCAAGCTTCTTGAAGGAACATCTCCTTCAACTGTGTCATTATGTCATATGCCCCACGATGCTCCAAATCTGTTTGGAGTTCGGGAATCATAGTTCCGAAAGCCCAAACTGATGACTTGATGATTAAAGCTATGTTTCCGATCAATCAAGGATATGATTTAGAAGAAGTATTTGGAATGACATATGAAGGAATGAAAGAAGAAGAAGATGAAGTGAAAAGGCTGCTTGATCCAAACATTGAAACACAATATGAGAAAGCAATCACCAAGGATACTCCAAAGCATAAAGAATCCTCTATGATGAAATAAACCGGGTATGAAAGTGTAGGATTGTTTATGCCCAAGACACATAGAATATTGATGCGGTTAGTACGTTATGATCCAAGTCTGGTTATACCCAATATCAAGCTTAGCAAGCACCAATTAATATTTAATTGATGATATGATCATGCAATTAAATATTTACACCAATTTAGAAAATGAGTTTTCTAAATAAGTTGCATATGAGATGGAACAAATTATAAGGATAATTTGTTGATGGATTTATTATTATTTTTGTTATTCAAAGGGTTTAAATAACACAAATAACATGAGAGTGTACTTTAATTAAAATTGTTTAATTAGAGAAGACATATGTCACATATATATAAGTCTAGTAGATGACTTATTAATGTGTGACAAAAAGACTAGTTAAAGATAGTGTGGTGTTTGATTAAAGAGGGAAACCCCCTTTTGAATCTTTTTGGCCGCCCCACCTTTGTGATTTCATTGGACCTTTTTCTTGTAAACCACACACACACTTAACAACTCTTAGAGACTCAAAAATCTGATCCATCTCCTTTTGGCATGCAACACACACAAAACTCTTTCTCACTCTCTCTACACCTCTCGAAAGACAACAGAAAGAAAGAACAATTTTTGGGTTTTAGGTGGTGTGTTGGGTGATGAATCTCCCTAACAAGAGGTGCTTGCAAGGAGGCTTGGGGTATACTAGCTTGAGAACTTCCTCTCTTAGAGTCTTGGCCGATTTTGAACATCACCATCTGCAACAAATCCACGTTTTTGGCAGCCTCTTTGAGTTCCACATCCGGTATCCAATACCTATGTGTTTGAAGAAATAACATTTCAACCAATGTGAATTATGAAAGTTGTACCTGAGGCTTGTCCAACATCCCTCTTGTTCCTCAACTCTTTGAGATATGTTGGACAATCCTTTTCCAATGTCCTATCCCTCCACACTCAAAGCATGGAACGTTCTACGTGACCTTAGTTTTCTTAAGTTTAGGTTTTGGAGGTTCCGCTTTAGCCTTTCCTTTCCCCTTTCCTTTGATGTACCCCTTTCCTTTAGCAACATTTTCCTTGGGCTCGGGGAATGGCCTTTTCTTATTGCCTTTCTCATTGATCGAGAGAACAGGTAGAACCTTTCTACCCTCCCTGCCTCAACTGTTTTGAGCATTGTGTGAAGCTCACAAATGCTCTTGTCCCACCCGTTCATATTGTACTTCATTATGAACGTCTCAAACCTATTGGTTAGGCTATTAAGAATCAAATCCATGGCAAAATCCTTTGAGACGGGACAATTAAGCCGCTCGAGGCGATTAACGTGGCTTTTCATCTTAAGAACATAAGATGATACCGATTGGGTTTCTTCCATGTGACACGCATGAAGCCCTCGAACCGTTTCGAAGCGCTCTACCCTAGCTTCTTGAAGGAACATTTCCTTCAACTGTGTCATTATGTCATATGCCCCAAGATGCTCCAAATCCTTTTGGAGTTCGGGAATCATATTTCCCAAAGCCCAAACTGATGACTTGTTGATTAAAGCTATGTTTCCGATCAATCAAGGATATGATCCAGATGAAGTATTTAGAATGACATATGAATGAATGAAAGAAGAAGAAGATGAAGTGAAAAGGCTGCTTGATTCAAACATTGAAACACAATATGAGAAAGCAATCACCAAGGATACTCCAAAGCATAAAGAATCCTCTATGATGAAATCAACCGGGTATGAAAGTGTAGGATTGTTTATGCCCAAGACACGTAGAACATTGATGCGGTTAGTACGTTATGATCCAAGTATGGTTATACCCAATATCAAGCTTAGCTAGTACCAATTAATATTTAATTGATGATATGATCATGCAACTAAATATTTACACCAATTTAGAAAATCAGTTTTCTAAATAAGTTGCATATGAGATGGAATAAATTATGAGGATAATTGTTGATGGATTTATTATTATTTTTGTAATTAAAAGGGTTTAGATAACACAAAAACATGAGAGTGTACTTTAATTAAAATTGTTTAATTAGAGAAGACATATGCCACATTTATATAAGTCTAGTAGATGACTTATTAATGTGTGACAAAAATACTAGTTAAAGATAGTGTGTGTGTTTAATTAAAGAGGGAAACCCCCTTTTGAATCTTTTTGGCCACCCCACCTTTATGATTTCATTGGACCTTTTTCTTGTAAACCACACACACACTTAACAAGTCTTAGAGACTCAAAAATCTGATCCATCTCGTTTTGGCATGCAACACACACAAAACTCTTTCTCTCTCTCTCTACACCTCTCGAAAGGCAGCAGAAAGAAAGAACAATTTTTGGGCTTTAGGTGGTGTGTTGGGTGTTGAATCTCCCTAACAAGAGGTGCTTGCAAGGAGGCTTGGGGTATACTAGCTTGAGTACTTCCTCTCTTAGGGTCTTGGCCGATTTTGGACATCACCATCTGCATCAAATCCACATTTTTGGCAGCCTCTTTGAGTTCCACATCCGGTATCCAAAACCCATGTGTTTGAAGAAATAACATTTCAACCAATGTGAATTATGAAAGTTGTACCTGAGGCTTGTCCAACATCCCTCTTGTTTCTCAACTCTTTGAGATAGGTTGGACAATCCTTTTCCAATGTCCTATCCCTCCACACTCAAGGCATGGAACGTTCTCCGTTACCTTAGTTTTCTTAAGCTTAGGTTTTGGAGGTTCCGCTTTAGCCTTTCCTTTGATGTACCCCTTTCCTTTAGCAACATTTTCCTTGGGCTCGAGGAATGGCCTTTTCTTATTGCCTTTCTCATTGATCGAGAGAACAGGTAGAACCTTTCTACCCATCCCTGCCTCAACTATTTTGAGCATTGCGTCAAGCTCACCAATGCTCTTGTCCCACCCGTTCATATTGTAATTCATTATGAACGTCTCAAACCTATTGGTTAGGCTATTAAGGATCAAATCCATGGCCAAATCCTTTGAGACGGGACAATTAAGCCGCTCGAGGCGATCAACGTGGCTTTTCATCTTAAGAACATAAGATAATACCGGTTGGGTTTCTTCCATGTGACACGCATGAAGCCCTCGAACCGTTTCGAAGCGCTCTACCCTAGCTTCTTGAAGGAACATTTCCTTCAACTGGGTCATTATGTCATATGCCCCAAGATGCTCCAAATCCTTTTGGAGTTCGGGAATCATAGTTCCCAAAGCCCAAACTGATGACTTGATGATTAAAGCTATCTTTCTGATCAATCAAGGATATGATCCAGATGAAGTATTTGGAATGACATACGAAGGAATGAAAGAAGAAGAAGATGAAGTGAAAAGGCTGCTTGATCCAAACATTGAAACACAATATGCGAAAGCAATCACAAGGATACTCCAAAGCATAAAGAATCCTCTATGATGAAATCAACCGGGTATGAAAGTGTAGGATTGTTTATGCCCAAGACACATAGAATATTGATGCGGTTAGTACGTTATGATTCAAGTCTGGTTATACCCAATATCAAGCTTAGCAACCACCAATTAATATTTAATTGATGATATGATCATGCAATTAAATATTTACACCAATTTAGAAAATGAGTTTTCTAAATAAGTTGCATATGAGATGGAACAAATTATGAGGATAATTTGTTGATGGATTATTATTATTTTTGTTATTCAAAGGGTTTGAATAACACAAATAACATGAGAGTGTAGTTTAATTAAAATTGTTTAATTAGAGAAGACATATGTCACATTTATATAAGTCTAGTAGATGACTTATTAATGTGTGACAAAAAGACTAGTTAAAGATAGTGTGTGTGTTTGATTAAAGAGGGAAACCCCCTTTTGAATCTTTTTGGCCGCGCCACCTTTGTGATTTCATTGGACCTTTTTCTTGTAAACCACACACACACTTAACAAGTCTTAGAGACTCAAAAATCTGATCCATCTCCTTTTGGCATGCAACACACACAAAACTCTTTCTCACTCTCTCTACACCTCTCGAAAGGCAGCAGAAAGAAAGAACATTTTTGGGTTTTAGGTGGTGTGTTTGGGTTTGAATCTCCCTAACAAGAGGTGCTTGCAAGGAGGCTTGGGGTATACTAGCTTGAGGACTTCCTCTCTTAGAGTCTTGGCCGATTTTGGACATCACCATCTGCATCAAATCCATGTTTTTGGCAGCCTCTTTGAGTTCCACATCCGGTATCCAATACCCATGTGTTTGAAGAAATAACATTTCAACCAATGTGAATTATGAAAGTTGTACCTGAGGCTTGTCCAACATCCCTCTTATTCCACAACTCTTTGAGATATGTTGGACAATCCTTTTCCAATGTCCTATCCCTCCACACTCAAAGCATGGAACGTTCTCCGTTACCTTAGTTTTCTTAAGCTTAGGTTTTGGAGGTTCCGCTTTAGCCTTTCCTTTCCCCTTTCCTTTGATGTACCCCTTTCCTTTAGCAACATTTTCCTGGGCTCGGGGAATGGCCTTTTCTTATTGCCTTTCTCATTGATCGAGAGAATCGGTAGAACCTTTCTACCCATCCCTGCCTCAACTGTTTTGAGTATTGCGCGAAGCTCACAATGCTCTTGTCCCACCGTTCATATTGTAATTCATTATGAACGTCTCAAACCTATTGTTAGGCTATTAAGAATCAAATCCATGGCCAAATCCTTTGAGACGGGACAATTAAGCCGCTCGAGGCGATTAACGTGGCTTTTCATCTTAGGAACATAAGATGATACCGATTGGGTTTCTTCCATGTGACACGCATGAAGCCCTCGAACCGTTTCGAAGCGCTCTACCCTAGCTTCTTGAAGGAACATTTCCTTCAACTGTGTCATTATGTCATATGCCCCAAGATGCTCCAAATCCTTTTGGAGTTCGGGAATCATAGTTCCCAAAGCCCAAACTGATGACTTGATGATTAAAGCTATGTTTCCGATCAATCAAGGATATGATCCAGATGAAGTATTTGGAATGACATATGATGGAATGAAAGAAGAAGAAGATGAAGTGAAAAGGCTGCTTGATCCAAACATTGAAACACAATATGAGAAAGCAATCACCAAGGATACTCCAAAGCATAAAGAATCCTCTATGATGAAATCAACCGGGTATGAAAGTGTAGGATTGTTTATGCCCAAGACACATAGAATATTGATGCGGTTAGTACGTTATGATCCAAGTCTGGTTATACCCAATCAAGCTTAAAACACCAATTAATATTTAATTGATGATATGATCATGCAATTAAATATTTACACCAATTTTGAAAATGAGTTTTCTAAATAAGTTGCATATGAGATGGAACAAATTACGAGGATAATTTGTTGATGGATTTATTATTATTTTTGTTATTCAAAGGGTTTAAATAACACAAATAACATGAGAGTGTACTTTAATTAAAATTGTTTAATTAGATAAGACATATGTCACATTTATATAAGTCTAGTAGATGACTTATTAATGTGTGACAAAAAGACTAGTTAAAGATAGTGTGTGTGTTTGATTAAAGAGGGAAACCCCCTTTTGAATCTTTTTGGCCGCGCCACCTTTGTGATTTCATTGGACCTTTTTCTTGTAAACCACACACACACTTAACAAGTCTTAGAGACTCAAAAATCTGATCCATCTCCTTTTGGCATGCAACACACACAAAACTCTTTCTCACTCTCTCTACACCTCTCGAAAGGCAGCAGAAAGAAAGAACAATTTTTGGGTTTTAGGTGGTGTGTTTGGTGTTGAATCTCCCTAACAAGAGGTGCTTGCAAGGAGGCTTGGGGTATACTAGCTTGAGGACATCCTCTCTTAGAGTCTTGGCCGATTTTGGACATCACCATCTGCATCAAATCCATGTTTTTGGCAGCCTCTTTGAGTTCCACATCCGGTATCCAATACCCATGTGTTTGAAGAAATAACATTTCAACCAATGTGAATTATGAAAGTTGTACCTGAGGCTTGTCCAACATCCCTCTTATTCCACAACTCTTTGAGATATGTTGGACAATCCTTTTCCAATGTCCTATCCCTCCACACTCAAAGCATGGAACGTTCTCCGTTACCTTAGTTTTCTTAAGCTTAGGTTTTGGAGGTTCCGCTTTAGCCTTTCCTTTCCCCTTTCCTTTGATGTACCCCTTTCCTTTAGCAACATTTTCCTTGGGCTCGGGGAATGGCCTTTTCTTATTGCCTTTCTCATTGATCGAGAGAATCGGTAGAACCTTTCTACCCATCCCTGCCTCAACTTTTGAGTATTGCGCGAAGCTCACAATGCTCTTGTCCCACCCGTTCATATTGTAATTCATTATGAACGTCTCAAACCTATTTGTTAGGCTATTAAGAATCAAATCCATGGCCAAATCCTTTGAGACGGGACAATTAAGCCGCTCGAGGCGATTAACGTGGCTTTTCATCTTAAGAACATAAGATGATACCGATCGGGTTTCTTCCATGTGACACGCATGAAGCCCTCGAACCGTTTCGAAGCGCTCTACCCTAGCTTCTTGAAGGAACATTTCCTTCAACTGTGTCATTATGTCATATGCCCCAGATGCTCCAAATCCTTTTGGAGTTCGGGAATCATAGTTCCCAAAGCCCAAACTGATGACTTGATGATTAAAGCTATGTTTCCGATCAATCAAGGATATGATCCAGATGAAGTATTTGGAATGACATATGATGGAATGAAAGAAGAAGAAGATGAAGTGAAAAGGCTGCTTGATCCAAACATTGAAACACAATATGAGAAAGCAATCACCAAGGATACTCCAAAGCATAAAGAATCCTCTATGATGAAATCAACCGGGTATGAAAGTGTAGGATTGTTTATGCCCAGACACATAGAATATTGATGCGGTTAGTACGTTATGATCCAAGTCTGGTTATACCCAATATCAAGCTTAGAAAACACCAATTAATATTTAATTGATGATATGATCATGCAATTAAATATTTACACCATTTTGAAAATGAGTTTTCTAAATAAGTTGCATATGAGATGGAACAAATTACGAGGATAATTTGTTGATGGATTTATTATTATTTTTGTTATTCAAAGGGTTTAAATAACACAAATAACATGAGAGTGTACTTTAATTAAAATTGTTTAATTAGAGAAGACATATGTCACATTTATATAAGTCTAGTAGATGACTTATTAATGTGTGACAAAAAGACTAGTTAAAGATAGTGTGTGTGTTTGATTAAAGAGGGAAACCCCCTTTTGAATCTTTTTGGCCGCGCCACCTTTGTGATTTCATTGGACCTTTTTCTTGTAAACCACACACACACTTAACAAGTCTTAGAGACTCAAAAATCTGATCCATCTCCTTTTGGCATGCAACACACACAAAACTCTTTCTCACTCTCTCTACACCTCTCGAAAGGCAGCAGAAAGAAAGAACAATTTTTGGGTTTTAGGTGGTGTGTTTGGTGTTGAATCTCCCTAACAAGAGGTGCTTGCAAGGAGGCTTGGGGTATACTAGCTTGAGGATTCCTCTCTTAGAGTCTTGGCAGATTTTGGACATCACCATCTGCATCAAATCCATGTTTTTGGCAGCCTCTTTGAGTTCCACATCCGGTATCCAATACCCATGTGTTTGAAGAAATAACATTTCAACCAATGTGAATTATGAAAGTTGTACCTGAGGCTTGTCCAACATCCCTCTTATTCCATAACTCTTTGAGATATGTTGGACAATCCTTTTCCAATGTCCTATCCCTCCACACTCAAAGCATGGAACGTTCTCCGTTACCTTAGTTTTCTTAAGCTTAGGTTTTGGAGGTTCCGCTTTAGCCTTTCCTTTCCCCTTTCCTTTGATGTACCCCTTTGCTTTAGCAACATTTTCCTTGGGCTCGGGGAATGGCCTTTTCTTATTGCCTTTCTCATTGATCGAGAGAATCGGTAGAACCTTTCTACCCATCCCTGCCTCAACTGTTTTGAGCATTGCGCGAAGCTCACAAATGCTCTTGTCCCACCCGTTCATATTGTAATTCATTATGAACGTCTCAAACCTATTTGTTAGGCTATTAAGAATCAAATCCATGGCCAAATCCTTTGAGACGGGACAATTAAGCCGCTCGAGGCGATTAACGTGGCTTTTCATCTTAGGAACATAAGATGATACCGATTGGGTTTCTTCCATGTGACACGCATGAAGCCCTCGAACCGTTTCGAAGCGCTCTACCCTAGCTTCTTGAAGGAACATTTCCTTCAACTGTGTCATTATGTCATATGCCCCAAGATGCTCCAAATCCTTTTGGAGTTCGGGATCATAGTTCCCAAAGCCCAAACTGATGACTTGATGATTAAAGCTATGTTTCCGATCAATCAAGGATATGATCCAGATGAAGTATTTGGAATGACATATGATGGAATGAAAGAAGAAGAAGATGAAGTGAAAAGGCTGCTTGATCCAAACATTGAAACACAATATGAGAAAGCAATCACCAAGGATACTCCAAAGCATAAAGAATCCTCTATGATGAAATCAACCGGGTATGAAAGTGTAGGATTGTTTATGCCCAAGACACATAGAATATTGATGCGGTTAGTACGTTATGATCCAAGTCTGGTTATACCCAATATCAAGCTTAGAAAACACCAATTAATATTTAATTGATGATATGATCATGCAATTAAATATTTACACTTTTGAAAATGAGTTTTCTAAATAAGTTGCATATGAGATGGAACAAATTACGAGGATAATTTGTTGATGGATTTATTATTATTTTTGTTATTCAAAGGGTTTAAATAACACAAATAACATGAGAGTGTACTTTAATTAAAATTGTTTAATTAGAGAAGACATATGTCACATTATATAAGTCTAGTAGATGACTTATTAATGTGTGACAAAAAGACTAGTTAAAGATAGTGTGTGTTTGATTAAAGAGGGAAACCCCCTTTTGAATCTTTTTGGCCGCGCCACCTTTGTGATTTCATTGGACCTATTTCTTGTAAACCACACACACACTTACAAGTCTTAGAGACTCAAAAATCTGATCCATCTCCTTTTGGCATGCAACACACAAAACTCTTTCTCCTCTCTCTACACCTCTCGAAAGGCAGCAGAAAAAAGAACAATTTTTGGGTTTTAGGTGGTGTGTTTGGTGTTGAATCTCCCTAACAAGAGGTGCTTGCAAGGAGGCTTGGGGTATACTAGCTTGAGGACTTCCTCTCTTAGAGTCTTGGCCGATTTTGGACATCACCATCTGCATCAAATCCACGTTTTTGGCAGCCTCTTTGAGTTCCACATCCGGTATCCAATACCGATGTGTTTGAAGAAATAACATTTCAACCGATGTGAATTATGAAAGTTGTACCTGAGGCTTGTCCAACATCCCTCTTGTTCCTCAACTCTTTGAGATAGGTTGGACAACCCTTTTCCAATGTCCTATCCCTCCACACTCAAAGCATGGAACGTTCTCCGTTACCTTAGTTTTCTTAAGCTTAGGTTTTGGAGGTTCCGCTTTAGCCTTTCCTTTCCCCTTTCCTTTGATGTACCCCTTTCCTTTAGCAACATTTTCCTTGGGCTCGAGGAATGGCCTTTTCTTATTGCCTTTCTCATTGATCGAGAGAACAGGTAGAACCTTTCTACCCATCCCTGCCTCAACTATTTTGAGCATTGTGTGAAGCTCACCAATGCTCTTGTCCCACCGTTGATATTGTAATTCATTATGAACGTCTCAAGCCTATTGGTTAGGCTATTAAGAATCAAATCCATGGCCAAATCCTTTGAGACGGGACAATTAAGCCGCTCGAGGCGATTAACGTGGCTACCCTAGCTTCTTGAAGGAACATTTCCTTCAACTGTGTCATTATGTCATATGCCCCAAGATGCTCCAAATCCTTTTGGAGTTCGGGAATCATAGTTCCAAAGCCCAAACTGATGACTTGATGATTAAAGCTATGTTTCCGATCAATCAAGGATATGATCCAGATGAAGTATTTGGAATGACATATGATGGAATGAAAGAAGAAGAAGATGAAGTGAAAAGGCTGCTTGATCCAAACATTGAACACAATATGAGAAAGCAATCACCAAGGATACTCCAAAGCATAAAGAATCCTCTATGATGAAATCAACCGGGTATGAAAGTGTAGGATTGTTTATGCCCAAGACACATAGAATATTGATGCGGTTAGTACGTTATGATCCAAGTCTGGTTATACCCAATATCAAGCTTAGCAAGCACGAATTAATATTTAATTGATGATATGATCATGCAATTAAATATTTACACCAATTTAGAAAATGAGTTTTCTAAATAAGTTGCATATGAGATGAACAAATTGTGAGGATAATTTGTTGATGGATTTATTATTATTTTTGTTATTCAAAGTGTTTAAATAACACAATAACATGAGAGTGTACTTTAATTAAAATTGTTTAATTAGAGAAGACATATGTCACATTTATATAAGTCTAGTAGATGACTTATTAATGTGTGACAAAAAGACTAGTTAAGATAGTGTGTGTTTGATTAAAGAGGGAACCCCCTTTTGAATCTTTTTGGCCGCCCCACCTTTGTGATTTCATTGGACCTTTTTCTTGTAAACCACACACACACTGAACAAGTCTTAGAGACTCAAAAATCTGATCCATCTCCTTTTGGCATGCAACACACACAAAACTCTTTCTCTCTCTCTCTACACCTCTCGAAAGGCAGCAGAAAGAAAGAACAACTTTTGGGTTTTAGGTGGTGTGTTGGGTGTTGAATCTCCCTAACAAGAGGTGCTTGCAAGGAGGCTTGGAGTATACTAGATTGAGGACTTCCTCTCTTAGAGTCTTGGCCGATTTTGGACATCACCATCTGCATCAAATCCACGTTTTTGGCAGCCTCTTTGAGTTCCACATCCGGTATCCAATACCGATGTGTTTGAAGAAATAACATTTCAACCAATGTGAATTATGAAAGTTGTACCTGAGGCTTGTCCAACATCCCTCTTGTTCCTCAACTCTTTGAGATAGGTTGGACAACCCTTTTCCAATGTCCTATCCCTCCACACTCAAAGCATGGACGTTCTCCGTTACCTTAGTTTTCTTAAGCTTAGGTTTTGGAGGTTCCGCTTTAGCCTTTCCTTTCCCCTTTCCTTTGATGTACCCCTTTCCTTTAGCAACATTTTCCTTGGGCTCGAGGAATGGCCTTTTCTTATTGCCTTTCTCATTGATCGAGAGAACAGGTAGAACCTTTCTACCCATCCCTGCCTCAACTATTTTGAGCATTGTGTGAAGCTCACCAATGCTCTTGTCCCACCCGTTGATATTGTAATTCATTATGAACGTCTCAAGCCTATTGGTTAGGCTATTAAGAATCAAATCCATGGCCAAATCCTTTGAGACGGGACAATTAAGCCGCTCGAGGCGATTAACGTGGCTTTTCATCTTAAGAACATAAGATGATACCGATCGGGTTTCTTCCATGTGACACGCATGAAGCCCTCGAACCGTTTCGAAGCGCTCTACCCTAGCTTCTTGAAGGAACATTTCCTTCAACTGTGTCATTATGTCATATGCCCCAAGATGCTCCAAATCCTTTTGGAGTTCGGGAATCATAGTTCCCAAAGCCCAAACTGATGACTTGATGATTAAGCTATGTTTCCGATCAATCAAGGATATGATCCAGATGAAGTATTTGAATGACATATGATGGAATGAAAGAAGAAGAAGATGAAGTGAAAAGGCTGCTTGATCCAAACATTGAAACACAATATGAGAAAGCAATCACCAAGGATACTCCAAAGCATAAAGAATCCTCTATGATGAAATCAACCGGGTATGAAAGTGTAGGATTGTTTATGCCCAAGACACATAGAATATTGATGCGGTTAGTACGTTATGATCCAAGTCTGGTTATACCCAATATCAAGCTTAGAAAACACCAATTAATATTTAATTGATGATATGATCATGCAATTAAATATTTACACCAATTTTGAAAATGAGTTTTCTAAATAAGTTGCATATGAGATGGAACAAATTACGAGGATAATTTGTTGATGGATTTATTATTATTTTTGTTATTCAAAGGGTTTAAATAACACAAATAACATGAGAGTGTACTTTAATTAAAATTGTTTAATTAGAGAAGACATATGTCACATTTATATAAGTCTAGTAGATGACTTATTAATGTGTGACAAAAAGACTAGTTAAAGATAGTGTGTGTGTTTGATTAAAGAGGGAAACCCCCTTTTGAATCTTTTTGGCCGCCCCACCTTTGTGATTTCATTGGACCTTTTTCTTGTAAACCACACACACACTTAACAAGTCTTAGAGACTCAAAAATCTGATCCATCTCCTTGTGGCATGCAACACACACAAAACTCTTTCTCTATCTCTCTACACCTCTCGAAAGGCAGCAGAAGAAAGAACAATTTTCGGGTTTTAGGTGGTGTGTTTCGTGTTGAATCTCCCTACCAAGAGGTGCTTGCAAGGAGGCTTGGGGTATACTAGCTTGAGGACTTCCTCTCTTGGAGTCTTGGCCGATTTTGGACATCACGATCTTCATCAAATCCACGTTTTTGGCAGCCTCTTTGAGTTCCACATCCGGTATCCAATACCCATGTGTTTGAAGAAATAACATTTCAACCAATGTGAATTATGAAAGTTGTACCTGAGGCTTGTCCAACATCCCTCTTGTTCCTCAACTCTTTGAGATAGGTTGGACAATCCTTTTCCAATGTCCTATCCCTCCACACTCAAAGCATGGAACGTTCTCCGTTACCTTAGTTTTCTTAAGCTTAGGTTTTGGAGGTTCCGCTTTAGCCTTTCCTTTCCACTTTCCTTTGATGTACCCCTTTCCTTTAGCAACATTTTCCTTGGGCTCGAGGAATGGACTTTTCTTATTGCCTTTCTCATTGATCGAGAGAACAGGTAGAACCTTTCTACCCATCCCTGCCTCAACTATTTTGAGCATTGCGTGAAGCTCACCAATGCTCTTGTCCCACCGTTCATATTGTAATTCATTAAGAACGTCTCAAACCTATTGGTTAGGCTATTAAGGATCAAATCCATGGCCAAATCCTTTGAGATGGGACAATTAAGCCGCTCGAGGCGATCAACGTGGATTTTCATCTTAAGAACATAAGATGATACCGATTGGGTTTCTTCCATGTGACATGCATGAAGCCCTCGAACCGTTTCGAAGCGCTCTACCCTAGCTTCTTGAAGGAACATTTCCTTCAACTGTTTCATTATGTCATATGCCCCAAGATGCTCGAAATCCTTTTGGGGTACGAGAATCATAGTTCCCAAAGCCCAAACTGATGACTTGATGATTAAAGTTATGTTTCTGATCAATCAAGGATATGATCCAGATGAAGTATTTGGAATGACATATGAGGAATGAAAGAAGAAGAAGATGAAGTGAAAAGGCTGCTTGATCCAAACATTGAAACACAATATGAGAAAGCAATCACCAAGGATACTCCAAAGCATAAACATCCTCTATGATGAAATCAACCGGGTATGAAAGTGTAGGATTGTTTATGCCCAAGACACATAGACTATTGATGCGGTTAGTACGTTATGATCCAAGTCTGGTTATACCCAATATCAAGCTTAGCAAACACCAATTAATATTTAATTGATGATATGATCATGCAATTAAATATTTACACCAATTTTGAAAGTGAGTTTTCTAAATAAGTTACATATGAGATGGAACAAATTACGAGGATAATTTGTTGATGGATTTATTATTATTTTTTTTATTCAAAGGGTTTAAATAACACAAATAACATGAGAGTGTACTTTAATTAAAATTGTTTAATTAGAGAAGACATATGTCATATTTAAATAAGTCTAGTAGATGACTTATTAATATGTGACAAAAAGACTAGTTAAAGATAGTGTGTGTGTGTGTGTGTGTGTTTGATTAAAGAGGGAAACCCCCTTTTGAATCTTTTTAGCCGCCCCACCTTTGTGATTTCATTGGACCTTTTTCTTGTAAACCACACACACACTTAACAAGTCTTAGAGACTCAAAAATCTGATCCATCTCCTTTTGGCATGCAACACACACAAAACTCTTTCTCTATCTCTCTACACCTCTCAAAAGGCAGCAGAAAGAACAATTTTCGGGTTTTAGGTGGTGTGTTTCGTGTTGAATCTCCCTAACAAGAGGTGCTTGCAAGGAGGCTTGGGGTATACTAGCTTGAGGACTTCCTCTCTTGGAGTATTGGCCAATTTTGGACATCACGATCTTCATTAAATCCACGTTTTTGGCAGCCTCTTTTGGAAACATTGTCTTGAGCTGCTGAAAGGTAGTTATGGCAGCTTGTTAATGACTGTCCATTATGCTTGTTTTTGGTGTTCATAGCTTGCTTATTCACATATTAAGATCCATTGATTTTGGGTTTGCTTTATACTTTTATATGGTCACCTAAACAACTTAATTTTCAGCTTATACGTAAGTTATTATAATGTTGTTATTCCGCTGCGTTTTCAGAAAGTTTAATGGGTTAAACTAAGTTTTATGTTCTTGCAAACCCTTCAGAAAGACCATTGCCATGAAGGGCTCCCCTACACAAGCTATCTTTAATGACGAAATCTTTCCCAACTCATGAACCATTATTCCCTGATCCTTATAATATGTCTGATAAGGAAATGAAGGACTTTATCTCAAGTCAGAGGTTCACGAGAAGAAGGATTGGAAACATGAAGACCAACTCATTAAGGGCTGCAACTCTTCAATTGATTAATGAGAAGCAAGAAAAACTTAAGAAGCTGGAAGAAGAATTAGCAAGCACTAAGCCAAGAAGTAGAGTATGAGCTGAAGACATGATGTTGAACCAGAAAGACCAAGAACTACTTGCCCCTATGCTACACAAGTACCTGGAATGGTTTGCAGAACCATCTCTGTTGAAACTGGAAGAAGGATTGACAACTACAGAACTGATCAGAGGGGTGTCTACTCCTAAGAGTAAAGTTGATCAAAAGATAATAGCTTCGAAGTATGACAGTAAATGGAATATGTTCATGGTGAAAAGGATCTCAGGGCTAGTACAATTGTTTACAGAGTACTCAGCTCTTGTAAATGCCCTGGAGATTCCTGATTTGAAGGAACTAGCTCAACTAGAACTAATCAATCATGCAGCCATGTTTAGGGGATATGAATTTGAGAACATACTTAAGATGTTCACAAGAACAAACAACTTCAATTCATTATAGACAATATGCATGCGAAAAGATAAAACATTTGTCAATCCCCTTGAGAAGAAGAAAAAGATGCAAGCAGACGAAATTGTATTCCCTAAGCTGAAGGTAAAGCCTACAGAATCATTAAAAAGGAAAATGGTGTCTGGTACTCATTCCTCCACCCCATCTCAAATGTGTACTATGATGAGAAACCTATGAGATGGTAATTGAAAGGAAGTGGGGAGAAATGAGGGAGCTGAAATCAGATTATTCAGTGGATATGAGGTTAGATTGCTTGATGAATCATATATCCATTACATATACACCAGTCATTTTAGGGAATTGAATAATAAACTGGGAGAGTTGGATATGCACTTCTTTTTAAAATGCATCAAGCTGCTGAAGTTGGCATATGATCAGATAAGAATCAAAAGAGAGAAAAGAAAGAAGAAGAAGACACCATTGCAACTTGGCCACATTGTAATACTTGAGGTTGATGTGGGGGGAGCTTACTCATACATAGAGATGGACTTTCTACAATTTCTATATGGGAGCCAATTTCACTAAAGAAGCTGCCAATGTAAGCCATCTACAACATGAGCAAGATGAAGATTCATGTCCTAAAAAGAGAAAGGATGTCAGAAGCTACAGACTTCGTGAATATTATCAAAGCTATACTGGATCATACTAAAGCTGCATTCATCTTACCCCCAGAAGACCTAGCAGAATCTTCACTCTTGTTTGTTGGACCATATCAGAGTAGTGTAACCATTTTATACATGAAAACGCAGCAGATTAAAACCTTAACATTATCATTTGTAATCTGAAAATCAAGGCTATTACATATCATCAACAAACCCAAAAACATAGGATCATTTATATGTGTTTGAACTAGCTACCAACAACAAATAACAACCATAATATGACATACAAACTACCTTTTGTATGCTGCTGAAAAACATGATGAAGGAAAGATTATGAGCTTCTTGAATGACCAAAACACCAAGGAGGGTGTCCTCAAGCATCCATACCCGCAAGCATCAAGCAAGCACCTAGTTGCTAGGATTTGAGCACCAAAACGGATCAAGAAGGCTGCTGGAGCCGTTGTTCCAGCCGAGAACTTCAACTCTTTCTTCCAAAAGAAGAGTTTGTGTTCTTGTGACCCTTTTGCATGTGAGAGAGAGAGAGAGAGAGCAAGATGGAGTGTGTGTTTTTTCCAAGAGTGTTCCAAATGAAACAAAAGGATTCAACCCCTCTAAGGGGCGGGCGAATCCCAAAAGTGATTTGGGATTTCCCACCAAACTCCTTTTATTTTGTTAAACTAATAATTAGAATAAGTTATGTAATTACCCCTTTAATTATATAACTTATACACACACTCCTATTATTTGATGTTATTTAACCAATTTAAACAACATTACAAATATATCCATGAACAAAATATCCATATAGGTTGTTCAATCTCATATGCAACTAATTTAGAAAACCCATTTTTTAAATTGGTGAATTTATTTAACTCCATGATCATATCATCAATTAAATATTAGTTGGTGTTTGCTAAGCTTGTTATTGGGTATGACCCACTTGGAACATAACGTACTAACCACATCAATGTTCTATGTGTCTTGGGCATAAAGAATCCAACAATCTCCCACTTGCACAAGATTCATAGAACATTGATGAAAGCAGTAAAAACCGCCTAACAACGGTTTAATACCCTTAATACACACGACTGAAAGCCATTCAATAACATCATCCCCTTCAAGAATCCAACTTGAAATGATTTAGGTGAATCAATCATTTATCCTTTTGTTTCGGATGTCATGATAAATCCAGGACATAGAATGATCATTCCTTGTTGATTTAACTTAATTAGGCCTTAGACATCATGCTCTCAACGAATAAGAGGAACAAATTCCATCTTGACTACATACGTTTTTCACAATCACCTCATGTCACACCTGAACATAGCCTTTTGTACTTCCTATTATTTCAGAGCAGTGAAGAACTAGGTCAAAGTATAACATTTGGTGAATATCAAAACCCAATATGTATCTCATGTCGGAGGATACCAAATGATATTCGCCTTTACTCAAATTTACTTATAATCAATCTAGAAGATTCCATGTAGTAAAATTGATGCGGGTCAGTCCAATATTTGTATCTCACAAATATATATGAACCTTGGCAGCAACCAATTGCTCTATATTCATTCCTTATGAATATCCAAAAATCCATGTTCATAATAGTCTTACGTTCATATTTGTTCCCACAAACATGACCGACTACGGACATTTAGAATAATAAACATATTCATGGATGTATACATGCTAAAATGAATATAACTCAAAATACAACAAGTAGATAAAGAGTTAAATATTACATTGTTTCAAACTTTTAATACTAAACAGATCAATTCCAGTCACTAGAATATCGAAGTCCTAAGGCACAAGTATGGCTTTCATGCTTTGCCCTCTCAAGGAGCTTCGTGAGTGGATCCGCAATGTTTTGACCGGTGTGAACTTTATGAATACATATTTTCCTTTTTCAACTTCATCCCTTATGTAGTTGAATTTCCGCTCAATGTGCCTAGCCTTTTGAAGAGGACAAGGTACCTTGATTTATGCAATTGTACCCTCATGATCACAAAAGATTTCTAGGGGTCTTGAATGGTAGAGACCACCCCAGGTAGGCTATAAATTTCTTTATCCATGCAGCTTCCTAAGCTGCTAATGATGCGGCTATGTATTCGGATTTAGTAGTGGACAATGCTACTCCATTCATAATGAAGACATACCCCCATTGTGATCTCGAACGGATTGGAACTCGCATCCGTGTAACCCTTTACAACGAGTTCCTCTTCATGAGATCCATATATTAGAAACATTTCCTTAGTCCTCCTAAGGTATTTCAATATACTTTTAATAACCATCCAGTGGCTATTACCTGGATTCTACAATATCTGCTTGTCATGCTTAACACGCATGACACGTCTAGTCTAGTGCATATCATCTCATACATGATGGATCCTATAGCAGATGCATATGGGATGTCCTTCATTCGATCTTGCTCGTCCTTTGAGCTTGGACATTGAGACGTACTCAAAATTGTCCCTCTTTGAATAGGTACCATACCTTTCTCAAAGTCTTTCCATCTTGAACCTTTTCAAGACTTTCTTAATATATGCACTTTCATTTAAACCTATCAACCACCTCGATCTATCCCTATACATCTTTATTCAGCTTCACCGATTTTATGGAAAAACAACTTCCAAGCTAGGTTTTAACACCTTCCATGGTTAGAATATCATTTCTAAAAGGTAGTATGTCATCAACATACAATACTAAGAATGTTATTATGCTCCACTAGCCTTCGTATATACACAAGCCTCGCCAGCGTTCTTGATAAAACCAAATTTCTTGATCTCTTCATCAAAACGTTGATTCCAACTTCTCGATGCTAGTTTCAATTCATAGATTGAGTTCTTCAACTTGCATACCTTTTTGGATATTACGGACCGACATAACCATCAAGCTGAACCATATGGACAGTCTCTTTGAGATGTCCATTAAGAAAAGTGGTTTTGACATCCATTTGTCAAATCTCATAGTCCTAATATGTAGCTATGGGAAATAATATCCTAATTGACTTTAGCATTGCCACAGGCGAGAAGATTTCATCATAATCAACCCCTTGATTTTGAGTGAAACCTTTTGCTACAAGTCTTGCTTTGTAAGTATTCAAATTTCCATATATATCCATTTTCTTCTTGAAACCCACTTGCATCCAACTGGTTTGGAGTTAAGTGGAGGGTCAACCAATTCCCAAACTTGATTGTCATACATGGATTGCATCTTAACGTTCATGGCATCCATCCATTTGTTACAATCCGAATTGGACACTGCTCATGGTACGTAGTTAGCTCATCGGAGTCAACCACATAGCATCCATTCATGAAAAATCCATATCTTTCATGTGGAATGCTAACTCTACCAGATCTGCGAGTGTTTTGTGTGTATTGATTAACCTTTTGATCATCATCAACAACCTCTTGTTGATTTCTAGTGTCAACCAAACGTGTATCGGCTTGTGGATCTTGATCCTCATCAAATTCCACTGTTCTATACGTTATTCATTCCATAAGGAACCTAGTTTCCAAGAACACGGCCTTTCGTGTAATAAATACTCTTGCTCTGTTGGATTAAAGAAGTAGTATCCTATACAGTCTTTGGGATATCCATGATATATACACTTAGTGAATCGACTATCTTGGTCAGGGCCATATTCAAAATACGAGCCACGGAGAGCATTGCCAAACCCCAAAATGATAGAGGTAGTGAGCTTATAGCCATCATAGATCGAACCATATCCAGTCGGGTTCGGTTTCTACTTTCAGACACAACATTATGTTGTGGTGTTCTAGGTCGGGTAAGATGTGAGACGATCCCATAACCTTTTAGATGGTACTGAAAAGCATCACTGAGGTATTCACCTTCTCTGTCTGAATGAAGAACTTTGATAATTTTATAGAGTTGATTTTCTACTTCATTCTTGAAGGTTCTGAACATTTCATAAGCTTCATGTTTGTGTGTCATCATGTACACATAACCATAGCGACAATAATCGTCGGTAAAGGTAATGAAGTATCTTTAACCATTTCTAGTCATTGTCTTTAGAGGGCCACATACATCCGAATGTATGATACCCAATAAGTCCTTTGCCCTCTCGTTAGTGCCACTAAAGGGCGACTTGGTCATCTTACCTTGTAAACAAGAGTCACACTTGTAAAATGAAACGTTTTCATTTGTTTTTCAATAGACCATTCTTTTGAGGTGTTTGAATCCGATTCTTGTTTATGTGACCAAGACGACAATGTCAAAATTAAGAATCACTTAAACCCATTTTAAGTTTCTTGGTGCTTGTTTGGTATAATGAGCTATTATAGGATGAATCATCATGAACCAATTCATAGATTCCATTAAAAGGCGTAGCCTTGAAATAAAATACATCATCCATACAAACATAAATACCATTGTTAACAAACTTTAATTCTTAACCACATTGTTCTAAAAGGGAAATCAAAATTATGTTCCTAGTCTAACTAGGAGCATACAAAATATTCTTAAGAACAACTTCCAAACTATTTAAAAGTTTCAAAATATTGTCTCTTTGGGCTTCGACATCAACTTTTGCTCCATTGCCCATGTAGAGACTTGTGTCTCCCTTATTGAAGTGCTTATTTCTTTTGAACCCCTGCAACAAATTGCAAATATGAGTTCACATCCGGTATCCAATACCCATGTGTTTGAAGAAATAACATTTCAACCAATGTGAATTACGAAAGTTGTACCTGAGGTTTGCCCAGCATCCCTTTTCCAATGTCCTATCTCTCCACACTCAAAGCATGGAACGCTCTCCGTTACCTTAGGCTTCTTAAGCTTAGGTTTTGGAGGTTCCGCTTTAGCCTTTCCTTTCCCCTTTCCTTGGAGGTACCCGTTTCCTTTAACAACATTTGCCTTGGGATCACGGAATAGCCTTTTATTATTGCCTTCCTCATTGATCGAGAGAACAGGTAGAACCTTTCTACCCATTCCTGCCTCAGCTGTTTTGAGCATTGCATGAAGCTCACCAATGCTCTTGTCCTACCCGTTCATATTGTAATTCATTATGAACGTCTCAAACCTATTGGTTAGGCCATTAAGGATCAAATCCATGGCCAACACCTTTGAGACGGGACAATTAATCCCCTCGAGGTGATAAACGTGGCTTTTCATCTTAAGAACATAAGATGATACCGATTGGGTTTCTTCCATGTGACACGCATGAAGCGCTCGAACCGTTTCGAAGCGCTCTGCCCTAGCTTGTGGAAAGAACATTTCCTTCAACTGGGTAATTATGTCATATGCCCTAAGATGCTCCAAATCCTTTTGGAGTCCGGGAATCATAGTTCCCAACATGAGGTAGGAAACCTGCATGGAATCCTTAGTGTATTGAAGCCAATCTTCATAGGCCTCAACATCCTTAGGGTCGGGTTGGTTAGGAATAGGATCGTCAAGGACATATGCCCTGTTCTTTTGCTTGAGAACAATTCTTAAGTTTTGATACTAGTCCATAAAGTTATTATGGTTAAGACGATCCCTTTCTAAGATGGTTCTTAGTGATAGGGTAGGGACGGTCGGGGTGGTAGCATTGTTGTTTGCGGCCATTACTACAAAATTAGAAAGTTCATTTTAGTATTTCTCAAAAATTGCATTTTAATTATTAATACCCTTTACACGTCTCATAGACAAATAATACTTAAAATCTAGAATCCAACATTACATTTAAATGATGGTTAGGTGACCTTTATCCCATTATTTAAATTACAAGGTAGTCAACATTTGACAATTGCAACCTATTGCAACTTCTAGCTTTATGGGATTGGTTAAACATCTTATGTTTAGTCGGCATGTAAAATCCCATCAACACCATTGTATGCCATGTTTTGGTGACCCTACGTACATACACGTGTGAGTTTACACATAAAAGTGGTTAGGTGCCTTTATCCCACAAATATGTTAAGCTCACCTCAAACACACAACCCCTAAAAATGGTTAGGTGACCTTCATCCCACAAGTAGTTCTCAAGTGATATGAGTGTCGTGTAAAAGGATGATGTTGGACTTGTTTCCAAAGGGATTTAAGTTTCCATTAATTCTAGTTATGAAAACTCTATGTACCTTGTATTTGCATGCTTTCAAATACATGGTACCCTATGGTTCTCTTTCAATAAAACCTCTTTTATTTTGAAATCATTAATCCTTTTAATAACCTTTTATTAGTCACTTAATGATTAGGAACCCAAAATAAATTCAACTTGTTATGATATTATTTGGATTCTTAAGCATATCCATATATCAAAGAATCAACATAAAATGAATAATCAAACAAGCATATATCAAACAACCACATGTGCATAACCATAGCCACTATGTTGACAACACTTGTTTGCCAACACAAGTGTTGTGATTTGGTCTTTCCTAAGGGTTGAACACAACACAAAGATGAGATCTCCAAAGACCCCCACTTGAACTTGCATCCAAATGCTTCAAGTCCTTTTCTGTGTCTTCCTTTTGTGCTTCCATCTTGTGCATCTTCTTTTACAAAATTTATATCCTAGTACAAATTTTCTAATAAAAGAAAACATAGTTAATCTATCTATTACATCACAAATGAATGAATAAATAAATTACATCCAAATACAAGCACAAAGGAATAATTATTACAACCCATAAGAATAAATACAATCAACACAAAACATCCATTCAAAGCCAAATCAACATAAGGTCAAGGATAGGTTATGCACCAATTTGAATCATCATATACAACATTCAAGAACCAAATAAATCCCCATATGACCCTAAATTTTCAGCAAACTTAAACCTAGAATTTAGGGTCTTTTGTCCAAACAAAAAACTTAATCAACCACTTGATATCTTTCTTTCAAGGTTTAATCACAAGCATGTTAGATATAACCTTGAAAGGTTGAGGATTTATAACATCACCAACAAAACAGCCCCTTTAGGTTGTTAAAGCCCCATAAAACCAATTTTACAAGGACAAATGAAACTAGTCATCCACATATCTGGCTCTAGATGCCAATGTTGGGTTTGTTGGACCATATCAAGTAGTATAACCATTTTATACTTGACATTATCATTTGTAATCTGAAAATCAAGGCTATTAACATATCATCAACAAACCCAAAAACATAGGATCATTTATATGTGTTTGAACTAGCTACCAACAACAAATAACAACCATAATAGACATACAAACTACCTTTTGTATGCTGCTGAAAAACGTGATGAAGGGAAATAATATGAGCTTCTTGAATGACCAAAACACCAAGGAGAGGTGTCCTTAAGCATCCATACCCACAAGCATCAAGCAAGCACCTAGTTGCTAGGATTTGAGGACCAAAACGAATCAAGAAGGCTGCTAGAGCCTTTGTTCCAGCCAAGAACTTCAACTCTTTCTTTCAAAAGAAGAGTTTGTGTTCTTGTGACCCTTTTGCATGTTAGAGAGGGAGAGAGAGAATGATGGAGTGTGTGTTTTTTTCCAAGAGTGTTCCAAATAAAACAAAAGTATTCAACCCCTCTAAGGGGCGGCCGAATCCCAAAAGTGATTTGGGATTTCCCCCCAAAACTCCCTTTTATTTTTATTAAACAATTAATTAGAATAAGTTATGCAATTACCCCTTTAATTATATAACTTATACACACACTCCTATTATTTGATGTTATTTAACCAAATTAAACAACATCAAATAATATCCATGGACAAAATATCTATATAGGTTGTTCAATCTCATATGCAACTTATTTAGAAAACCCATTTTCTAAATTGGTGTATTTATTTAATTGCATGATCATATCATCAATTAAATATTAATTGGTGTTTGCTAAGCTGTTATCGGGTATGACCTGACTTGGATTTTAATGTACTAACCACATCAATGTTCTATGTGTCTTGGGCATAAAGAATCCAACATTCACAACATCAATCACCTCCCAAACATTGAGGAAAATTTGGCTGTATAATCCTTAGGGGGAGTATTGTTGGACCCCTGAAAGGATCATACATGCCAACTCAATGGGTGATTTGATGATTGTTCTGCTGAAATCCCTTAAGTCCAAGAAGAAATGCAGATGAAGAATTTGATAAGAAGAATAAAGTATGGTCTCCCGCATTTGTCAAATCCGGAATGCATAGAACAAATACGGACAAGTATTTTATTCTTTTGCATTAACAAATGCGGAAGACCAAGGATAGATGTGGACAAGTACTTACTCTTTCGCATTGACTAATGCGGAAGAAAAAGTAAATGCGGACAAGACTTTGCTCATCCGCATTGACAAATGCGGATGACCGAACAAATGCGCACAAGTATTTGTTCATGCGCATTAACGAATGCGGATGACCAACACACTAATGCGGTTAATCAAGCAAAGAAATGCTCATCAAGTTAACTCATCCGCATTTGTCAATGTGGATGCACAAGCAAAGATGCGGATGAAGACTTAGACTAGTTCTGATGTAATTGGTGAGGGGTAGTTTAATCATTTTGTAAAAGGCATCTTGTCTACCTATAAATAGAATAGATACCTCGTACATGAGGTGACGGCTGATAGATAGAGAATTTTTGTTGTAATTATTATGTGTAATTTATCAACTTTCATATATCAATACAAAAGCATTTATGTGTATTTTTTCTTGCATTGAATGTTCTTTGATTGTTTGTTTCCACCACTCAATCATTGACTTGGTTACCATATTCAATTCACAGTAAGAATATCACTCTTACTCAACCCCACTCATCTATGAAAGACCTCAGGCCCAGTTACCTGCTTCGTGCATAATGTTCGGGGTAATGTACATATCAGTGGAAGTAATGAATGAACGAATGAAAGTAAGAATGTATGAAAGAATGAAAGTTAATGAATGAATGATGAAGATGATAATGATATTATCTATGTATATGTATGATGTATGATTGCATGAAAGTAAAGAAAAGGTTTTAATGAAAGTAAAGTATTGTTTTATTATAAAACCAGAACTCACTCAACATCGCTGACTTTTATGCATTTTCCAGTTGGTAGGTGGGCATTGCTGCGGATGGCACGGAGTAGCTAGTTGGCATTTTGAATGGCATTCTTTTGTTAATGTTTTTGCATTGTAATGCGAACAAATGATGTTTTGAAATGAACAAATGTATTAACTTGCAAAAGCATTTGTAATGATATGAAAAGTTAGTTTTATGTTTCCGCTGCAATGTTTTATGAATGACTAAATGTAAAGTATATGTTTTATGTGCGATGATTTACCAGCTATAAGCGTCGTGGGAACGGGGCCATACAAGTTGGAATCATAGCCAATGTTTAAGTGAAATGGGTAATTTTTCAAAATAAACCTTAACTTAAACTGAAAATGGGACGGAAAGGGAAGGGATGCCAATCTGAGTAGCTGCGTGCCATGAGGTATTTTCGTAAAGTTAACCGGTATTACGTGCGTATGTTATGTGGTTATGTGTTGCTGGTAGAATTAGATACTGATGTAGTCAGGATAGGTAATGCTTGGGGTATGAAGAGTAAAGTAAGTGGCTAATCACAACTGGCCACTGTAATTAGGGACTTACTATACTTGACATAAACAGAGCTATTTCCTTGAATGACCGTGTTGGTGTTTGAATCTTTCAGCATGTGGACGTGGTGCTGAACCACAGGTTACGAGAAGAAGGCCTAGGGACGAAAAGGTGGTTCATGAAGAACCAGAAACCCCTCATCCGGAGGGCGGAGATGAGAGGCTTACCTGAGAGCCTTAGTGAAGGAGACGGTTGTGGAGGAAGTGCATGAAGTCCTGCAGACGATCCTACCATCTGTGATGACCAAAGTGATAAAGGCAGTTAAAGAGGGGGAGAGAAGGGAAAGGAGTAGACCTACGGGCGAAAGAAGACAACCTGAGACTGAGACGGTTCTGTCTGATGACGAAGAGGAAGAGGGAGAAGAAGAGCCTGTGGAGGAGGCGGTACGAGGCTGTAACTACGGGGTGTTTATGAGATGCAAGCCCTCTACTTTTGATGGTAATGGCACTGTTTCTGCTGATCACCGGTGGGTGACAGAAATGAAGGTTGTACTTGATATCAGCGAGTGCCGAGAGGACCAGATAGTGAAGTTCGCTACCCACACTTTTGTGGACTCAGCTCTATGTTGGTGGGACAATATTGTCCAAGCTGAGGGCAGCAGGGCCATTGGGAGAATGAGATGGTTCGAACTGAAAAAGTTGGTGATTGAGGAGTTTTGTTCTGCCCGGGAAATGGACAAGGTTGAGAGGGAGTTTTTACAATTAGAGGCGGGAACGATGACAGACCAAGAGTACCCCACAAAGTTCAATGAAATGGCACGTCTGCTGCCGGATCAAGTGACACCTCTGTCACGGAAGATTAAAAGGTACATCCAGGGTTTGCCAGCGGACATTCGCAGGCACATGATCACCGCCCGACCGAGCACATTAGGTCAGCGGTGAATTTAGCAGGGAGATTGTATGATGAGAGGATTGTGGTGGTCATTGTTAAAGGTTGTCAAAAGGGTGGGGTGATAGAAACTGGAATGGGAAGAGGTTTGGTTGGGGTAGTTCCCGACGAGTAACAAGAAGGCACGAGTTGATGACCGTCGTGTAGTCACATCTAGTGCGGGGTCGAAAAAGTGTGGCAAGTGTGGAAAGGAGTACAGTGGCGAGTGTAGATGGGGGTTGAATGTTTGTTTCAAGTGTGGGAAGCCTGGTCATATGGCTTGAGACTGTGGAGGTATGAAGTGTTTCAAATGCGGGGAAAGTGGTCATATGAGTAGAGATTGTAAAGCCAAGAGCTGAGGGTTCTGGGGTGAAGAAAACCGGAGGTGAAGGACTAAGGGCGAGCGCCAGGGCATTCACGATGACACCGGAGGAAGCTAGGACGGACTCTGATGTTGTGTCCGGTACGGTTCTAGTGAACCAAACTTTAGCTTCTGTGTATTTGATTCAGGTGCCAGTAAAAGTTTTATTTCTGCTGCTTTCTGTGCTAAGCTGCCCGTAGTAGTAGACGTGTTGATGTGCCCTTCGAGGAAGAAACTGCCATAGGAAAGTTTTATTTCTGCTGCTTTCTGTGCTAAGCTGACAGGAGTTTGGTAATGTTTATAGGGATCGGGTTACTATGATCCCGAAGGTAATCTCAATGGTTTATGGGGATACGCCCACGCCACAACTGTCTGATGTACCGGTTGTGTGTGACTTTTTGGACGTGTTCCCAGAAGACTTACCAGGAGTGCCACCTGACAGAGAGATTGAGTTTCAGATTGATCTGATACTGGGTGCCCAACCTATTGCCAAGGCACCGTATCGGTTGGCCCCGACAGAGATAAAAGAGTTGATGGAACAGTTGCAAGAGCTGCTGGATAAGGGGTTCATTAGACTGAGTATCTCTCCTTGGGGTGCTCCGGTCCTGTTCGTGAAGAAAAAAGACGGTAGTATGAGGATGTGTATTGACTACCGTGAGTTGAACAAGTTGATGTTCAAGAACCGATACCCCTTACCGAAAATCGGTCATTTGTTTGATCAGCTTCAAGGTGCCAGTTGGTTCTCAAGAATAGACCTTTGATCTGGCTATCATCAACTGAAGGTGAAAGAGTAGGATGTTCCTAAAATGGCTTTTCGCACATGCTACGGTCAATATGAGTTTCTTGTCATGTCTTTTGGTTTGACCAATGCGCCAGCTGCTTTTATGGATGTGATGAATTGTGTGTGTCAGCCTATGTTGGATAAATCAGTGATTGTGTTTATTGATGATATCCTGATTTATTCGAAAAGCGAGATTGAGCATGCCCGTCATGCTCGCGAGGTTTTGGAGACATTGAGAAGGGAGAAACTGTATGCCAAATTCTCCAAGTGTGCCTTTTGGTTGCGTGAAGTTCAGTTCTTGGGTCATGTGGTGAATCCTGAGGGGATCATGGTAGACCCAGCTAAGGTGGAGGCAGTGATGCAATGGAAATCTCCAAAGACACCATCCGAGATTCGTAGTTTCTTTGGTTTGGTGGGTTACTATAGGAGATTCATTCAAGACTTTTCCAAGATCGCTTCTTCACTAACTAAGTTGACCTGGAAGGATGTGAAGTTTTTATGGGGTCAAGCTCAAAAGAAGGCATTCATGGAATTAAAGGCGAGGTTGACCCAAGCTCCGGTTCTGTCATTACCCGATGGGAGAGAAGATCTGGTGGTTTATTTTGATGCTTCTTACTCGGGGTTGGGGTGTGTACTAATGTAGAGAGGAAAGGTTATAGCTTATGCATCCTGAAAGTTGAAGGTTCATTAGGTCAACTACCCTACTCATGACTTGGAGCTGGCAGCCGTGGTCTTTGTGTTAAAGATTTGGAGGCAATATTTGTACGGAATGAAGTGCACCATTTTTACTGACCACAAGAGCTTGAAGTACTTCTTTGAGCAGAAGGACCTGAACATGAGACAAAGAAGATGGTTGGAGCTCATAAAAGACTATGATTGCGAGAACTACTACCATCCGGGCAAAGCCAACGTGGTAGCTGATGCCCTTAGCCGAAAGGAGAGGCCCAAGCTGATTCAGGTTAAAGCTTATCAGCTGATCATGACCTCTAATGTGATGAAGCAGGTCAAAGAGTTTCAAGATGAGGCACTGAAAAAAGATCATCTTAACTCTGAGAGAATGAGAGGTCTGGTCATAGAATTAGGTGATAGCACGCTCGGTGTTAGAACTCGATTCGAGAGAATGTGGGTTCCTCATTTTGGGGATCTACGGGTGAAGATTTTAGATGAAGGTCACAAGACTCGATACTCCATTCATCCAGGTGCCACGAAAATGTATCAAGATATGAAGAAAGATTATTGGAGGCCAGGTATAAAGCATGATGTGGTGGAGTATGTGAGTAAGTGCCTTACTTGCTTACAGGTGAAGGCCAAGCATCAAAAGTGGTATGGGAAATTCCAACGTTTGGATATACCGGAATGGAAGTGGGAGCACATCACCATGTATTTCATTACAAAGCTGCCACATACTCCGAAAGGGTACGATGTCATATGGGTGATTGTGGACCGTTCGAAGAAGAGTGCTCACTTCCTACCGATTCGTGAGATATATTCATTCGAGAGGTTGGCTGATCTGTTCATCAAGGAGATTGTAACTCATCATGGTGTGCCGGTGTCCATTGTGTCTGATCGTGACACCTGGTTTACATTTAAATTCTAGAAGAAATTCCACGATGTCATGGGAAAGAGGTTACATATTAGCACGGCTTATCATCCTAAGACTGATGGTCAGTCAGAAAGGACCATTCAGACCTTGGAGGACATGCTTCAGGCATGTGTTATTGATTTTGGGGGAAGTTGGGATGACCACTTACCGTTAGCTAAATTCTCATACAACAACAACTATCATGCCAGCATTGGTATGCCACCATATGAGATGCTATACGGTAGGAGATGCAGAACACCCATTTGTTGGGGTGATACTGGTCAGAAGGAATTGGGGAGCGTCGAGGTAATCGAGGCTACGCTGAGAAGCTTGAGAAGATCAAAGCCTTCATGAAGGCAGCCAAAATTAGACAGAAGTTGTATGCTGAAACAACGCAGACCGATTGAGTTCCAGTGGCTGACCGGGTTATGTTGAAGGTCTCACCTTGGAAGGGTATCATTCGTTTCCGAAAGCGGGCCAAGTTGAGCCGAGATACATAGGCCATTTTCGAATCATTGCTCGAGCAGGAGAGGTGGCCTATAGACTAGAGCTACCAGAAGAGTTAAGTGGAATTCACCTGACATTCCATGTATCTCATCTGAGAAAGTGCTTAGCTGATGAAGACATGAGTGTTCCACTGGAGGATATCAAAGTAGACAAACAACTTAGTTATGTGGAGCAACCAGTGGCAATCATTGATCGAAAAGAGAAGAGGCTGAGAAATAAAGTGGTTCCTCTTGTGCGTGTATAGTGTAAGCAAAGGAAGGGATCCAAGTCTACGTGGGAGACTAAAGAAGAGATAAGACGGCATTACCACTATTCTTTGAGGAATAGCATGTTTCGGGGCGAACCTATTTAAGGGGGTGGACTTGTAAGACCAAGTTATTTTGAAGTCAAGGAAAGAATGAATAAAGTGAAAAAAAGAAAGAAAAGAAATAAAACCCAAGTCTAGGGTAAAAAGTGTCAAAGCAGACAAAATGTTGAAAACTAGGTGTAAAAGGTGGAAATGGGCCATATGCACATACATCACTGATCTTTGGTTTTTAGAGAGAGAGAGAGAGAGTAGCTGGGAGCAGCAAAATTCTCGGTTTTGAAGGAAGAAAAAGATTTCGAATTCATGGTAAGAATTCATGTTTTTATTTCTTAACCGGTTATGTCCTCAGGTTATACTTATGAGTGTTCGTATGTGTTCGGGTATGTTTTTAGTGGGTTTCTAGGCGGTTGAATTCTATTTGCAAACAAGTTGGAAAAAGCCATACTCAAGAGCTGTAAAGGTGAGTTCTAGGACCCCTCTTAACCTTTTTAACTAATTTTAGGGCTGGAAATGCATGAATATATGTTTTCATTAAGCTGGGTTTCGGACCCGTATGTTCATTTGGTATATGTGAATGTATGATATGATGTGTGACTATGTTCATGTTTGATGAGGTATGATGATTTTTCTTAGACTTAGGATGTATGATTTAAGCTTAGAACATGATGAACGGTGAGTTGAAATTGAAATCTGATGTTTAAGGCTCATATGTTAAGTTTTAGAATCTGCATAAGTGTTGAAAAGTTAATGCGGATGAGTAATGGGAAGAAATGCGGATGAACAGTTATGCGGATGAGTATTAACTGCTATGTAAGTAAATGCGGATGAACAGTTAATGCGGATCATGTCAATGCGGATGAGCATTGACTAAGTATGGAAATGCGAATGAAGTCAATGCGGATGAAGTAAGTCAATGCAGATGAAGTAAGTCAATGCGGATGGGGTAAGTCAATGCGGATGAAAGTCAATGCGGCATGAACATTGACTAAGTTTGAGAAATGCGGATGAATATTGACTAAGTAAGGGGAAATGCGGATGAGTAAGGCCAATGCGGATGAACAAATGCGGATGAAGTAAGACCAATGCGGATGAACTATAGCAAATGCGGATGAACTATAGGAAATGCGGATGAACACTTAGACTTTTCTAACTTTGTGAGAAAAAGACAAATGTAGGCTTTGACTTGAGATGTTCCCGGGGATTCATGTAAGTTTACTTTTGAGGTCATAGATGTTAAGATGGGCATGTAGTGATGTGTAATTGATGCATATGCATGATTATGATGTATGAAGTTGAATGATTATGCATGTTATGAATGTATGACGATGCCCTGTATGATGATGATGACTGAATGTTATGTTCCTTGTAATGTATGTTTATCTTTCCGTGGCTTTACGCATTATCTTAATGAATAAACCGAAAGTATTATATAATGTAAAGTGAAAGATAATGAAAGACGAACATGATGAACGAATAGACAAATTAATGAACGAATGAATGTAAGAAGGCTTGCAAGCAAATGTATGGAGGTGCACACCCAATGAAGGTGTTTGCTCAACGGTGTGCGGGTTAGCTACCCTGAAGGATGTAACTGGGGTCCAATATTTGTGATTGACCATATGTATGGGATCCTTGTCGCTTGAACTAGGTACTAGAGTCAGCCTTGTGCACAATGTTCGAGGTCTATGAAAGACCTCAGGCCCAGTTACACGCTTCGTGCACAATGTTCGGGCTATAGCATATGGCAATGATCCGGACTGAAAGAGAGAAGATAAATGGTGAATGTACTTGCCCTAGGTACTAGAGTCAGCTTTGTGCACAATGTTCGAGGTCTATGAAAGACCTCAGGCCCAGTTACCCGCTTCGTGCATAATGTTCGGGGTAATGTACATGTCACTGGAAGTAATGAATGAACGAATGAACGTACGAATGTATGAAGAATGAAAGTTAATGAATGAATGATGAAGATAATAATGATATTATCTGTGTATACGTATGATGTATGATCGCATGAAAGTAAAGAAAGGTTTTAATGAAAGTAATGTATTGTTTTATTATAAAACCAGAACTCACTCAGCATCGCTGACTTTTATGCATTTTCTAGTTGGCAGGTGAGCCTTGCTGAGCATGGCACGGAGCAGCTACTTGGCATTTTGAATGGCATTGTTTTGTTAATGTTTTTGCATTGTAATGCGAACGAATGATGTTTTGAAATGAACGCCTGTATTAACTTGCAAAAGCATTTGTAATGATATGAAAAGTTAGTTCTATCTTTCCGCTGCAATGTTTTCTGAATGATTGAATATAAAGTATATGTTTTATGTGCGATGATTTACCAGCTGTAAGCGTCCTGGGAACATGGCCTTACATCAAATTTATAATTAATGTTTGGTTCATTAGAGCTAGTTCATATATTGGTGCTTGGCATAAAATGTTTTGACACATTACTTGTCATAGATTCAGGCAAAGAACATAGTTATTGTTTATAGAAGGTGCCACAGCATTATAACCCAACCCAGACCTATTCTTTGATTCAATAAGAGAATTTAATAATTTCTCATATTGCTGAGATGAGAGCTGAAACTTCTGAAGTTTCACTTTAACTGATGCACGATCAGTCATGGATTTGGTTAAGGAAGTGGTCAGATGCTCAACTTGTGCTTTCAAGCTGTAATTTTCAGAAACAATTTTGTCTAAATCCTTTTGTAAAGAGTTAATTTTAATTTGATATAATTTATGTTCTCTTACATGAGATTCATTTAAAATCTTTGTTTCTTTAACTTTATGAGCTAATTGTTGAGCACGGACTCTATATCTTTCTACTTCCTCAACACATACTGATGAACATAACCTGTCTCTTACCTCACATGCCATGGGTGGAACTTTGTTTCCATGTGAGCCATTAGAGCTTGATTTCTTCTAATACTTCCTTCTCATACAAACTCCAGACATAGTTCCATTTGGAAGAATGATCATCCCAGATTCTTTTGAGTTGTTAGTTCCTGCTGGTGTACTGGTGGCTAGTGGGGATGAGTTGGCCAGTTGTGGTTGTATGAATAATCTTTGAGTTGATGAAGGTGGTTTTGCCTGATGTTGTTGATGTTGAGTTGAATCAGCATTTTGTTGATTACATTCTCTAGAAAAGTGTCCATAGAGATTGCACTTGCAGCAGCCACATTCTTGTTTCTTCTTAGATATTGTTTGGCTCTATAAGCAATAATTGTAATTTGCCATTGTAGATCTATTTCCTTCACTACATCCGAGGTAATTCTTCCAAATCTTGTTGACACATGTTGGCAATGGGTAATGAACTTCCTAGGTATGCTTGAAAGATTGAACTCAAAGTTCCAAAAGCTGCTTTTTGTTCTTCAGAGTCTAAAATAACAGTGCTAGACTCTGATTCTTTGTTGTTGATGGTTTTTCGGATGATTTATGTCTTTGATCATCTGTTCTATATTTCTCTTTCTTTGACTTACTTTGAGAAGATTTCTTAGGAGGTTTCGAAGCATAGAAACTTGTTTCCTCTTCATCTTCACTCAAAGTACAAGAGTTATCACCATCATTATTGGACATGAAGGCACTTCTAGCACTTCTTGTTTCTTTAAATTGATACGGTGATAATGAGTTCTCACACTCTTGTTTCTTGATTTCTCATACATTTCAAGAGCCTCAACTTTAGCCACTAGAGTATCTACTCCGACTGCTTTGAGATCTGTAGTATTCTTGAACATGGATATAGTTTGCTTCCCACTTTCTGGTAAAGTATGGAGCATTTTCTTGTTCAGTTCCTCATTTGTGTATTTCAACACCAGAATGTTCATTTTTGTGACAAGTTGTATAAACCTGTGGAGTTGTTGAGGAATTGATTCACCCTCAATATGATGAAATGTTTCATATTATGAACGCAGGGTATCCTTTCTAATGCTTCAGATTTCAGCACTCCCTTCATAGAGTGTATGTAGAATCTTCTACAAGGAATTTGCTCTTTTGTAGTTCCCACATTTGATCAATATTTCTTCTCGTAAAGCCATACTAAGAAAGCTATATGCATTAATATCAACTTTAATCTTCTTAATATCATCAGGTGATAAATCTTTCATGCTTATGGGTTGATTATTATCATTATAATCTGGCCTGAGGGTGGGTGAAATATAAGGACCTTCTATTGTAGAAACCCATAAGTCAGAATCTATATAATTTACATGATTCCTGAACTTGATTTTCCAGGAAGAACAAAATGTTCATGCGTAGATATTTCTTACACTTGGTCAATTTTCAGCAATTCACCAATTATAATGTTTTGCCTGCAAACATACATAAATCAACACACATATATATGGGTTAACCTATACATTTAATGCATACACAATAATGAATTACAACTATTCATTACAAATATTATTACTATAATTTATTATTTTTGTTATTATTATTATTAACCAATATTAGTTTATTAACTTTTTCATTAACTGAAAAACAAGTTAAGAGATAAACATAAGTAATCCATAAATTCCATGACGAGCATAACTAACTTTACAATAATTTAACAAAGTTAACTTCTAATTTAACGAAAATCTGAGATGTTACAATCTCCCTAATTTAAAAAAATTTTGTCCCCAAATTAAGAATGAAGTCACACAAATAAACACTGGTATTTCTTCCTCATGTGCTCCTCACGTTCCCAAGTAAATTCAGCGCCATGTTTATTCTCCTAAAAAACCTTGACAATTGGGGTAGTTGTGGTTCTAGTCTTCATCACAATGTGATCCATGATCTCAATGGGTTTCTCAAGAAAGTGTAATGACTCGTCGATCTGGATATCATCCAACTGAACATGCAGGCTTTTGTCAGCCAAACACATTCTCAATTTTGAGTTGTGGAACATAGGATGAACTCCACTAAGGTCCTACAAATCTTGGAGCCAGTTTACCCTTCTTTCCAAAGTGAACAACACCTTTCCATGGTGAGACTTTTAGAAGAACCATATCTCCAACTTGGAATTTCAATGGCTTACGTAGCTTATCAGCATAACTCTTTTGTCAACTTCTTGCCACTTCAAGGTTCTTGATGATTATAAAGACTTTATCGGTTGTTTCTTGTATAAGTACACGACCAGTGACGAAGGTTTTCACCAATGTGCGTCCAGCAGATCGGTGAACGGCATTTACGACCATAAAGTGCTTCGAATGGTGTCATCTTGATACTCCAGTGGTAACTATTGTTATACGAAAATTCCGCGAGCGATAGATATGTATCACAATTACCACCAAATTCAAGGACACTTTAACATTTGGTTATTCCCATAAAGTAAATAAAAGAAGAAAACATCAATAAATCCAAGTGGAGGGGTTAAAAATACAAAAGGGGACCAAAAGTACAAAAGTTGGTGTAATGGTGGGCATGGCCGCCCACCCTCTCTTCACATCACCTTTTCACTCAGTTTTAGAAAGAGTGAGAAAATAAACTTTCGGGTTTGAAGAAGAAGAAGAAGAAGAGACTTAATTCAAAGTAAGAATTCGAAGTTTTTAAGTGTTTATGTTGGGTTTTGTCTCGGTTATGTGCTTATGTGTTTGTGTGTGTGTTCGTGTGTGTGTGTTTGGTGGGTTTCTAGGTGTTTAAACTCATTTGCATACGGGTTAGAAGGAAGGTACACCCAAAGTTGCACAAGGTGAGTTCCTAGACCCCGGTTTTACTTGTTTTAAAATCTTTGGGGCTGAAAATGTGTTTAAATGATTTTTCAGTGTTTATGTATGTATACCCGTATATTTTATGCATGTTTGATGATGATTCTTAGATGCTTATAGGTTGTTCATGTTTAGAATAGCCTTGGTAACCTTAGAATAAATAGGCTGATGTTTGGGTTCAAAAATATCCTAGAAACATGTTATGCAAAAGGTCCATGCGCCTGGAAATGCCTTAGAAATGTCTTAAGTGTAACTCATGTGCCCAAATAGTATCGATGCGCCTAAACACTTAGAATTTATTACAAAATTTTTGGGAGTCTGTGCTATTAAGGTTTTTGACCGAGGTTTGACTAGGGCTTGTTAATGCTTAATTTCGTGCATGATTATGACTGTTTTATGATTGTTCAATATTATTATTATTATTACTATTAGTGTGTGACTTTACGTGGTGGGTTTATTATCGTAACATAATGTATTACTCATAATAATAAAGCAAAAGAGCAATAAAGAAGAGAATTGGAACTTAATTAAAATGTTAACAAGTCTTGCAAGCTTATAGGAGGTGCACGACCATGTTGTCTTTAGCTCAAATGTGATGCGGGTTAGCTACCCTATGATGCTCACGGGGCAAGTCAATTGAGATTGGTGGACCTTTGAAGCATACTGTAGGTGACTAGGCCAACCTTGTATACAGTATTTAGAGCCCATTGAGGGAACACAAGGCCCAACACCATTTTCCCCGCGCACATAGTTTAGGGTATTGCTCATTGGTCCACATAGACAGTGCAAGATAAAGATAAAAGAGTACAGACTAAACAAGGCATACAGTAAAGAGAAGAAGCATTATCTGATTGTATAGTTTATGCGTGCTCACGTATAAAGAGATGAAGTTTCATAAAAAGAGTATTTTCATATGTATACCTTACAAACAGTATTTTAAGACTTTTAAAACTAGAACTCACTCAGCAACGGTGACTTTTATACATTTTCAGTTGGCAGGTAAATATTGCTGAGGATGGCATGAGGGTGAAGCTACTCGCCAGGAAAAGACTGACATCCATTCATACTTATTATTGATGTTGTTTTCTAACGCAATTAAGCAATTCTTTCGTATTTGATTAAACAATATGATATTGCTCAACAACAGTGTTTTAATGAGATGAATGGATTTTGTTAAAAATAATTCTGCTGCTTAAGCTTGTAAACTTATAATGTTTAATGTATTTAATGCTGTGAATAACCAACTGTGAGGTCTCCGGGAATGGGGCCTTACAAGTTAGTATCAGAGCCAAAGTTTAAGAGAATTGGGTTAAATAAATTTTAAAAAAACTAAACTTAAACTGAAAATGGGACAATTGGAGGGATGTCAGCCGATGTAGCTACGTGAAAATGGTGCACTTCATCTCGTAGAGATAGTGCCTCCAAATCTTCAATTCAAAGACCACGACTGCCAGCTCCAAGTCATGAGTAGGGTAATTGACCTCAAGAACCTTCAACTGTCAGGATGCATAGGCTACCTTCCCTCTCTACATTAATACGCAACCCAACCCTGAGTAGGAAGCATGAGAATAAACCACCAAATCCTTGCTTCCTTTGGGTAATGACAAGACAAGGGCTTGGGTCAGTCTTGCCTTCAACTCCTCAAAAGCCCTTTCTTGCTCTTGACCCCACACGAACTTCATATCCTTACGGGTCAGCTTAGTTAGTGGAGAAGCGATCTTGGAAAAGTCTTGGATGAATCTTCTGTAGTTGCCCGCCAAACCCAAGAAACTACGAATCTCAGACGGCGTCTTTGGAGACTTCCATTGCATCACTGCCTCCACCTTTGCGAGGTCTACCATAATCCCCTCGGGATTTACCACGTGGTCTAAGAATTGAACTTCGCGCAACCAGAACGCACACTTGGAGAATTTGGCATACAACTCTCCCTTCTAAATGTCTCCAAAACCTCCCGAATATGACCGGCATGCTCATCTTTGCTCTTCGAGTAGATCAGGATATCATCAATGAACATAATCACTCATCTATCCAACATCGGCAGGCACACTCGATTCATGGAATCCATAAAGGGCAGCTGGCGCGTTAGTTAGACCAAAAGACATAACGAGGAACTTGTAGTGTCCATAATGCGTACGGAAGGTTGTCTTAGGAAAGTCTCGTTCCTTCACCTTCAATTGATGGTAGCCAGATCATAGATTTATCCTTGAGAACCAACTGGCACCTTGGAGCTGGTCGAACAAGTCATCAATCCTTGGTAACGGGTACCGATTCTTCACCGTCAACCTGTAATTGGCTCTGTCCTTTTATAGTCGAACAAGCTCTCCATAGTCAATGCACATTCGCATACTTCTGTCCTTTTTCTTTACAAACAACACCGGATCATCCCACGGAGAGATACTCGGTTGAATGAATCCCTTATCCATTAACTCCTGCAATTGGCTCATGAGTTCCTTCATCTCAACGGAGCTTATCGATATGGTGCCTTGGCAACGGGTTGAGCACCGGGTATCAAATCAATTTGGAACTCAATCTCACAAACCGGTGGCACCCCAGGTAAGTCTTCTGGGAATACGTCTGGAAAGTCGCACACCACTGGTACCTCAGACAATTGCGGTACCGACGCATCCACATCTTTTATGTATGCCAAGTAGGCACTACATCCACGTTTCATGCACTTTCCCGCCACCGTCATCGAAATCACCTTCGGGATCGTAGTAACGCGATATCCGTAAATCGTAACCAAACTCCCATCAGGCACAACTAATCAAATTATCTTCTTGCAACATACAATGTTTGCTTCATAGGTTGCTAGCCAGTACATCCCTAGTACTACATCCAATCCACCTAGGGGCATCACGTGTAACCTAGCAACAACCTACGACCTTCTATTTCTATAGCACAGTCCTCTATCATATCAGTAATTCTAGTGGGCTTGCTAGCGGTTTCTACATCGAATGGTTCACTGACATTTCTACTACTAATAGGCAACCTAGCACAGAAAGTAATGGAAAAAAACTCCTACTAGCACCGGAATCAAACAATACAGAGGCACAGGTTTGGTTTACTAGAAACATACCTGACACGACATCAGGATCAACTCTGGCTTCCTCCCGGGTCATGGTGTATTCTCTAGCACTTGCCATCTGCCCTCCTTCCTCCGGCTTCTTCTTCGCCCTATAGCTCTCCACCCTCGGCTTCTTGCAGTCTTTGGTCGCGTGGCCCTCCCCGCCACAGTTATAGCACTTCTGCGCCCTACAGTCTCTAGTGATGTGGCCGGGCTTGCCACACCTAAACCATACATTCATTCCCATCCTGCACTCACCGGTATGCTCCCTTCCACATCTGCCACACCTATTCCGCCCTGATCTTGACGACACCCCACGGTCGCCCACCTTCATCTTCTTGTTGTTTGGAGTGAAACCACCACGTCCAAACCTCTTCCCATTCTAGTTCTTACCATCCTCACTCATCTTCTTCCCTCCAGCATAGTTTCCTCTCGATCATCATACAATCTACCTGCCAATACACCACTGATCGAAAGGTACCTGGCTGAGCAGCAATCAGGTGTCTGCGAATGTCAGCCGTCAGTCCCTGGATGTACCTCTTGATCTTTCTTGACACCACCGTCACCTCATCCGGCACCAGCCTCGCCATGTCGTTGAATTTAGTGGTGTACTGCTGGTGGGTCATGGTTCCCACTTCAAGTTGCAAGAAGTCCCTCTCGATTTTATCAAGTTCCTTGTCAGGATAGAATTCCCCGACCATCGACTTCTTCAGTTCACTCCACCTCATCCTTTCGATTGCCCTGGTACCCTCAGCTTGGACGATATTGTCGCACCAACACAACGCTGAATTAACGAAAGAGTGAGTTGCGAACTTCACCTTCTGGTCCTCGCGGCACTCACTGATCTCCAAGACTGCCTCCGTCTCCCTCACCCAGCGGTGAGCGGCAGCAGCATTGCCATTGCCATCGAATGTCAGGGGCTTACACCTTTGGAATGCCCCATAACTGCACCCTTCGGTCGCTACCCCCACTACATCATCCTCCTCCTCATCGGACAACACAGTCTCAGGCTCTAGTTGTTCCTCCTTCCCTCTGCTTCCCTTGCCCGTTGATCCCTTTCTAGTCTCCTTCTCCTTCCTCTCCTCGCTTCTCACATCCCTGATGACTTCAGTCACCACAGACGGTAAGACTTTCTACATGACCTGGTGTACTTCATCAACAATCGCCTTCCTAGCTGAGGGATTCAAGCTAGCATTCTTATTCTCTTCGCTCCAGCCATGAACCTCAGGGTTCTCATGGGTCGTCTCAGGAGCCTTACCACTACTCCTAGTCACACATGGATGACCTCTGCCTCTAGGACTCTTGGAAGATTTCTGTCCAGCCATCCTCTAGCACGCTATAAGATTCAAACACTAACGCGGTCATTCAAGGGAGTAGCTCAGTTTATGTCAAGTATAGTAAGTCCCTAATTACAGTGGCCAGTTGTGATTAGCCACTTACTTTACTTTTCATACCCTAAGCATTTCCTATCCTGACTTAATCAGCATCTAAATCTACTAAAGGCACATAAATCAGATAGCATGCACACATAATACTCGTTAACATTAAGAAAGACATACCTGATGGCATGTAGCTACTCGGGCTGACATCCCTCCAATTGTCCTATTTTCAGTTTAAGTTTAGGTTTTTTAAAATTTATTTAACCCAATTCTCTTAAACTTCGGCTCTGATACCAACTTGTAAGGCCCCGTTCCTGGAGACCTTACAGTTGGTCATTCACAACATTAAATACATTAAATATTAGAAGTTTACAAGCTTAAGCATCAGAATTATTATAACCAAAGCCATTCATCTCATTAAAACACCGTTGTTAAGCAATACACTATTGTTTAATCGAATACAAAAGAATTGCTTAATTGCATTACAAAACAACATCAATAATAAGTATGAATGGATGTCATTCTTTCCCTGCCGAGTAGCTTCACCCTCGTGCCATCCTCAGCAATATTTACCTGCCAACTGAAAATGTATAAAACTCAGCGTTGCTGAGTGAGTTCTAGTTTTAAAAGTAATAAAATATTTTCTGTAAGGTATGCATATGAAAATAATCTTTTTATGAAAACTTCATCTCTTTATACGTGAGCACACGTAAGTATACAATCAGATAATGCTTCTTCTCTTTACTGTATGCCTTGTTTATTCTGTACTCTTTTAATCTTTAGCTTTCACTGTCTATGTGGACCAATGAGCAATACCCTAAACTATGTGCACGGGGGAAATGGTGCTGGTCCCTCTGTTCCCTCAAAGGGCTCTAAATATTGTATACAAGGCTGGCCTAGTCACCTAGGGTATGCTGCAAAGGTCCGCCAATCTCAATTGACTGGCCCCGTGAGCATCATAGGGCAGCTAACTCGTATCATAGTTGAACTAACGAAAACATGGTCGTGCACCTCCTATAAGCTTCCAAGAGTTGTTAACATTTTAATTAAGTAAGTTCCAATTCTCTTCTTTATTTCTCTTTTGCTTTATTATTATGAGTAATACTTTACGTTACGATAATAAGTACACCACGTAAAGTCACACACTAATAGTAATAATAATAATATGGAACAATCATAAAAAAATCATAATCATGCACAAAATTAAGCATTAATAAGCACTACTCAAACCTCGGTAAAAAACCTTAATATCATAGACTCCCAAAAATTTCATAATAAATTCTAAGTGTTTAGGTGCATCGATATTATTTGGGCGCACGAGTTACACTTAAAACATTTCTAAGGCATTTCCAGGCGCATGAGCCTTATTTAGGTGCATGGACCTTCTGCTTAACATGTTTCTAGGATATTTTCGAACCCAAACATGAAGCCTATTTGTTCTAAGCTTACAAGGCTATTCTAAACATGAACAACCTATAAGCATCTAAGAATCATCATCAAACATGCATAAAACATACGGGTATACATACATAAACACTAAAAATTGTTTAAACACATTTTCAGCCCCAAAGAGTTTAAAACAAGTAAAACTGGGGTCTAGAAACTCACCTGGTGCAACTTTGGGTGTATCTTCCTTCTAACCTGTATTCAAATGAGTTCAAACACCTAGAAACCCACCAAACACACACACACGAACACACACACAAACACATAAGCACATAACCGAGACAAAACCCAACATAAACACTTAAAAACTTCGAATTCTTACCTTGAATTAAGCCTCTTCATCTTCTTCTTCAAACCCGAAAGTTTCTTCTCTCACTCTCTCTAAAAACCGAGTGAAAAGGTGATGTGAAGAGAGGGTGGGCGGCCATGCCCACCTTTACACCAACTTTTGTACTTTTGGTCCCGTTTTACATTTCTAACCCCTCCATTTGGGTTTATTGATGTTTTCTTCTTTTATTTACTTTAATGGAATAACCGGATGTTACAGACAGAAAGGCATAGCAAGTCCTCCAAGGTTTGGATGGTTCACTCGGTTTGACCATCAGTTTGAGGATGGTAAGCCGTGCTTAGATCCAATTGAGTACCTAAGAGTTCTTGCATAGACGACCAAAAGTGTGAAGTGAAACGAGCATCCCGGTTTGATATGATGTGCAGAGGTACCCCATGAAGACTTACAATTTGATCAATGTATATACGAGCCAACCTCAATGTCTTGTAAGTGTCTCGTATGGGTATAAAATGTGCTGATTTGGTCAATCGGTCAACGATCACCCATATGCTATCATGTCCATGAGAGATTCGGGGTAGCTTAGTTATGAAGTCCATGGATTTGTGTTCCCACTTCCACATAGCAATATGAGGTTGCTCAAGTAATCCACTTGGACATTGATGTTTGGCTTTAACCTTTGTACATGTTAGGCAGTTAGCTACATAAGTCACTATGTCTTTCTTCATTCCAGGCCACCAATACTGACCACGTAGGTCCATTTACATCTTATCGGGGCTAGGATGAATAGAATAACGAGTTTGATGAGCTTCATTCATAATAAAGGTACAGATATTATCACCATTTGGAACCCAAATTCGATTCGCGAATACATCAACCCATCGGGTTTCGTCTCCAATTGAGTTAGAAGGTTATGCTCTAGTTCATCCTTCATTCTTCCTTCTTGTTGCACGACTTGCTAAGCCTCCAATATACTAGACTCAATGTCACTATCTATTCTCAAGTTTTATAGCAGTACGGTGGTCTCGTTGACATCTAGTCGGATCATAGTATCGAACTCTCCCAAAGTGTCAAACCATTGTCTTCTATTGTGAATTTCATGGAACGAGATCATCTTGTTATGAACCTTTCGACATAGTGCATCAGTCACAACATTGGCTTTACTAGGATGATAACGAATGTGACAATAGTAATCACTAATCAACTCCACCCAACGACGTTGTCTCATATTGAGATCTTATTAGTTAAAAATGTATTGAAGGCTTTTGTGATCGGTGTAGACAACGGATGTGTACCATACAGGTAATGTCTCCAAATCTTCAAAGCAAAAACAACAGCTCCAAGCTCGAGATCATGTGTTGTGTAATTCACCTCGTGGACCTCCAATTGTCTTGATGTATAAGCTATCACCTTCCCTCGTTGCATGAGATCACAACAAAGTGTAGGGTTCTATATGCCAAAGACACATAGAATATTGATGCGGTTAGTACGTAATGATCCAAGTCGGGTTATACCCAATAACAAGCTTAGCAAACACCTTTTAATATTTAATTGATGATATGATCATGCAATTAAATATTTACACCAATTTAGAAAATGGGTTTTTCTAAATAAGTTGCATATGAGAATGAACACCTTATTAGTATAATATTTTGTTCAATAATATTATTTGATGTCTTATCTAAATTATTTGGATAACACCAAATAATAATGAGAGTATAGTACTTATACAATTAAATGGTTGATTGCATAAACTAGTTACAAGACTAAATAATATATGTGTGTGTTAAATTTTATAAAAGGGAAGCCTCCCTTTTAAAAATTTTCGGCCCCCCCTTTATTTTCATTGGATCCTTGGCCTTGAAGTAACACACATCAATACTTGTCTTGTTTTTACCTTTTCTCTCATATCTCAATACATGCAAGAACACCAAAAGGGGATCTCTCTCTCTAAAAGCTACGGCCAGGAGCAGCAGCATAAGGGTTTTGAGAGCTATTTTGGTTGGTTTTGGTGTTGATTCTTCCTAACAAGAAGGTGCTTTGCAAGGAGGCTTGGGGTATACAAGCTTGAGGGCTCCTTCCTTGGAGTTTTGGCCGAAATTCTAGCATCCAATCACCCTTCTTTGGTCGACATTTCAGCTGGGAAAGGTAGTTTATCACAGCTTTATGTAGCTGTAATTTTATGTTCATAGCTTGTTTATTCACATATTATAGATCCTTTTGATTTGGGTTTGTTTTTCCTTCTTATAGCATCATTAACAACATGAAATTTTCAGATTATAAACATGTTATAATGCTATACTTCCGTTGCCTTTTTCAGAAAGTTTAAAAGGTTAAACTTGTTTATTTTGTGTTCTATCAAACCATCAATGGCATCAAGAGCCGGTTATGTAGATAACTTGCTTGTTCTTAGTCTTTAAAATCAGTTTTAAAGAAGTATTATCACTTATTATAGGCTGATTTTGGGCTGCTATATTTTGTATGAATGATTCCCCAAAACTTTCAAGTCATATCACACATGCTAGTGATTAGACCTTGAAAGATATATATATTATGAAATGTTAATTGTTTGGACAATGTTTAAAACCCAAAATTTCAGCTTATGTTGGCTGAAATTTGGTGGTTTTAAGTGGGGTTTCATTATATGTTTGGATGATATGATCATTGGATGTTAGTGTGTATAACCTAGCCTTTGGCCTTTTGATTTGGATGATTGGAATGGTTGGTTTTATTCATTCAATTGAGTTGTAATATTTATGTTTATTATTTGGGTTGTAATTATTTGTTCATTTGGTTATGTAATTAATAGATTAGGTGCATTTCTTTACTAGAAAAATGTATTAGGATACAATTTTGTAAAAGGAAGATGCACAAGATCAAGACCCAAAGATGAACATCAAAGACATGGAACTTGAAGAATATGGATGCAAGTTCAAGTGGGGGTCTAATGATGACCTCAATTTTGTGTTGATTTCAACCCTTAGGAAAGACCTTATGATGCCACTTGTGATGGCAAACAAGTGTTATCAACTTAGTGGCTATGGTTATGCACTCATGTTTGTATATTTATGCTTGTTTGAATGTTTGTTATTTGATTGTATGGTTGAAATTTTGACATGCATTACAAACTAATTAACAAACTTAACAAGTTATAAAAATGATGGTTCTTCATCATTAAAATGTAATAAAAGGTTATTAAAATGATTTAATGATTTTAAAGATTAAAATAGGTTTTAATCAAAGGACCATAGGGTACCTTGTATTTGAAAGCATGTAAATACAAGTACATAGAGTTTTCTAAAACTTGTATTCTGAAATCTCTAAAATTTTAAAAAACATCAACACCGTCCTTTTACACAACACTTGAGTCACTTGGGAACTCTTAGTGGGATAAAGGTCACCTAACCATTTTGAGGGAACTTGCGACTTGAGGTGAGAATGCCTTATTTGTGGGATAAAGGTCACCTAACCACTTATTTTGCCTTATTTGTGCCAAACTCACACGTAGGTGTAAGTAGGGTATCTTGATTTGCAAACCATGTCAAATGGATCACCTACGGTGTGGTTTCCAAATGGTGTTGATGGGATTAACATGCCGACTTCACATATGATGTTTCAAGTCGATCCCATATTTCTAGAAGTTGCAAATGGTTGCAACCGTCAATCGTTGACCACCTTATTAATTTAAATCGTGGGATAAAGGTCACCGAACCACAATTTAAATGTAATGTTGGGTTCTAGACTTTAATATAAAAATGACCTTAAAAGGCATTAGTTATTAAAAATAACAATATCAAAAATACTAAAATAGATCTTTGTTAAATTTTGTAGATGGCCACCAACAATGAAAATCACGATAACTCATCCGCGTCCAACCAATCATTATGAGCGATCCTCCAAAAGGAACGTCTAAATCATAACAACTTTATTGATTGGTATCGAAACTTGAGAATCGTTCTCAAGCAAGAGAGAAGATCATATGTTTTAGACGACCCTATCCCCGATCAACCTGCTGAGGATGATGAGGGGCCTACAACGATTAGCTCAAGTTCACTGAGGACTCTGTCCAAGTGTCTTGTCTCATGCTAGCGAGCATGACTCCGGATCTCCAAAAGGAGTATGAACATACAGAGCTTACGACATGATAACCCTGCTAAAAGAAACGTTCCAAACGCAAGCAAGGGTTGAGCGCTTCGAAACGGTTCGAGCACTCCATGCATGTGGTATGGACGACAACCATCTGTTTCATCTTATGTACTTAAGATGAAAAGTCATATTGATTGCCTCGAGAGGCTTAATTGTCCTGTCTCGAAGGAATTGGCCACGGATTTGATCCTTAATGGCCTTACCAAGAAGTTTGAGACATTCGTGTTGAACTACAACATGAATGCTTGGGACAAAAGCATTGGTGAGCTTCACTCAATGCTGAAAACGGCCAAGGCGGCCATGGGTAAAAGGGTTTTACCCGTTCTCACCATCAATGAAGGTGGGAACAAGAAAAGGCCTCATCCCACACCCAAGGCAAAGGTTACCAAGGGTAAGGGACCCGTATGGGGAGAAAGGAAAGGGGTGGCAAGGGTACCACCCAAACCACATGAGAAGAAGAAAAAGGTTGGTACTAATGACCCATGCTTCAAGTGTGGGGAGATTGGACATTGGGCAAGGAATTGTCCTATCCATCTCCAAGAGTTGAAAGCAAGGAGGGATGCCGGGCAGACCTCAGGTACAATATACATGATTCATATTGATCCTAATGTTACATCTTCAAACACATGGGTATTAGATACCGGATGTGGAACTCATATTTGCAATTTGATGCAGGGGTTCAAAAGAAGTAGGGACTTCAATCAAGGGGATGTTAGCCTCTTCATGGGCAATGGAACCAAAGTCCAAGTTGAAGCTCGTGGGGACTACATCCTAAAACTTCCAAGTGGCTTGGATGTTATTTTGAAGAATGTTTTGTATGCTCCTAGTTTGACTAGGAACATTATTCCTGTATCCCAATTAAGACATTATGATTATGTATTATCTTTTGTTGAAAATGATATTCATGTTTCTTTAAATGATATGTTCTATTTTAAAGCAATTCCCATTAATGGTATTTTTGAATTGGTTCATGAAAATGCTTTAAATAGTTCATTGTACCATACTAACACCAATAAACTCAAGTTGGATTTGAGTGATACCTATCTTTGGCATTGTCATCTTGGTCATATAAACAAGAAACGTATACAAACACTTCAAAAGAATGGTCTTTTAAAAACGAATGAATGTGATTCATTTGATGTTTGTGAATCTTGTTTACAAGGAAAAATGACTAAGGCACCCTTTAGTGGAACTAACGAAAGGGCAAAAGATTTATTAGGAATCATACATTCGGATGTATGTGGTCCTTTTAAACCAATGACTAGGAATGGTGAAAGATACTTCATTACCTTTACCGACGATTATAGTCGCAATGGGTATGTGTACTTATTAAGGCACAAAGATGAAGCTTTTGAAATGTTCAAAATCTTCAAGAATGAAGTAGAAAATCAACTCAACAAGTCGATTAAAGTTCTCCGCACCGATAGAGGAGGTGAATACCTAAGTGATGTTTTTCAAGATCATCTTAGGAGTTGTGGGATTGTCTCACAACTCACTCCACCTGGAACACCACAACATAATGGTGTGTCTAAGAGGAGGAATCGAACCTTATTGGATATGGTTCGATCTATGATGGCTAGAAGCACATTACCTCTATCAATTTGGGGTTTCACTTTGCTCTCTGCGGCCCGTATTTTAAATATGGCCCCAACCAAAAAGGTGTGAAGGACACCTTGTGAGATATGGCATGGAAGAGTTCCATCCCTATCATACTTAAGGGTCTGGGGTTGTGAGGCTTACGTTAAGACTCCCACCCCAAACAAATTGGAAGTCCGATCCACCAAGTGTATCTTTATTGGATATCCTAGAGATTCTATGGGATATTATTTCTATGATCCACCGGAACAAAAGGTGTTTGTTGCCAGAAAGGGTGAGTTCTTAGAGGCAAAGTTCCTTATGGAAGGAACTAGCAGTAGAACAGTGGATCTTGAGAAGGATCAAGAACCACAACCCGATGCACGTTTGGTTGAAACTAGCACTCAACATGAGGATGTGAGGATGATCAAGAGGTTGATCAATACACACAAAACATTCGCAGAAGTGGTAGAACTAGTAATCCACCTAAAAGATATGGATTTTTCATGGATGGATGCTATGTGGTAGATTCAGATGAACCAACAACATACCAGAATGCAGTGTCCAATTTGGATTATGAGAAATGGCTGAGGCCATGAACGTTAAGATGCAATCCATGTATGACAATCAAGTTTGGGAACTTGTTGTACCACCTCCTAATTCCAAAGTAGTTGGAAGCAAGTGGGTTTTCAAGAAGAAAACCGATATGCATGGAAACTTGAATACTTATAAAGCTAGACTTGTAGCAAAGGGTTCACTCAAACTCAAGGGGTTGATTATGATGAAACCTTCTCACCTGTTGCGATGCTAAAGTCTATAAGGATATTGTTTGCCATAGCTGCTCATTATGATTATGAGATTTGGCAAATGGATGTCAAAACCGCTTTCCTAAATGGATATCTTGAGAAAGATGTCTATATGGTTCAGCCTGAAGGTTTTGTCGATCCAAAACATCCTAATAAAGTATGCAAGTTAAAGAAATCAATCTATGGATTGAAGCAAGCGTCGAGAAGCTAGAATCATTGTTTTGATGAGGAGGTAGAGAAATTTGGCTTCATCAAAAACGCTGATGAGGCTTGTGTGTATAAGAAGGCTAGTGGGAGCAAAATAACTTTCCTAGTATTATATGTTGATGACATACTACTATTTGGAAATGACATTCCAACCTTGGAAGGTGTAAAAACCTGGCTTAGAAGTTGTTTTTCCATGAAGGATCTTGGTGAAGCCGCCTATATTCTGGGAATAAAGTCTATAGGGATAGATCAAGGCGGTTGATTGGTTTAAATCAAAGTGCATACATTGATAAGATCTTGAAAACGTTCAAGATGGAGAACTCTAAGAAAGGTACCGTACCTATTCAAAGAGGAATGATATTAAGTACAACTCAATGTCCTAGCTCAAGGGATGAGCAAGATAAAATGAAGGCAATCCCATACGCATCTGCTATTAGATCCATCATGTATGCAATGATATGCACTCGACCGGACGAGTCATGCGCCTTAAGCATGACAAGCCGTTACCAGCAAAATCCTGGAAATAGTCATTGGATGGCTGTTAAGAACATACTTAAGTACCTAAGGAGGACAAGAGATATGTTCCTAATCTATGGATCTGGTAATGAGGAACTCGTTGTAAAAGGTTACACGGATGCGAGTTTGCAAACCGATCGTGATGATTCTCGGTCACAATCAGGATATATTTTCATTCTGAATGGAGGAGCGGTCTCTTGGAAGAGCTCTAAACAAGATGTGGTGGCTCTATCAACTACAGAATCAGAATATGTCGCCGCCTCATTGGCAGCTCAAGAAGCTACATGGTTAAAGAAATTCATTGCCGATCCGGGGGTTGTCCATTCCATTCAAGACCCCCTAGAGATCTTTTGTGATAACGAGGGTGCGATTGCTCAAATCAAGGAACCTCGTGCTCATCAAAAGACTAGGCTCATTGAGCGGAGATTCAACTACATACGAGATGAAGTTGAAAAGGGAAGATATGTATTCGCAAAGTTCACACGGATCAAAACATTGCGGATCCTCTCACGAAGCTCCTTGAAAAGGCAAAGCATGAAGGTCAAACTTGTGCCATGGGACTTCGATATTCTAGTGATTGGATTTGATCTGTAAATTTTGTATTTGGATATATGGAACTCTTTATTATTTGAATAAAATTATTTGGTTACAATGTTTCAATTAATGTTCCAATTTAGCATGTTTAATCTATGAGTAAATGTTTACTCTAAATGTCCGTAGTCGTTCATACTTGTGGGAACAAGTGTGAGGGTAAGATTATTATGAACTTGGATTGGTTGATATTCATAAGGATGAATATAGAGCAATAGGTTGCTACCAAGGTTCATAGATATTTGTGAGATACAAATATTGGACTAACCCGCATCACAAACTTTACTGCATGGAATCTTATTGATTGATCATAAGTAAATTTGAGTAAAGGCGAATATCATTTGGTATCCTCCGACCTGAGATACATATTGGGTTTTGATATTCACCAAGCATTATACCTTGAGCTAATTCTTCACTGTCCTGAAATAGTGGACAGCACATAAGGTATGTTCATGTATGACACAAGGTGTTTGTGAGAAACGTATGTAGTCAAGATGGAATTTGTTCCTCTTATTCGTTAAGAGTTAGATGTCTAAGGCCTGATAAGTGGAATCAACAAGGAATGATCACTCTATCTTCTGGGATTTAACATGACATCTGTAACAAAAGGATAGATGATTGATAAACCTAAATCACATCAAGTAGGGTACTTGAAAGGGATGATGTTATTGAATGGCTGTAAGTCATGCGTATTAAGGGTAGTAAACCGTTGTTAGGTGGTATTTACTGCTTGCATCAATCTTCTATGAATCTTGAGCAAGTGGGAGATTGTAGGGTTCTATATGCCCAAGACACATAGAATATTGATGCGGTTAGTACGTAATGATCCAAGTCGGGTTATACCTAATAACAAGCTTAGAAAACACCCACTAATATTTAGTTGATGATATGATCATGCAATTAAATATTTACACTAATTTAGAAAATGGGTTTTTCTAAATAAGTTGCATATGAGAATGAACACCTTATTAGTATAATATTTTGTTCAATAATATTATTTGATGTCTTATCTAAATTAGTTGGATAACACCAAATAATAATGAGAGTATACTACTTATACAATTAAATGGTTAATTGCATAAACTAGTTACAAGACTAAATAATATATGTGTGTGATAAATTTTATAAAAGGGAAGCCTCCCTTTTAAAAATTTCAGCCGCCCCCCCCCCTTTATTTTCATTGGATCCTTGGCCTTGAAAGTAACACACATCAATACTTGTCTTGTTTTTACCTTTTCTCTCATATCTCAATACATGCAAGAACACCAAAAGGGGATCTCTCTCTCTCTAAAAGCTACGGCCAGGAGCAGCAGCATAAGGGTTTTCAGAGCTATTTTGGTTGGTTTTGGTGTTGATTCTTCCTAACAAGAAGATGCTTTGCAAGGAGGCTTGGGGTATACAAGCTTGACGACTCCTTCCTTGGAGTTTTGGCCGAAATTCTAGCATCCAATCACCCTTCTTTGGTCGTCATTTCAGCTGGGAAAGGTAGTTTATCACACCTTTATGTAGCTGTGATTTTATGTTCACTTTCATTATGTTCATAACTTGTTTATTCACATATTAAAGATCCTTTTGATTTGGGTTTGTTTTTCCTTCTTATAACATCATTAAGAACATGAAATTTTCAGATTATAAACATGTTATAATGCTATACTTCCGCTGTCTTTTTCAGAAAGTTTAAAAGGATAAACTTGTTTATTTTGTGTTCTATCAAACCCATCACAAAGGTCTTGCTTTGATGCATCACAATATACGGTGAAATCTTCGTTTTCCTCAGGTAGGGTCAAGATAGGAGCATTGCACAACTTGTGCTTTAACGCTTCAAAAGCTTCTTCTTGTTCGGGACCCCACTCGTACGATTGGGACATCCTTAAGATCTTTCCCTTTGACTTTCGTGTTGACCACGTAAGCCAAGAAGGACATATACTTCTTGCTTAAGAACTTTCAGGCTTAAGTGTAAGACATAAGTTTAAGCCCTTTGGAGGATTTTTCACCAAACACTTTCAATGTATCCCTAGAATGTAACGGTATACGAATGCACTTCTCAAAACAAATGATGTCGGCATGGTGCTTGGCTAACCAATCCATGCCAATGATGACATCAAAGCTTCCAAGTTTCATAGGAATAAGATCGATAAGGAAATCGTGGCTGTCAAGACATAAGATACAATCACGAATAATGACATCAACGTTCCTCATTCTCCATCGGCGACTTCAATGGTGAGTGGTCTTTCTAGTTTCGTATGTAGCTTAGCAAGAATGGTTCAAACTCTAACGAAACAAAAATCTTATCGGCTCCAGAGTCAAATAGAACGTATGCATAAGTATTATTAATAAAAACATACATGTTCAATTTTAAAGGTTTTTAACGATACAGGTAACGCATGAAAATACTTATGTCATAAAAGTTAAGGGTAAGTTAACATACCATTCACCACATCATTGTTTGCTTGTGCTTGATTTGCATTGATGTTGAAAGCACGTCCTCGGGCTTGTGGACCTTTACCCACAAGACGAGGGCATTGTGGGCGAAAATGACCAGGTTCACCATAGTTGTAGCAAACACGGTTCGTGACCACTGTGGCGATATTAGGTGCTCGGTGAGAAGTCGCCACCAAGTGACCATATTTACCGCATAAGGTACAGATGCAGCATGGTTGGTTTGCCGGATGATGGTACCCACATGTGTTGCACATAGGTTGAGGACCAGCATAGGCCCTAGCCCCAGGCACTTGTGCCATAGGTGCAGCCGCATGAAGAAGTTGTCTTTGAGGTTTTTTGGGTGCAGCCACATCATAGTTGTGCGCCGGTGTGAACTTGCGCCTCTTGTTGTTGTTGTGTTGTTGTTGTTGTAAGACGGTCCGGCTTTGGTCTCCTTAACAGCCTCGGTAGCCATCTTGTCCACCTTCTTTGCATCCTTCACAGACATGGTGCCTGCTCGTATATGATTCTCGGTGAGTTGAGCGGTGATAGTGATGGCTTCCTCCAAGGTTGTGGGTCGGCTACCCACCACAACATCTTGAATTTGGGGTGGTACACCCTTGATGAACTTCCGATGTTCCGAGGGATAATGTGGACCATATGGCGCAGTAGTATACTCAACTCATGATGCCTAGTTAAGTAGGCAAAATGGTCACCACCATCCTGTTTCATGTTTCAGAATTCCTCATCCAGTTTTTGTAGTTCACTCCTCAGGCAGAACTTCATAATGGAGATGTTCTTGAACTCATCCCAAGAGTGTGCCAAAACAGCATCATCTCCTCGATTTCTCTTCTCGCTATTCCACTAGGTAGGTGCCCTTTGTTGGAACATACTAGTGGCATAACAAACTTTGAGTGCCTCAGGACACTCACAATTGACAAAAGGTGTTCTCCATGCTCTCGAACCACTTAAGAAGACCAGTGACTCCTTCCTTGCCACTATAACTAGTGGGTTTGCAAGAACTAAAGTGCTTGAAGGTACAAGATTGGTTATTGCACCCTTGGTTAGCAGTATTCTCACCTTGACCATTTCCATTGTTGCTAGAATTGGTCATCAAAGTGCTATTGAGTTTAGAAACCATGGTCGGGATGACGGTAGCCATTTGTCGAGCAATCATGGCGGCTAGCTTACGATTGGAACTTCCACACTTTCCACTATGACTATACATGCTAGAATATACAAAATGAGTTAGACACGGGGAAGAGAATATCAAGGATTATAATTTACACAATGATAAGTCAAGTTGTAAGGCACATGGAATGGTTCCATTTGGTAATGCATTACCAATTGGAAACGTTGACACGTCAAGGTAAATTGACCCATTTGCCTAGAAATTTGTGTATGTTGACCATAGTTTATCACACATCCTAGAAATCCCCAAGGCCTTTTTCCAGGAAAACCAGGATACAGGTGTCTATGAGTCACACAAATTTCTTAGGTTCATGAAATCAAAACCTTGATGAGATTTTCATAGATTAGACATAGAGCCTAAGGAATTTAAACCCACGATAATAAGTGTTGATGTGGTTTTAACATTTTATGCTGAAACTTCCTTTTTAGAGTTTCAAAAGTGACAATTTAACCCCTCAAACTTTATGTTTTTTTAAGCATTTTTAAGACTAATATCTATTAGGGACCGTGTACGTACAGAGTACTAACGGATTTTGCATTAAACCAGATCAAATAGTGCGGAATCCTATTTGATTGGCGATCCAATCAGTGAGAACGAAAACCCGATCGATATAACAATGAACTAAACGTTAAGAATGAGTAGGAATCAATCAAGATCGAACAATGAAGTTGGTTGGCTATCTTGGACGCTCTGGACGGCTAGGGTTTATGTATATTCGAAGTATCTTTCCAAGTGTTCCATTTTTCCACGAATTAAGTGGTATTTATAGGTTAGTAGTTTCCATTCATACGATTGAACCATTAGCATGGCTCAGTCATGCAACTGACTCGTGGGATTGATTCACAGGCATGACTGAAGGTTCAGTCGTGCGATCAGTCAATCTTATGTCGTAATCATATTTACTGAACCAGGCTCCTGGTTCAGTCCTGCGACTGGTCCATAAGCATGATATATTCATGCGTATGGTCCATAAGTATGGTCCATTAGCATGAATAATCACTCGACTAGGTTTAACACATTACTCAATCATTATTGACTAAGAATTGCGTACAACAACCTCAACCTATATAAAAAGTTCATATATATGAATCAAAGATAAATAAACATCAAGACATATATCATACTTCATTACATTATCACATTACACATATGTAAGACATGAATGACTTTTACATTTAAGCACATAAACTAGGAACACCATGTATCAACAAACTCCCCCTTGGACCTACTTTACCCTATTGTCTAACATTTTTCATATGCTCTTGAAACTTCTTGTACTTCTTCATATGCTCTTGAATCTTCATTGCCTGTATCTCAAATGCAAAGAAGAGACGTATAATGTGTTAGAGATGAAGAGGTTGTATAATGTCTTGCGTGTCATAGAACAGTGGCCACTTGTATATAGTGTAGACATCTTCTTTAGACAAGTTGGTAAGCCACATTGGGTCAAATACCCTGATAGTCTCTATCTTCCCTTCTTTGTTCAGAACTATGACCGCTTCACCCATCCTCCAATCATAATACCACCATTTGAAGTGTGGAGTGAAGTCCTGAGGCATCTCTTGTAAAGGAATTCTAAACATTGTGTGTGGGAGACTCTACTTCAACACTACCTTAGGTCTTCCAGAGATAGGATCGATATCAGTCTTATGAATAAAACGTTTATGTTGTTGAGGCTTAAAGTTGAACCTTCAGGTGTGGTATTCTTTCTTCAGATTTATCTCAAACCATCCCGACATCTACCTCGGGTTGGCATACAAAAGACTTAAATCAGCCAATCTATTAAGCTCAAAACCTGGAAGAGTCTTCAGATCATGTGGATATCTAAAGTACTCAATCCCCTTCTCTCTCTTTACAGCATAAACATTTAAGTCTTCAAAATAAGTGTAGATACATGTGTACCTAGTTTAGGAGCTTAATGTAAAATATCTTTCATGTCTTACATATATGTAATTGAATGGGTATGAATGAAGTACAATGTGTTGTTGGTCCATATAATGTTTAATATTTCATTGGTTATTATGGGATAACGCATATTGAACTAACTATATAGGTTTGTGGTTATTTACATAATTATTAGTCAATAATGATTGAGAAACATGTTCAAACTTAATCGGGTGAAGTTCTCATGCGAATGGACCATACGCATGAATACTTCATGCTAATGGACAAGTCGCACGACTGAACCAGTAGACTGGATCAGTCATACGATTGAGACATAAGATTGACTCAATCGCATGACTGGATCTTCAGTCATGCGGATGGATTAATCGCATGCTTCAGTCGCACAAACGGAAAACCCTAACCTATAACTACCACCTAATTCGTGGAAAAACTAAACAGATCAAATACCTACGCACAAAATCATACCCTAGCCATCCAGAGACTCAAGAAGACCTGTTCCAAGTTCATAGATCACAGTTGATCATGTTCTAATCATTCATAACGTTTCATTAATCGTTAGAGTGATCGTAACTGTGGTCTCCTTGATTGGATCGCCAATCAAATATGATTCCGCACTATTTGAGTTGGTATACGCGCAGAATCAGTTAATACTCCGTACCTAAACGGTCCTAACAAGTGGTATCAGAGCCTTGGCTCGTGATTTTGCGTGTGATTCAATCGTTTCTGGTGTAAATCTCACGTTTTTGCAGTCAAAAAGACCATCTTTTTGGTAAAACAGTGTTTTTCAGTGTCTCTAGGTCTAAAAGTTCACGTTTTTCGGCTTACGACAGATTAGTGTTCGTGAAAATTCGTAATTTTGTGTCAAAGTACCAAAAACCTTTGAATTTTCAAAAAGCAGCAGCTTCAGTCACACGATTGACTCAATCGCATAACCGAACTCATTCGCACCTCCCATACGCACGATTGAACTCAGTCGTTCATCCATTCGTATGACTGAACACCCCATTCGCATTGTTCAACCGCATCTATCCAATCGCACAATTGACTCATCCGTATTTGTTCAATCGCACGATTGACTCATTCGTATTTGTTCAATCGCACGGTTGAGCTATCTGAATTGTTCAATCGCATGGTTAGCCCAATCGGATCCCTTCATTCGCATGAGTAAAACAGTTTGTTCTAAAAGTCAAAGTAAATAGAAATGGAAGATCAGTACTCAGCCTCACTGTAGGTAGGGATTCATGGATCCAGAGTCTATTGCTTCTGGAAAATGAAGTTGAGAATCACAATAAGCCCCATAAGCTCATAACGTTAGATGATTACCCATAATGGAAGCAAAGGTTCGAGATATACTTAAATGGTGTTGATCCTAATCTTTGGGAATCAATTGAGACAGGGTATTGTATGTCGGTTGGTGCCGATGGTGTTATACCTACCTTAGGTGGCATGACTGATAGCCAGAAGATAAAGTACAATGCAGAGAAGAAGGTGTATGCTTTGCTGACTCAGTCAATTCCTAAGGATATATTCCATCGGTTTTCTGAGAACAAGCAAGCTAAGAAGCAATGTGATGCTCTGGAAAAATGGTATGACGGGAGTGCATCGTTAAAAGCTCTAAAGGCTAATGCTTTGAAGAAGGAGTTTGATAACTTCTCATTGATGGGTAAGGAGAGTTTGGATGATGTTATAGGCCGCTTCTACCACTTAAAGAGTGAGCTGCACACTCATGGGGTTGTTACATCCAAGGAAGACAAGGTGATGATTTTCGCAGATGGCTTGCCAGAAAAGTCATTTTCATTTGTATCAAACATCAGACAGATTGACATGCTGGCAAAGTTGGATATCAATAGTTTCATTCTGAAGCTGAGAGAGGAAGAGTTGAGGATGAAGTACAGGTCACAACAGAGTTCATATGATCAGAACCCCTTACTGCACAATTCAACTCCTCTACCAAAAACTTCTAGAGCACCACTTCAAACATCGTTCGTGTCGATTTCAGCTGCTCCATCCCAAGCCACTACTTCAGGATCTAAGATGTTAGGGTCATCTTGCACCCAATGCATAGCACCTGAAGCCAACGCTACGAAAAGACCAAGAATCTCGGTAATGTGACTGTAGAGGTAGCAAAGGAGCATATGGACCTCCTCGTAGCTGTCGTTCACTCCTATGACGGTCTAGTTGCAGGAAGAATAGGAAACTACCATCTGGCAGATGAAGACTACGAGCAAGTAGACAAGAATGAGCTAGAAAGGATGGACATTATGTGGGTTCTTGCTAGTGCTGTCCAGAGGGCGAAGAACTTTGTTTAGAAGACAGGACAGAACTTGATAGCCACAAAGGATATAACTTTTGGTTTTGACAAAACCAAAGTTACTAGTTTTAACTATGGAGAGAAAGGGCACTTCAAACGTGAATGTGTGAAGCCCAAGAAGACAGACAATGCTAATCCATTCTCATCCTTCAATCGCCAAGATAAACCCACAAGTAGTACTGCATCGTCAAGCAAGGACCCTAAAGCCTTGATTACTCAAGATGACGAAGGGCAAGATTGGACCTTTCGGTATGTATCTCAAGGAGAATCCAACATTGCATGTGTTGAGGGTTTGGATGACAACTCCGCAAGCGAAGGTGATATAGCAGTGGAACTCGTGATGTCGAATAATGAAGAAACTGCAAACGTAGTCAATCACCTGAATGAAGAAGGTCAAAGTTCAACATGTTCAGAATCACCAGAACTAGAAAAGTCAAACTCTGCTATGATGGCTGATTCAACTGAATCTTCTCAGGTAAGTACCAAAGACCAACTGTTTGATAGTCATGCTTGTAATGAATTTAATAAATTTATAGAAAGCATAGACTCAATATTTTCTAGGTTATTAGATCACAATGATAGCTTAGTAAATGACTTACAACTGTGCACAGAAGCAAACAAGATGTTAAAACAATATGAGCACAGTTACAAAGAGAAAATAGAATAGTTAAATAAACAACTAAAGGAAACCGAAGTTGTAGATTTTAACCAAGCAAATGACATAAAGTTCTATTTAAACTCCCTAGAAGAAACTAAGAAACAAAAAGCAGTTTTGGAAGTTGAAGTAAATTCTTTAAAACAAAAACTGTACAGTTGGACCAGTTCTTCTCACATAGTCCAGCACTTAGTGAAAGAATGCAACAACGGGGAGGGTTGTGTTACAAAGTGGTTCCACCACCACATGAGACCTTGTTGAATGCTAAATGCAAACCAATTAGTGATAACTCAATCAAGGATTATGGGGTGTCCCCTCCTCTTGTAAGTGATCCAGATTCCACAAGTAGAACTATTGAATCTGTCACTAAACAAAAGGATACCACTTTAAAGTCAAAAGGTAAAATGCCTACTGTTATTTTGGATAAAAAATTTGAAGAGGTTAAGATAATGTCAGGTTCAACCACGTCTAATACTGAACCCAAAAAGACCAAACAAGTTAACCAAACACGTGCTTCATGTCTAAGTCCAAATAAACAAAAGGGTAAAGATGTTAAAAAAGTTCAAACACTTAATTTTGTTAAAGAAGATAAAAAATCTAAATAAGAAGTGACAAAACCCAAACAGACTAAAGTGACACCTATGCTGTACATGTCCCCACAGAAGTTCCACCAACATGTCAAAAGTAGATCATGCTACAATTGTGGAAAATATGGACACATTGCTTTTTATTGTCCTTATTATCAGACACGAAGAAAGAAAGTTGAGCTTAATGTCACTAAACCAAGTTCTTCCAAAAGGAGTTCTATGACTCCACCAAGAAGAATTAGTGAACATAAAGTTCAAACCATAAGCCAGTCGTCTGTTTATCACAAACATGCCTTACACAAAACCGGCTTATAGAAAGAAAAATCAAGTTCAATGTCTGATAATGAGCACTAGAAGAAGAATGATCTACCCTCTCGCTCAAATGGACAGTGGGTAGAATTCATGATGTGTGATGCCTCTGGGTCACCCAAGTTAGTTAACGCTTGGGTCCCTAACCTAAACTAATCATTTCCTTTTAAATGTGCAGGGTGTCCGCTATAGTGCTTCTACAAATACCTAGATTATTGATAGCGGAGAATCAAGACACATGACTGGAAAGCTGTTGCTTTTGTCAAATGTCAAACAAATTAAACGAGGACATATTTAGTTTGCTGGAAATAAAGAGGCTACATCACAGCTCAAGGAGAAATGGGAAACCAAAAAGTGAAGTTCGATAAGGTAAATATGTTAAACAACTTCAAAATAACTTACTTATGTATCCCAGATATGTGACAAAGAGTTCATGTTAGGATCTCGGCATCTAGTTTGATCAATTAGATTGGATTTGCAGCGGAATGAGCCCACGAATTAACAAATTTAAACAAGAACACACGAAATTTATCAATGAAACAGTGTTCGTTATAGAGAGAGAATTTCTGCCAAAAGGAATATATCATTCAATACACGCTTCGGCTGGCTTTCGCACATCGTTACAATTAGGTCATCTTTCCTTTTATAAGGGAAGCTGACGTCAGCTGATGTCACTTGACAGTGACATCTAACTGTTATTTAACTACTGAGAGTTAACACAACTACTGAAGATGTCAAACAGCTTACATCTTCTTACAAAAATACCAAGTGTTAACTATCACTACAACTACTGAAAAAGAAACTACTGAAACAACAACGACTGAAGAACATGCTCTTCAGTCATTTTACAAGTACTGAAATAGAAAAGAAAACTACTGAAAGGAAACCATCACAACAACTAAAGAATGCTTCTTCAGCTGTTGTGACAAACTCTGAAGGCTTTAGTACTTGGACTTCTTGAACTTCAGTTGTTGTCATCAGCTGATGTCTTCAGCTGATGTCTTCAGTCTTTGTACTTTAGCTGTTGATCTTTAGTACTTTAGTCTTCAGCTGTTGAAGTCTTTAGTACTTTGGTCTTCAGCTATTGAAGTCTTCAGTACTTTAGTCTTCAGCTGTTGATCTTCAGACTTTGTCAAACAGTTGATCAAGTCTTCAGCAGTTGTTGTGATGTCTTGTGGGACTTAAAGGTTTTTCTAATCTTGCTCATTGGTTCTTTGGTCCAATAAACTCCCCGTGAACCAATGCAGCCAAAACCTTAAGCTTATTAAAGATGTCCCACTTATTATGGTAGAAAGATTGGTCTTTTTGTCTTCTAGATCAGCTCAGAAGTGACCCTTGTAAGCACAGGCCTGGGAAGAAGTCTCAATGATCTGTTTTGCAAACGATGGATAGGAACTCTGTCTTGGGGAACTGGACACAGAGCTGTTACCCCATCCATGAGATCTACTTCCCAACTATAAGTCTGTAAGTCTCTCTTGTATAGGCCTCAAGGAAGGTTACTTGTTCCTCCATGGCAAGCTCTTCTGCTTCTCCTTCAAAGAGTGACTCTAGCCTATAATACTCAGAGAGGTATTTGACCTGCTTCCCATTTTTTAGTTCCATAGTTGTTATGACTCTATATGCGAATTCATCTGGGTGAATACCCTCTAAGAACAACTGGAGCTCATTCTTTCTAACTTCCTCAAGCCTCCTATACACTAACCCCTTTTTCACCACTTTATTCTCCAGCATCTTTTGTGGGGTCAGTTTAGCTTTATAGGCTTTGTTGAAGTCATCTAGGATCTCCCAAGGTGATACTACAAAGGCCAGTGAGATCACTTCATCTACAATCTTCTTTACTTGGCCAATGTATCTCTGTGAAATATTTTTCTTTTGAATCCTATGAGACACCCTGGGATCATGCCAAATCCTCACTCTCTCTTTTTGATATTGAAAGGTATGTCTGAGAGTGTATAATCTCTGCGCATGTTTCTTCATATTGATGATTGAAGATGTGGCAGCGTATGCTTTGTCGACTCTTCTCAACAATTCCTCATCATGTTGTTTGTGAAGCTCTTCATCTTCTAACTTCACTTTCACAATTTGCCTTTGAGATTCAGGAGTAATTGTTGGAGGGTGACTTATTGCCTTAGGAAACTGTATAACAGCTGAGATTGGCAACCTGTCTTCATCTTCATCATTATCTTCTTCTTCCTCTTCTAGCCTCAGTACCCTTCTCTTCCTCTTCTGGGGTACATCATCGGCTATTGGTTTTGTGGGTAAGGGAATTGATTTAGTGGGTTGTGGTTGTGGTGGTTTTGGTGTGGGATTTTGACAGGCTATTCTAGCATTTTCGATGTAAGTGAGGCTTTAGATTGTTTGACCAGTTCAGTCCTGCTCCCAGCACCAGCTTCATTCAAGGCTTCAATGACCAGCCCTTTGGTATCTACTTCAGACGAACAGATCTTGGTGGTTATTGCCAAGATGTTGTCCCGGGACCATGACTTGATTTCAATCAATGATCTTCCAAGATACTTAGCTATGAACCTGATCATGATTTCCAGCGTTTCCTGACAGGATCAGCGATCAGAAGTTTGATGTATTAGGATTCAAAGCAGTGGAATACGAACAAGAATTAGACAAATTGTAGCAAGCAATCGATACTTGTATGCATTAAGAGCGCATACGGTTGTAGGGAGAGAATATTTGTTTCTGATTTCAAGGAATGTTTATAGATACAGAATATTTCTAATCAAATCATTCAAAAACATTCATTCATTCATCCTAAATATTACAATAGGTTGTCACTCCTTATATAGAGTGCAACAATCACTGCTGTTATCACGGAAAGTGACAACTGGCAGATCTAATACAAAAATAACTAACTCTTAACAAACTACTGAAATGTTCACAACTACTGAGAACATAACAGAGTCTTAAGTACAAAATATAAAACTACTGAAACTACAACGACTGAAGAACAAGCTCTTCAGTCGTTTTACAAAACTACTGAAACATAAAACTACTGAAACTAGAAATATAAAACTACTGATATCACAACTACTGAAGAAGTACTCTTCAGCAGTTGTGACAAACTACTGAAGACGTACTCTTCAGCAGTTGTGACAAACTACTGAGGCTTCAGTACTTGATCTTCAGACTTTGACCTTCAGGTGTTTCATCAGCTGATGACTTCAGTAGATATCATCAGCTGATGTCTTCAGTCTTTGTCTTCAGACTTTGTACGTTAGTTGTTGATCTTCAGCACTTGTAAACTCTTCAGCTGTTGTACTTCAGTACTTTGGTCTTTCAGCTTCAGCACTTGTGTTCTTCAGCTGTTGTACTTCAGTACTTTAGTTCTTCAGCTGTTGAAGTCTTCAGCACTTGATCTTCAGCTGTTGAAGTCTTCAGCACTTGATCTTCAGCTGTTGAAGTCTTCAGCACTTGTCAAACTACTGATGAGGCTTTCAGCAGTTGTTGTGATACCATGTGGGACTTAGAGGTTTTCTGATCTTGGCTCATTGGTTCTTTTGGTCCAACAAAACCCCCTGAACCAATGCAGCCAAAACCTCTAAATTATTCGTTGTCCCACTTATTGTTGGCAAAGTGTTGGTCTTTTTCCTTCTTGATCAGTAGAGAAGATGACCCATGTAAGCTCCGCCTGGGAAGAAACCTCAAATATTTGTTTGGCAGAGTATGAATGAGAACTCTGTTTTGGGGAACAGGACACAGAGTTGTTATCCCATTCATGAGATTCACTTCCCCATAATGAGTCTGTACGACTCTCTTGTGTAGGCCTCAAGGAAGTGATTTGTTCCTCCATGGTTAGCTCTTCAGCACCTCCTTCAAACAATGATTCAGGCCCATAATACTCAGACAGGTATTTGGCCTGTTTCCCATTCTTTAGCTCCACAGTTGTTATTATTCTATAAGCAAACTCATCCGGGTGATTACCCTCTAGGAACAACTGGAGCTCATTTTTCCTGACTTCCTCAAGCCTCTTGTAAACTAACCCCTTTTTCACTATTTGTTTTCCAGCATCTTCTGAGGGGTTAGATTAGCTTTGTAGGCTTTCTTGAATTCTTCTAGGATTTCCCAGGGTGAAACTACAAAGACCAGAGAGATCACTTCATCTACGATCTTTTTCACCTGGCCAATGTATCTCTGAGGTATATTTTTCTTATGAATTCTGTGAGAGACCCTGGGATCAGGCCAAATCCTCACTCTTTCCTTTTGATATTGAAAGGTATGCGTGAGAGTGTAAAGTCTGAGGGCTTGCTTCTTCATATTGATGATAGAAGATGTGGCTGCATAAGCTTTGTCAACTCTCTTCAGCAATTCTTCATCATGCTGTTTATGAAGCTCTTCTTCTTCTAGCTTCACTTAACCATTTTTCTCTGGACTTCAGGAGTAATTGCTGAGGAGTGACTTGTGGCCTTAGGCAACTGAATCATAGCTGAGAGTGGCAGCCTATCTTCATCATCTTCTTCATCATCTTCTAGCCTCAATATCCTTCTCTCTTCTTCAAGGGTATATCATCGGCTATGGGTTTTGAGGGTAAGGGAGTTGGTTTGGTGGGTTGTTTTTTGGGTGGTTTTGGTGCGGGAATGTTGACAGGCTGTTCTAGCATCCTTGAGGTGAGTGTTGCTTTTGATTGCTTGGCTAGCTCAGTCCTGCTCCCAGCACCCGCTTCATTCAAAGCTTCAATAACAAGCCCCTTAGTATATGCTTCAGACGAACAGATCTTGGTGGTGATTCCCAAGATACTGTCCCTGGACCAAGCTTTGATTTCGATCATTAATCTTCCAAGATATTTTGCAATAAATCTAATCATGATTTCAAGCCTTTCTCTTTCTAACACTTCATAACTTGCCCATCTATTCTGGATTTCTTCAATCTCTAGTTTGAATCTCAGAGTCAAGTTTATTGGTGTCATGGCCTTGCTAAACAGCTGATCAATGATGTTGTCCATTGATCTGCTGTGTTCAGCATCAACCTCTTTTATCAGTAGCTCCAAGGCTTTATCTTCAGCAATGTGATCATCAGCACCTTTCTTTCGCTTGTAGGTGAGCAGTGGTTGCTGTTCTTTCTCCTCCTTTTGGGCTTGCTTCGCTTCCTTCTTTTCTCGGATCTTTTCCTCTTCTTTTCTTTCACTGCAGTACTCTCCCCCTTTTTGGATGCATTGGAGGAAGGGGTTTGTACCGCAGAAAGAGTCTTTTGTACAGCAGCATCAATCAGGGGCTGTAAAGTGAGGAAAGCCTCTCATCAATGGCTTTGGTCACATATCAGTGATTATGGGTGTGATGAGAGGGAGGGAATTTTGGAGTACAGCACCTATTTGCTCAGGAGGGTTCTGTTCCTGAGAAGTAGGGCCTGAAGCAGAGGCAGGTGGTTGAGTTTGGAGTGGCTCAGTGTTTGGGGAACCTTCAAGTGAAGGTGCCATCTGTGGGTGGGTAGAGGCAGATGGTCTTTCTCCTTGGGAGAGTTGATCAAGTAGGTTTTGCAGCCTACTGACTTTCTCTCAAGGATTGTGTTCTGGGCAAGAACATCGTAGAAAAAGCCCAGGTCATCATCAGCCGAAGCTGAATCATCTGACCTCCTGCTTAGAGCAGGATTTACATGCACTGGGTGTAGACCAGTTGATGCATGTGCCCCTTGTGCTTGGTACTGGGGACTTCCAGCCTCAGGACAATGTCCATCATCAGCTGTTGCCTCTAGTGAGGTCTTGGCAATGGTACCAGCCTCATTCTGATCATGTGCTGAGTCAGAGGAGGTGGCAGCCTCACTAGATATTCTAAGCTCCTTGTCTACACCAGGAGATAGAAGTGGTAAACCCCTGTGCTGTGGGTTCTCAAGTGCACTGTGTTCCTCCCCCTCAATTGTAGAGGTATTCCAGTAGTCAGTGGTTTCTAGGGAGGGGATGAGGAGTGCAGTTGAGTCAGCACTTGTGCAACTATTAAGTTGGGCTGTGAGGGGCGGTTGTTTGGGGTGAAGGGATAGAAGCAGTGTGCACCTGGGAAGGTTGGTGCTCTTCAATGGCAATCCCTCAAGTGAGGAAGATCCCAGATATGTAGGTACCCCTTGTGTGGTTGCTCAGGCTCCTGTTGAGTGGAAGCCTGAGCGGCTATGGCTGGAAGAGTCATTGTATCCACTAGGGGGTTTGGACTAGTGGATATATCCTGCGTTTGTGTTGCAGGGGCATCCTCAGGGGACTCAATTCCCTGAGTAGCCGTTTTGGGTTTCTTTTGGGGGTTTGGTGGGGACTTTTGATTTGGAGGTGGTGGCTGTGGGTTCCAGCTGTGTGGGTTTTCGCAGCTTGGCAGCCATTTTTAGTGTCTGGTCAGAGTTGTGCGGGAGTATACTTCCGGCAGAACAGCCATAGCAGGGACTCCCAAGCTAACAAGTCCCTCAGCATTAAGCTGGTTTGTAATAATGGCCATTATGAACCGTGGATAAAGTATCCAACGGTTGGCAGTTAGTTTTTGAGCCATATCTTTGAGCTCTGAAAATATTATTTTTGAAAAGTTTAGCGGTGTTGCTCAAGGATAGAATACATTACCTGCTGCCATTTCGTCGACATTTGATCCCAAGACGACGTCTTAGGGGCCAAACATACATTCACCATATGAAAGATTAGGCGCTCAGCGTCATTAAAGTGTTTCTTCAAGATAGTGGAGGCACTGAGATCGCCTTGATATCCATGTTGGGCAAAGGATAGATCTGTGGTGCCCTTCGGATATCCAGCAGGAGAACTAGCATCATTCAGATGAAGAATTTTGCGGATTATTGCAGGAGTGATGACTACTTCTTTGTTGTTTACGACTGACTGGAGGGATGGTGTGTTGTTCTCCCCAGTGGTAACAGTAACGTTCATCCAAAATTGTGCAGGATTCGGCATGTAGTATGGGATTCAGAAGAAATGCTGTGTTGTATTGGGACTGAACCATAAGATCGATAGCAGTATCGATAACTTAGTCCAGATGGGCGATTTAGTGAGGTAGGCAACACAATTGTGTTGCGGTTTAATTTGCATGGACGCCATGGAGAAGAGGGAAGTTTTGGAGAGGAACGTTAGGTTTGAAGAAGATGAAGCATTAAGAGCTTAAGTTAGGATATTTATAGGGTACGGGTATGAAACGACTGAAGGATGTGGTGTTAGTCATCAGTAGTTTTACACGACCGTTGACATGGTATTATCCTTTCAGACGTTGAATAGCTGAAGTCGTGGTGTTAGGCATCAGTAGTTTAGAAAACTACTGAAGACCGTGGTTTTGACTTCAGATGATTGAAACAACTGAGGACTTGGTGTTTGTCATCAGTAGTTATGAAACTACTGAAGACCGTGGTTTTGTCATCAGCTGTTGTAAACAACTGAAGACTTGGTATTAGTCATCAGTAGTTATAAAACTACTGAAGACATGGTTTTGCTTCAGTTGTTTAGAATGAAACAGCAGTTGTACAAACGACTGAAGAGAAAGTTCTCTTCAGCTGTTTTCGTCAATTCTTAGCTTTTCAGCTGTTTCATATTGTCCTCAACACATTCATCAGTCTTTTTGGCTGATTTCAGTTGTTTCATTGGACATCAGTACTTTCTGTTTTTACTGATTGCAGTAGTTGTAACTGCATCAGTAGTTGTAACTACATCAGTAGTTTAGAACAGATGAAGTACTTCAGTACTTGTGAGACATTTAGCCTTCAGTAGTTATAAAACTACTGAGGGTAAAAGAGCTCATCAGTACTTATATGTGACATAGGTACTAATGATCATCAATACTTATTACTAAGATCATCAGTAGTTGTCACTTATTCTAGCTGCAGCATACCAAGCCTTAACACCAGGTTTTGGAAAGTTGAACTATCCAAAGGCTTAGTAAAAATGTCTGCAAGCTCATCAGCACTAGGCACAAAACTAGGATCAATCAGACCTTTTTCAAAACAATCCCTTATAAAATGATGTCTGATCTCTATATGTTTGGTCCTAGAGTGCTTGACTGGATTTTTGACAATGCAAAGAGCTGAAGCACTATCCATTAACAATGGAGTCTTAGTCTCTGTAATGCCATAATCCAAAAGTTGTTTTGAAGCCAGAGTACCTGAGATGTACAACTTGCAGCCGCAATGTACTCTGCTTCAGCAGTTGATGTAGCAACTGAGGTCTGTTTCTTGCTCTGCCAAGAAATCAAGCAGTTGCCTAGGAATTGACATCCACCAGACGTTGATTTCCTGGTCAACTTACACCCTGCATAGTCACTATCAGAAAAAGCAACTAATTTACCAGAATGTCCAGTAGAATACCATAAACCTTGAGATGGAGTGCCTTGCAGATATCTAAAGATCCTCTTGACTGCAATCAATGAGACTCTTTAGGTGCAGCCTGAAATCTAGCACAAACACATGTAGCAAACATAATATCTGGTCTAGAAGCTGTTAAATACATCAAGGACCCATCATACATCTGTAAAGTGTTTCATCAACCACTTTACCTTTCTGATCTGTATCCAGTTGTGTGGTGCTGCACATGGGAGTAGAACAGGGCTTACAGTTTTGTAAATCAAACTTTTGCAAAAGATCTTTTGTATATTTGGACTGATGAATGAAAATTCCATCAGCCTTTTGTTTGATTTGCAACCCCAGAAAGAATTGTAACTCTCCCATGGCACTCATTTCAAACTTCTGTTGCATCAACTTTGTAAAGACATCACACAACTTGGATCAGAGGATGCAAAAATGATGTCATCTACATAAATTTGAACAAGTAGATTATGTTGCCCAGCTTTCTTAATGAATAAAGTCTTATCTATGGAGCCTCTAGTGAAATTATTTTCTAGAAGAAAGTTTGATAATGTCTCATACCAGGCTCTAGGAGCTTGTTTTAACCCATAAAGAGCCTTATCAAGTTTATACACCCAATTAGGAGTTTATTGTCCTCAAAGCCCGGAGGTTGACATACATAAACTTCTTCTTTAATTTTTCCATACAAAAATGCACTTTTGACATCCATTTGAAAAACTTTAAGATTTTGATAAGTAGCATAAGCTAAAAACAATCGAATTGCTTCTAGTCTGGCTACAGGGGCAAGGTTTCATCATAATCAATACCTTCTTCTTGTGCAAACCCCTGAACAACCAGTCTGGCCTTGTTCTTAACAATAAGCCCATTTTCAACAGTTTTGTTCCTAAACACCCATTTAGTGCCTATTGCACACTTACCTGGAGGTAGAGGAACCAGTTCCCACACTTGCTGTTTCTTGAACTGAAGAAGCTCAAGCTGCATGGCATCAACCCATCCATTGTCCTTTAAAGCAATGTGATAATTCTTTGGCTCTTGCTGACTGATGAAGAGAGCATAGAAGCAGAATTTGACAATTGACTTCTTGTTGATACTCCAGCAGTGATATCACCAATGATTTGAGACATAGGGCGATTCTTAGATCTTGATACACAATGAGATCTGTGCAAGTGTTTGTAGCAGGCTCAGCAGTAAAAGATGGTGATGGTGAATCATTTCCTTGAAACCAATCAGTGGATGGTAATTCAAAGGAAGTTGAATTCGAAGATATCTCATCAGCATTTGTTGTGGATGGTGCTACTGGAGCTACAGGAACATTAGGTCTAGCTGAATCAGGCAGCTGATCACTAAACCTGAAGAGGTGAGTACTGCAATCATCATCATCATCAGCAGTACCACCAGGTGGTGAACTGTTGACAGGAGCAACAGCAGGAGTTTGATAAGGAACATATTGCAGTATGTCCAAATCAAATAACTCCACAGGGCTTTGTGGAATCTTGTCCTTTGGAGATTCATTGAACTTAACATGTAGAGTTTCTTCAACCATCTTTGTTCTGCAGTGAAGACTCTGTATGCCTTGCAAGTAGATTAATACCCAACAAAATACCCTGCATCCACCTTAGGATCAAATTTATGGAGTTGATCCTTTGTGTTGAGAATGAAACAGGGACACCCAAATGCTTTGAAAAATGAAATCAGAGGAGCCAAATGATGGAGAACTTCATATGGAGTCTTCATCAACCTCTGATTTACTAAAACTCTATTTTGCACATAGCAAGCTGTGTTGACAGCTTCAGCCCAAAAGGTCAGTGGCAAACCTGAGTCAGCCAGCATGGACCTTGCAGCTTCAATGAGGGTCCTGTTCTTTCTCTCTACTACTCCATTTTGTTCTGGAGTCCTTGGAATGCTAAACTGCCTTTTGATTCCCTTTGAAAGATAGAAGTCATCAAGTGTATGATTTCTGAATTCAGTTCCATTGTCACTCATAATACACTTGACTGGAAGGGAAACTGCTTCTCAATGTATAACAAAGTGGATAATCTTCTGAGCAGCCTCATCCTTTGAATGTAGAAAGAAAGTCCATACAATTTGGAGTATCATCCACAATTACCAGACAGTATTTCTTCTTTGCCATGCTCATTACTCTCACAGGACCAAATAGATCCATATGCAGTAATTGCAAGCAGGCAGTGGACTTAGGCACTTCAATAGGAGGGAATGAGACTTTGTGTTGTTTTCCTTTTAACACGCAGTGCAGGTTTCATCACAGTGAACTCCTTTATTGGTAAGCCTCTGACTAAACTATTGTGGGTAAGCTGATTCATGTTTTTGAGATTAACATGGCCAAGCCTCCTGTGCCACAGTTTAGATTCTGAGAAGAGGCTTTGGAAAATAGGCAAAATTCCTTTGAGATCTATCTTCTTAGAAAGATCTAAGGCATACACTCTTCCTGTCCTGTTGGCTTTCAGGAGAGTGTGATCATCCAACACCTTGTCAATCAAGTGCAAAACTTTGGATGATAGAATCCTACAGTTTTGACTGGTGAAAAGGGCAAATGGCCTTTATCACACATTGACTGACACTCAAGAGATTGTACTTGAGATTTTCCACATGATTAACATCATCAAATTGATTTCTCCATGGAGACAAAGCCCTTACCGATGATGTACCCCTAGCATCATTGCCAAAAGAGACAAATCCCTTCTTTCCTTGAGAGTAGTCATGAAGAAGAGAGCTGTTCCCAGTCATGTACATACCACATGCTACTTTGGCATGTTGAAGAACCCTGCAATAATAAACAATGAGTTAGTTTTAGAGACCCAAACCTTTTTGGTTTTGGGCCTGGTCTCATCAATAGATGGTAAACTAACAGTTTATTTGAAACAACAGCCTGAGAGGAAGAAGATGGTGTAGAAGAGGAGTCCTTTGGCTTGGACCTCCTTTTCTGTGTTTTCAACATAGGTGTCTAGTTGGTTAACTCTACCCAACAGATGTTGAACCATCATTACCAGCTGTGTCTGATTTTGTGATAAAGCTTTCAGCTCATCAGACACATTGCCAGTGGAGTTTGATAAGTTCCTATGTTGCCCCTTCTTCTTCTGAGCACTTCAGCTGTCACCTGTTTAACCCCTTCCTTTTTGGATTTCTTTGAGGACTTAAGGGTTACAGGATTTGTTTGCTGATACAAATGTGGTCTCAAACTCAGTTTTCATTTTTACCATTTTCTTTTTGATTTCTTCTTTTTGTTTGAGTTTGGAACCTCTTTTGTACCAACAGTTATCTGTAAGATGATTGAACAACCACATACTTCACATGGTTTCTTCTTCATCTTAGGTTGATCATCAACTAAAGGGTGAAGCAACTGAAGACTTGTTCTTCAATGCTTTGAAAGCATTGTTTGCTTTCTTGACTGCCTCTTTTAGTGTCTTCAAACTCTTTCTACTGTCAGTTTTCTTCTCTTCAGTACTGACAGCAGTTGAAGTTTGAACTTCAGGTGTTAGATCCTGCTCTCTAGTCCTTTCAGGACCTTCACAATTAACTACTGAGTTGATCAACTCATTAATCATGTGAATGTCAGCATTTGAACCATCAACATCAGCTGATAAGTTCAAAGAGGGCTTGATGCTGACTGCTACTTCTGATTGTGCTTTATCAGAAGGTAGATCACATGATGTGATGGATTGGTTATCACTCTCACCATCAGATTCTACCTCTGCTCTTGGGGTAAAATCTGTAGGTGGAGCAGTGTGATTGTAACCAATTCTAAACTTCACATTTGAAGCAGATTGCTTACTAAGAAGCATTTCAAAACCTTTGCATGATTGTACCCATCTATCACACTCGACCTGGGTAACTGCAAGGGTTTCTTTGAGATCTTTGTACTTCTCTAGAAGTACTTCTTCTCAAGCCTTATCATCAATTATTTGGCAATTCAGTTTGTAAATCTCATCATTTTTATCTTTAAGCATAGACTCAAACTCAGCTTTGTTTTTGGAAATTATTTGTTCTAGCTCAATGTTCTTATTAATTAGAGCTACATTTGCTTCTCTAATGGAAGCAAATGCTGCTATGCATGGTTCAGACATAATTTGGCTTTTGCCTCAGAGGATACCTGTGATACCTGAGGTGTAGAGGCATTAGAAAATGAAGTATCAGCAGACTCCAAAGCCATAAGAGCTAGATTCCCAAAAGGACTGTCACCCCATGTTGACCAGCACCTGAGAACAGTTGGTCATGACCAGACATGTCATCTGGTACTGCTCCAGTCAACAACTCCTGGGGTGAAGAAGCTGTGTTATTCAGGTTGAGGTTGTTGATGAGATTGGGATGGCTGAGGTTCTGGTAGTGCATGAGGTTGTGGTGCCATAGGAACTTGAACTTGATTTGACTGTGGCATGTAATAACAAGGGTACGGATATGGCATTTGACCCTGAGAACAAAATATGCCGGAGATTGTTGTTGAGGATGAAGACTAGAGGTGACAGGATGTTGCCCTCTGTGTTGTTGACTATTGCCAGGAAAAGTCACAAAGGTGCAGTGGAGTTAGATCCAGTTGATCTACACTCTCTTGCAAAGTGTCCAAGCCTTTGGCATTTGTGACACCTCAACTTGCTCTTGTCAAACCAACTTTGGTTTTGCCAGAGAGTCCTGGGAATTTTCTTCCAGTTCTTTTATAGAACTTCTGAGATCTGATATTTATCAGGGCCATTTGGCTCAAAATATCCATCTCTTCTAAGTCATCATCAGCAATCCCCTTGAGATCATCCATAATGAAGCATAATTGTCATTATTACACCCAGTAACTGACCATCAATACTCACAAATGCAGAATCAGAAGTGCTTGAAGAGAAATTAATATGCTCATCATACTGGCATTCAGATGAAGCATATTCTGACTCATGACCCACCAAGGCAGTGTTGCCTGGTACAAAGTCTTCAGTGAGCTTTCCAGATGAAGACAACTTTCTCTTCTGTTCTATCTCTCTCTCTCAAAAGTGAGCAGTTTCCCATGGAGTTGGGTGAGAGATAGTTTGTCCAAACTTGCACTGAGCGTAGGACAATAGTATATGTGTTCCATCTCTCAGCAGTGATCTGAGAAATCTGTTATTCATCTGAATATTTGTGTACTCAAGTTTGACCATTTTTAGTTCAGAGATCAAACAAGAGAACCGCTCATATTGTTGAGTCAGTGTCTCACCCTTTCTATGAGAGAATGTCTCATATTGTTGGGCAAGAATTTCTCTATTATTTGCCAAGACCTCATCTGTTCCTCCAAATTGTTCTTTCAAGGCATTCCAGAGGTCATGGGCAGTTTCATGATGCATTAGCCCAGAATAGATTTCATTTGGTAATGCCATGGCCAGAATTCATCTGCTTTTGCATCAATTTCAAGCAACTTCTTATCCTCATCTGAGTATTGCTCCCTCCTCTTCGAACCATTTGATTGGTTTCCGGGTTATTCACCATAGGCTTGTGTGGACCATGTACCACTGATGTCCAACACCCGCACTGTTAACAGACAGGTGATGGAGCATTCGTCTTTGCCATATCTTATACTCATTCCTAACCAGCATCGGTGGCTTGGTTGAGGAACCAGTATTGTGAGGATCATTGGAGGGAGTAGTCATTTTCAGTTCAAAAACAATTAATTCAAGCTTTTAAAAGTTTTACACAGACCACAACAAACTCAATGAAAACCAAGAAAAGATCTCAGGATGAATGACCAGAAATACAGAAAATTCAATCTCTATAACCGTTTCTTGCAACAACAAAAGCTAATTCAATCAAACATAGATCTTGAATAGCAGTTTCAATGATCAATTATTAGATCGATCAATGATTAACCTGCTCTGATACCATTTGACAGGATCAGCGATCACAAGTTTGATGTAATAGGATTCAAAGCAGCGGATACGAACAAGAATTAGACAAATTGTAGCAAGCAATCGATACTTGTATGCATTAAGAGAGCATACGGTTATAGGGAGAGAATATTTGTTTCTGATTTCAAGGAATGTTTATAGATGAGAATATTTCTAATAAAATCATTCAAAAACATTCATTCATTCATCCTAAATATTACAATAGGTTGTCACTCCTTATATAGAGTGCAACAATCACTGCTGTTATCACGGAAAGTGACAACTGGCAGATCTAATACAAAATAACTAACTCTTAACAAACTACTGAAATGTTCACAACTACTGAGAACATAACAGAGTCTTAAGTACAAAATATAAAACTACTGAAACTACAACGACTGAAGAACAGCTCTTCAGTCGTTTTACAAAACTACTGAAACATAAACTACTGAAACTAGATATAAAACTACTGATATCACAACTACTGAAGAGCTCTTCAGCAGTTGTGACAAACTACTGAGGCTTCAGTACTTGATCTTCAGACTTTGACCTTCAGGTGTTTCATCAGCTGATGACTTCAGTAGATATCATCAGCTGATGTCTTCAGTCTCTGTCTTCAGACTTTGTACATCAGTTGTTGATCTTCAGCACTTGTAAACTCTTCAGCTGTTGTACTTCAGTACTTTGGTCTTTCAGCTTCAGCACTTGTGTTCTTCAGCTGTTGTACTTCAGTACTTTAGTTCTTCAGCTGTTGAAGTCTTCAGCCTTGATCTTCAGCACTTGTCAAACTACTGATGAGGCTTTCAGCAGTTGTTTTGTGATACCATGTGGGACTTAGAGGTTTTCTGATCTTGGCTCATTGGTTCTTTTGGTCCAACATTTCCCTTTCCAACACACTGTACTTGCCATCTTTTGCTGATTTCCTTCAATCTCCCATTTTCTTTTCTGAGTCATTTTTTCAGTGTCATGACCTTGCCTAAACGCTAATCATGATGTTATCCATTGATCGGGTTGGTTGGGCATCAGCCTCCTTCACCATTATCTCCAACTCCTTCTTCTTCTTTCCACTCTTCTTTTCTTGTATGTGACATGAAAGTCTTTATTACTTTCATCCTTTCTCCATTTCAGCTCTTTCTCCTTCTCCTTCTCAGTCTCTACAACAAACCCACTCCTTCTCATTTTCCACCTTTATCTCTTTTTCTTTCTCTTTCCCATCTTCATCTCTTCGTTTTTGCTTTCACTGACTGAATCTCCCCCTTTTTGGTTGCATTGGTTGCAAGTTTGATTGTCCGAATGCCTTTGCTCATAACTCCTCCAGCAAGGTGTGGATAACCGAGGGAAGCCTCTCATCAAGGTTTTAATCACTATATCAGTGATAATTGGTGTGAGAGAGGTAAGGAATTTGAAAGATAGCAGCTATTTGCTCAGGGGGGTTCTTTCCTGAGAGATAGTGCCAGAAGTAGAGCAGGTGGCTGATGTTTTTGGAGTGGCTCTGTGTTAAGAGACCTTCAGAGAAAGGTGCCATATCTGGGTGTATTGGGGCAGATGGACTTAGATCCTGAGACATTTTTGCAATCAGCTCGTTGAGTCTGCTTACCTCATTCTCTAGGATGATATTTTGGGCTAAACATCATAGAAGAAGCCCAGTTCATCATCAGTGTTTGCTGAATCACCTGACCTCCTGATAGAATCAGGATGTACATGCTCTGAGTGTAGATCAGTATCAGCATGTGCCCCTTGTTTTTGGTACTGGGGACTTCCTGCCTCGGGACTATGTCCTTCATTGGTAGTTTCTCTGGTGAGGTCTTATGGATGTTACCAACTACATCCTGATCATATGCTGAAGCAGGAGAAGTGGCAGCCTCACCAGATGTTCTAATCTCCGTTTTTACACTTGGAGATGGAAAAGTGTAACCCCTGTGTTGTGGGTTATCAGAAGCATTTTGATCCTCCCCCTCAATTGTTGAGGCTATACCAGTTTGGATTGGTATCTGGAGAGGAGGTGAGGAATGCAACTGAGTCAGCACTTTTGCAACTAGTATCGTAGGACTTTGGGGAGCGGTTGCAGTGGGAGATGGTGTAGAAGCAGTATGCACACGGGGAGAGTGGTGCATTTCAATGGCAACCTCCTCAAATGACGAAGGTTCCAGATGTATAGGTGCCCCGAATATGGTTGCTGCAGGCTCCTGTTGAGAGGAAGCCAGAGCGGTTGAGGTTGGGTGAGTACTTGTATCTACTGGGGGTTATGGCCAGTAGATATATCCTGCATTTGTGTTGCAGGGACATCCTCAGGGGACTCATTTCCCTGAGTAGCCGTTTTGGGATTCTTGTGTTTGGGTTTAGTGGGCACTTTGGATTTGGAGGTGGTGGCTGTGGGTTCCAGCTGCGTTGGTTTTCACAGTTTGGCAGCCTGTTTAAGTGACTGGTCTGAGTTGTGCCTGCAGTATACCTCAGGAATACAGCCATGGCAGGGACTCCGAGGCCAACAAGTCCCTCAGCTTTCAGCTGGTTCTCTATAATGGCCATTATGAACCGTGGATATAATATCCATTGGTTAGCAGTAGGTTTTGAGACCATATCCTTAAGTTCAAGAAATATTATTTCGGAAAAATTTAAGTTTTGTTGCTCAAGGATAGAGAAAATACCTGCAACCACCTGGTTGACATTTATCCCAAGAACAAGTCTTAGGGGCTATGCAGACATTCACCATATGAAAAATAGGCGTTCAGCATCATGGAAATGCTTCTTTAGTGGTAAAGCGCTAAGGTTACCCTGGTATCCATGTTGGGCAAAGGATAGATCAGTGGTGCCCTTTGAATATCCAGCGGGGAAGGTGGCATCATCCAGTTGTAGGGTTTGGTGAAGGATTGCCGGAGTGATGACCACCTTACGGTAGTTGACGGATGACTGGAGAGACTCGATGTCATTCTCCCCAGTGGTAAGGGTGACATTCATCCAGAACTGATTTAGGGATTCGGCATAAATGATTGGATTGATAAGGAAGGCCGTTTTGTATGGAGAATGGACCATTAGATTAGTGGTAGCATCAAACTTCGTCCAGAAGGGATTTGGTAAGGTAGGGAATACAGTTGTGTCTTGGTTTAAGCTGCATGGTCGCCATGAATATGAGAGAAGGTTTGGAGTTTTTGAACGTTAGGTTTGAGATAATGAAGCGCTGTAGGATTAGGTATTTATAGGGTATGGTTATAAAACAACCGAAGGGTTTGTGTTAATCATCAGTAGTTTTAAAACTACTGAAAACCATGTTAGTCTTGGTTTTAGGCATCACAGTTATAAAACTGAAGTCTTGGTTTTAGGCATCAGCAGTTATAAAACTACTGAAAACCATGGTTTTGACTTCAGATGTTGGAACAACCGAGGACTTGGTGTTAGTCATCAGTAGTTGTGAAACTTGGTGTTTGTCATCAGTTGTTGTAAACAACTGAAGACTTGGTGTTAGTCATTAGTAGTTGTGAAACTACTGAAGACATTGGTTTTGCCATCAGTTGTTGTAAACGACTGAAGACTTAGTGTTAGTCATCAGCAGTTTTGAAACTACTGAAGACATTGGTTTTGCTTCAGTTGTTTAAGATGAAACAACAGTTGTAAACGACTGAATAGAAAATTCCCATCGGTAGTTTTCGTCAATTCTTAGCTTTTCAGCTGTTTCATACTGTCCTCAACACTTACTCATCAGTCTTTTTGGCTGTTTTCAGTTGTTTCATAGGACATCAGCACTTATCTATTTTTACTAACATCAGTAGTTATAACTACATCAGTAGTTTGCGACAAAATCAGTACTTATTTGTGACATGTTTACTAATGATCATCAGTACTTGTTTACTAAGATCATCAGTAGTTGTCACTTATTCTAGCTGCAGCATACCAAGCCTTAACACTAGGTTTTGGAAAGTTGAACTATCCAAAGGCTTAGTAAAAATGTCTGCAAGCTCATCAGCACTAGGCACAAACTTTGGATCAATCAGACCTTTTTCAAAACAGTCCCTATAAAATGGTGTCTGATCTCTATACGTTTGGTCCTAGAATGCTGGACAAGATTCTTGACAATGTAGAGAGCTGAAGCACTGTCCATTAATAATGGAGTCTTAGTCTCTGTAATGCCATAATCCAAAAGTTGGTTCTGAAGCCCGAGTACCTGAGATGTACAACTTGCAGCAGCAATGTACTCTGCTTCAGCAGTGGATGTAGCAACAGATGTTTGTTTCTTAATCTGCCAAGAAATCAAACAGTTGCCTAGGAATTGACATCCACCAGAAGTTGACTTTCTCGTTAACTTACACCCTGCATAGTCACTATCAGAAAAAGCAACTAATTTGCAAGAGTGTCCAGTGGAATACCATAAACCTAGAGATTGTGTACCTTGCAGATATCTAAAGATCCTCTTGACTGCACTAAAATGAGACTCTTTAGGAGCAGCCTGAAATCTAGCACAAACACAAGTTGCAACCATGATACTGGTCTAGAAGTTGTTAAGTACATCAAGGACCCAATCATACATTTGTAAAGTGTTTCATCAATAGCTTTACCTTTCTGATCTGCATCCAGTTGAGTGATGTGGCACATGAGAGTAGAACAGGGCTTACAGTTTTGTAAATCAAACTTATTAAAAAGATCTTTTGTATATTTAGACTAATGAATGAAAGTCCCATCAGCCTTTTGTTTGATTTGCAATCCTAGAAGAACTGTAAATCTCCCATTGCACTCATTTCAAACTTCTTTTGCATTAAATTGGTAAAATCATCACACAACTGGGGATCAGAGGATGCAAAAATAATATCATCAACATAAATTTGAACAAGTAGCTTATGCTGATCCACCTTCTTAATGAACAGAGTTTTATCTATGGAGCCTCTAGTAAAATTATTTTGAAGAAGATATTGGTAATGTCTCATACCAGCTCTAGGAGCTTGTTCAACCCATAAGAGCCTTATCAAGCTTGTATACCCAATCTGGATGTTTATTATCCTCAAAACCTGGGGTTGACACACATAAACATCTTCTTTTATTTTACCATATAAAAATGGACTTTTAACATCCATTTGAAAAACTTTAAGATTGTGGAATACAGCATAGGCTAAGAACAATCTAATTGCTTCCAATCTGGCTACATGAGCAAAGGTTTCATCATAATCAATACCTTCTTCCTGTGCAAACCCTTGAATAACCAGTCTGGCCTTGTTCTTAACAATAAGCCCATTTTCATCTGTTTTATTCCTAAACAACCATTTAGTGCCTATTGCACACTTACCTGGGGGTAGAGGAACCAGTTCCCACACTTGCTTCTTGTTGAACTGAAGTAGCTCAAGTTGCATGGCTTCAACCCATCCATTGTCCCTTAAAGCAATGTGATAGCTCTTTGGCTCTTTCTGAATAATGAAGAGAGCATAGAAGCAGAAATTTGAAAATTGACTTCTTGTTGAAACTCCAGCATTGATATCACCAATGATTTGAGACATTGGGTGATTCTTCAGCTCTTGATAAACAATGAGATCTGTGCAAGTGTTTGTAGGACCTTCAGCAGCAGCAGATGGTGATGCAGACTCTTGAAACCAAGAATGAGATGGCAAATCAAAAGATGTAGAGGAACCAGAGATCTCATCAGCATTTCTTGTGGATGGAACTACTGAAGCTACAAGAACATCAAGTTTAGTGGACTCAGGCAGTTGATCACTAAACTTGAATAGTGAGTATATTTATCATCATCATCAATACCACCAGGTGGAGAACTGTTGACAGGAGCAACAGCTGAAGTCTGATAAGGAACATATTGCAGTATGTCCAAATCAAATAACTCCACAGGGTTTTGTGGAATCTTATCCTTTGGAGATTCATTAAACTTCACATGTAGAGTCTCTTCAACTATCTTTGTTCTGCAGTTGAAGACTCTGTATGCCTTGCAAGTAGATGAATAACCAACAAAATACCCTGCATCCACCTTAGGATCAAATTTGTGGAGTTGATCCTTTGTGTTGAGAATGAAACAAGGACACCAAAGGCTCTGAAAAATGAAATTAGAGAAGCCAAATGATGTAGAACTTCATATGGAGTCTTCATCAACCTTTGATTTACTAAGGCTCTATTCTGCACATAGCAAGTTGTGTTAACAGCTTCAGCCCAAAAGGTCAGTGGCAAACCAGAGTCAGCCAACATGGGCCTTGTAGCTTCAATTAGGGTCCTGTTCTTTCTCTCTACTACTCCATTTTGTTCTGGAGTCCTTGGGATGCTAAACTGCCTCTTGATTCCCTTTGAGAGATAAAAATCATCAAGTGTATGATTTCTGAATTCTATTCCATTATCACTTCTGATACACTTGACAGATAGGGAATACTGCTTCTCAACATACAACACAAAGTTTATAACCGTCTAAGCAGCCTCATCCTTTGAATGCAAGAAGAAAGTCCATACAAATCTGGAGTAATCATCCACAATTACCAGAAAGTATTTCTTCTTTGCCATACTCAGTACTCTCACAGGACCAAAGATATCCATGTGTAGTTATTGCAAGCAGGCAATGGACTGAGGTTCTTCAATAGGAGGGAATGAGACTTTTTGTTGTTTTCCTTTCAAACAAGCAGTGCAGTTGTCTTCACATCTGAACTCCTTCATAGGCAATCCCCTTACTAAACCATGATGTATCAGCTGATTCAAGTTTTTAAGATTCACATGACCCAGCCTTCTACGCCATAGAATAGATTCTTGAGGAGAAGCCTTGGAAAATAGGCACGATGGCGTTTGAGATCTATTTTCTCTCAAAGATCTAAGGCATACACTCTTCCTGTCCTATTGGCCCTCAAGAGAGTGTGATCATCCAACACCTTATCAATCAAACTTAGAACTTTGGATGACAGAATCCTGCAGTTCTGACCGGTGAAAAAAGCAACATGGCCTTTATCACACATTTGACTGACACTGAAGAGATTGTATTTGAGATTATCCACATGGTTAACATCATCAAACCTTATTTCCCCATTGGAGACAAAGACTTTGCCAATGATGTAACCCTTAGCATCATTGCCAAAAAAACAAACCCTTCTTTCCTTGAGAGTAATCATGAAGAAGAGAGCTGTTCCCTGTATATGCATAGATCCTCCACTGTCTACATACCAGATGCTACTGTGGCATGCTAAACAACCCTGCAATCATAATAAATTAGTTAGTTTTTGAGACCCAAACCTTTTTGGTTTTGGGTCTGTTCACATCAACAGATGGTAAACTAACAGATTTGCTATGAAGAACAGCCTGAGGGGATGGAGATGGTGAAGAAGAAGAATCCTTTGGCATGGATTTTCTTCCCTATGGTTTTAGCACAAGAGTCTAATTGGTTGACTCTCCCCAATAGATGTTGAACCATCATAACAAGTTGTGTCTGATTCTGTGATAAAGCCTTCACCTCATCAGACACATTAGTGTGTGAGATTGATGGATTCCTGTGTTGTACCATCTCCCTTTGAGCAACCTCAGTTGTTGCCTAATTAACCCCTTCCTTTTTGGATTTCTTTTTGGATTTTGGGGTTACAGGTTTTGATGTTGCTCGTACAAACTTGGTTTCAAATTCAGTTTTCATTTTATCCATTTTCTTTTTAATGTTCTCATTGTGTTTGAGTTTGGAGCCCTTTTTATACCAGCAATCATTAGTAAGATGATTGAATAAGCCACATATTTCACATGGCTTTTTCTTCATCTTAAGTTGATCATCCGCTGAAGAAGATGAAACTACTGAAGACTTATCTTCAGCAGTTTGCGACCAGTACTAGCAGTTTTCTTCCTTGCAGTACATGCTTTCTTGATATCTTTTTCAGTAGTTTTCCCACCCTTTCTACTGGCAGTTTTCTTTCCTTTAGTACATGCAGTAGTTTAGGTTTGTTCTCCAGGTGTTATGACATGCTCTTGAGTACTTTCAGTACTTTGTGAAATACCACCTGGGGTGATCAACCTTTTGATCATGTGAGTGTCAGCATTTGAACCATCAACATCAACTGATAGGTTTTGGGAGGAATTAATGCTGACTCCAACCTCTGATGGTGCATTATGAGATAGTAGATCACATGATGAAAAGGATTGGTTATTGCTTTCGCCATCAGATTCTACCTCTGCTCTGGGAGTAAAATCTGTAGGAGGAGCAGTGTGATTATAACCAATGCCAAACTTCACATTGGAAGCAGACTGCTTACTGAGAAGCATTTCAAAACCCTTGCAGGAATGTACCCATCGATCACACTCTACCTGGGTAGCTGCAAGTGTTTCTTTGAGGTCTCTGTACTTCTCTAGAAGTACCTCTTCCCTAGCCTTATCATCAGTGATTTGGCATTTAAGTTTGTAAATCTCATCATTCTTGTCATTAAGCACAGACTCAAATTCAGCTTTTCTTTTGGATATTATTGTTCTAGCTTAATGTTCGTGTTAATTAAAGCTACATTTGCTTCTCTAATAGATGCAAATGCGGCTATGCATGCTTTAGAACACAGCTTGGCTTTGGCCTCAGAGGATACCTGTGATACCTGTGGTGTGGAGGCATTAGAGGATGAGGTATCAGCAGACTCCAAGGCCATAAGAGCAAGGTTTCCAAAAGGACTGTCACCACCATGTTGACCAGCACCAGAAAATAGTTGTTCATGACCAGACATATCATCTGGTAAAATGCTCTAGTCAACAACTCCTGGGGTGAAAAAGCTATGTTGTTGAGGTTGAGATTGTTGATGAGATGGGAAGGTTGAGGCTCAGGAAGAGCAGGTGGTTGTTGAGCAATGGGTACTTGAACTTGACTGTTTGTGGCATGTAATAGAGGGATATGGATATGACATTGGACCCTAAGGGACAAAATATGTAGGAGATAGAGGTTGTGATTGATGGTCAGAACTAGCAGGATGTTGCCCTCTGTTCTGCTAAATATTACTTCAAAAAGTCACAAAGGGTGCAGAGGAGTTAGATCCAGATGATCTACACTCTCTTGCAAAGTGCCCAAGCCTGTGGCATTTTTTACACCTCAACTTACTCTTGTCAAAACAACTTTGGTTTTGCCAGAGAGTCCAGGGAATTTCCTACGAGTTCTCTTGTAGAACTTCTGAGATCTGATATTAATCAAGGCCATTTGGCTCAGAATATCCATCTCTTCTAAGTCATCATCAGCTATACCTTTCAAATCATCATAATGAAGCACAAATTGTCACTATTATAGCCTGACTAACTATCAACACTCACAATGCATGATCAGAATATTTGAAGAGAAATCTATATGCACATCATAATTACTTTCTGATGCAGCATATTCTGACTCATGACCGACCAAGGAAGTGTTCCCTGGTACAAAGTCTTCAGTGAGCTTTCCTGATGATGCTAGTTCCTTTTTTGCTCTATCTCTCTTTCAAATGTAAGCAGCTTCCTATGAAGTTGGGTGAGAGATAGGCTATCCAGATTTGCATTAGAGTGTAGGACAATTGTATATGTGTCCAATCTCTCAGGCAGTGATCTGAGGAATCTGTGGTTCATCTGGCTATTAGTGTATTCATGTTTGACCATTTTCAGCTCAGAGATCAAACATGAAAAATGCTCAAACTGTTGAGTCAGAGTCTCATCCTTCCTATGAGCAAATGTCTCATATTGTTGGGCAAGTATTTCCCTATTATTTGTTAAGACCTCATCAGTACCACCAAATTGTTCTTTCCGTGCCTTCCAGAGGTCATGAGCAGTTTCATGATGCATAAGGCCAGAATAGATTTCATTAGGCAGTGCCATGACCAGAATTCCATAAGCTTTAGCATCAATCTCAAACAGTTTTCGATCCTCATCAGAGTATTGTTCCTTCTTCTTCGGAACCATTTGGTTGGTTTCCGGATTGTTCACCATAGGCTTATGTGGACCATGTACCACAGATGTCCAACAACCTGAACTGTTAACAAACAGGTGATGGAGCATTCTTCGTTGCCATATGTTATACTCAGTCCTAACCAGCATCGGAGGCTTGGTTGAGGAACCAGTATTGTGAGGGTCATTAGAAGGAGTAGTCATATTCAGAATTCAGACAAATTCAAGGTAAACAAAGTAAATCTAGCTCAAAACCACTTAGAACCTCAAACAAAATGGCCAGAAGCAACAGAAACTCAATCTCTATAACCGATTCTTGCAAATTTGCTAATTCGATCAAACATAGATAGCAAAAGAATAGTTTCAATGATCAATTGTTAAATCTATCAATGATTAACCTGCTCTGATACCATTTGTTAGGAGCTCGGCATCTAGTTTGATCAATTAGATTGGATTTGCAGTGGAATGAGCCCACGAATTAACAAATTTAAACAAGAACACACGAAATTTATCAATGAAACAGTGTTCGTTATAGAGAGAGAATTTCTGCCAAAAGGAATATATTCATTCAATACATGCTTCGGCTGGCTTTCACACATCGTTACAATTAGGTCATCTTTCCTTTTATAAGGGAAGCTGACGTCAGCTGATGTCACTTGACAATGACATCTAACTGTTATTTAACTAATAAAAGTTAACACAACTACTGAAGATGTCAAACAGCTGACATCTTCTTACAAAAATACCAAGTGTTAACTATCACTACAACTACTGAAAAGAAACTACTGAAACAACAATGACTGAAGAACATGCTCTTCAGTCGTTTAACAAGGACTGAAATAGAAAAGAAAACTAATGAAAGGAAACCATCACAATAACTGAAGAATGCTTCTTCAGCTGTTGTGACAAACTCTGAAGGCTTCAGTACTTGGACTTCTTGAACTTCAGTTGTTGTCATCAGCTCATGTCATCAGCTGATGTCTTCAGTCTTTGTACTTCAGCTGTTGATCTTCAGTACTTTAGTCTTCAACAGTTGAACTCTTCAATACTTTGGTCTTCAGCTGTTGAAGTCTTCAGTACTTTAGTCTTCAGCTATTGATCTTCAGACTTTGTCAAACAGCTGATCAAGTCTTCAGCAGTTGTTATGATGTCTTGTGGGACTAAAGGTTTTTCTGATCTGGTTCATTGGTTCTTTTGGTCCAACAGTTCAAAGTTGTATTTGACAACAACAAGTGCTATGTTCTCAAAAAGGACTATGTCATCCCGGCGGACCAAGTGTTAATGTTAGCTTCAAGACATAACGATCTGTATGTCTTAGACCTCTCAAAGGCCTCCACAACTGATCATCAAGTACAATGCTTCTTGTCAAAGGCAATAGAGAAAGACTCCATCTTGATCCATTTAATCCACGAAAGATGAATCACTTGATCCAGAATGATCTAGTCCGTGGCGTAAATGCCAAGAACTTCCAATTACCATATTTTTGTGACGCATGTAAGAAGGGCAAACAGACGAAGAAGTATCATAAGGCAAAGAAAGTTCACTCAATGGATCTGCCTCTTGAGCTCTGTCACATGGATGTGTTTGGCCCAGTCAGTACAAAGAGCATTGCCGGTAACTTGTACTGCTATGTAGTTACGGATGATTACTCGAGATTCTCTTCGGTGATGCTTGTAAAATCCAAATTAGAGACATTTGAATCATTCAAAGAGCTAGTAACTACATTAGAGTCATTCTACAAGATGAAGGTAAGGCAAGTTTGCTCAGACAACAACACCAAGTTCAAGAATCAATGGACGAAGGCATTCTGCAATGAAAAAGGAATTATGCACCAATTCATATCTGCCTACACTCCTCTAATGAACAGAGTTGCTAAGAGAAAGAATAGAAGCTTGATAGTGCAGACTCGAAACTACCTATCCATTTTTGGAATGAGGCAATAGCTAAAGCTTGTTATGTTGGGTTTTGTCACATGTAAAACACTTAGTTTAACCATTTAAACTATGAAAACGCAGCGGAATAAAAGAGTTAACTTATGGTTTATAATCTGAAAAATCTTGCCATATTAAACCACCAACAAAACCCAAGAATGAGGATTGAATATATATGAAATAGTATGCTATCAAACCATAAAATAACAACCATAGGGTGTTCATGAAAAAAACCTTTCTTGAACGAATGTTGTAGATGAAAAGGTGAAGAAGATGATGTTCTTGAATGTGTAGCCTTCAAAAGGAAAGCCTCAAGCTTGTATGCCCACAAGCCTAAACAAACACCTAATCTTGTTAGGTAGATGAACACCAAGATGTACTCCCTTTTGAAAAATCCAAATCAGCCAAGAAGATCTTGAAGTGCTGCCAAAAAAACGATTTTCCAGCCCTTTCTTTCTTCCCTTTTGAACGAAAATGGATGGTTCTTTTGAGAGAGTTTTGCTTTGTGTGTGTGAGAGAAAGGTTTTTAAGATGGTTGAGTGAAAGATTGAGTTAAGTCTTGCAAAAAACAAGACAAAACCACAAGCTAACTCCAGCCCACATGGGCGGCCAAAACATAAACCCAAAATGGGTTTCCCTCCCATTTGAAAGTTTCATAAAATTAGTCTTTCAACTAAAGTTTTTATAAAATTAAAACCCTTTTAATTTTATAACCATAACACACTTTTATTTGTTATTATTTAACCAACTTAAATAATGATACAAATAATATCTCATGAACAAACTATCCATATAATGTTGCTCTACCACAAAGCAATGTTTTAGAAAACTCATTTTCTAAATTGGTGTCAATGTTTATTTGTATGATCTCATCAACAAACAAACATTTATTGGTGTTTGTATAGCTTGTTATTGGGTATGACCTGACTTGGTTCAAAATGTACTAACCACATCAATGTTGTATGTATCTTGGGCATACAAGATCCAACAATCCCCCAACTTGCACAAGATTCATAAAAGATTGAGGCAAGTAGTAAATACCGCCTAACAACGGTTTACTACCCTTAATACGTATGACTAAGTGCCATTCAATAACATCATCTCCTTCAAGTACCATACTTTAAATGTTTTAGGTGAATCAATCATCTATCCTTTTGTCAGGCCTTAGACATCTTACTCTCAATGAATCCTAGAGACATAAAGTGATCATTCTCCGTTGATTTAACTTTATCAGGCCTTAGACATCTTACTCTTAATGAATAAGAGGAACAAATTCCATCTTGACAACATATGTCTCTCATAATTACCTTACATCATACCTGAACTCAGACTTATGTACTGCCATGTTTCAGAATAGCGAAGAGCTAAGTCAAAGTACAATATTCGGTAAATATCAAGACCCAATATGTGTCTCAGGTCAGAGGATACTAAATGATGTTCGCCTTTACTCAAAATTACGTATGATCAATCAGGAAGATTCCATGTAGTAATATTTGAGGTGCAGGTCAGTCCAATATTTGCATCCCACAAATATCTATGAACTTTGGCAGTAACCTTTTGCTCTATATTTATCCATATGAATATCTACCAATCCAAGTTCATAATAGCATTACCTTCATACTTGTTCCCGCAGGCATGAACAACTACGGACATTCTAAGTAAATAATTTACTCATGGATTTTAAACATGCAAAATAGGAATATTAGTTGAATTATTATAACCGAATAATTTATTCAAGTAATAAAGGGTTACAATATCTTATTACAGAAATTAAAGATCAAATCCAGTCACTAGAATATTGAAGCCCCATGGCACAAGCATGACTTTCATGCTTCGCTTTTTCAAGAAGCTTCGTGAGTGGATCCGGAATGTTTTGATCCGTGTGAACTTTGCGAATACATATCTTTCCCTTTTCAACTTCATCACTTATGTAGTTGAATCTTCGTTTAATGTGCCTAGTCTTCTGATGTGCACGGGGTTCCTTGATTTGAGCAATCGCACCCTCGTTATCACAAAGAATTTCTAGGGGGTCCTGAATGGAAGGAACCACTGCTAGATCGACAATGAACTTCCTTAACCATACAGCTTTGTGAGCTGCTAATGAAGCGGCGATGTATTCTGACTCTGTAGTTGATAATGCCAACACATATTTTTAGAGCTCTTCCAAGAGATTGCTCCTCCATTCAAGATGAAAATGTACCTCGATTATGATCGTGAATCATCACGATCAGTTTGGAACTCGCATCCGTGTAACCCTTTACTACGAGTTCCTCCTCACCAGATCCATAGATTAGAAACATATCTTTAGTCCTCCTTATGTACTTAAGTATGTTCTTAATATCCATCCAATGACTGCTTCCTGGATTTTGTTGGTATCGGCTTGTCATGGTCAAAGAGCATGACACGTCCGGTCGAGTGCATATCATTGCATACATGATGGATCCTATAGCAGACGCATACAGGATTCCCTTCATTTTGTATTGCTTATCCTTTGAGCTTCGACATTGAGTCTTACTCAATACTGTTCCTCTTTGAATAGGTACGATACCTTTCTTAGACTTTTCCATCTTGAACCTTTTCAAGATCTTAACAATGTATGCACTTTGATTCAAACCTATCAACCGCCTTGATCTATCCCTATAGATCTTTACTCCTAAAATATAGGCGGCTTCACCAAGATCCTTAATGGAGAATTACTTCCAAGCCAGGTTTTTACACCTTCCATGGTTGGAATGTCATTTCCAAATAGTAGGATGTCATCGACATACAATACTAAGAAAATGGTGATGCTCCCACTAGCCTTCTTATATACACATGCTTCATTAGTGTTTTTGATGAACCCAAATTTGGCTATCTCTTCATCAAAATGGTGATTCCAACTTCTTGATGCTTGCTTCAATCCATATATTGATTTCCTTAACTTGCATACTTTGTTAGGATGTTTTGAGTTGATAAAACTATCAGACTAAGCCATATAGACATCTTCCTCAAGATATCCATTTAGAAAAGCGGTTTTGATATCCATTTGCCAAATCTCATAATCATAATGAGCAGTTATGGCAAATAATATACTAATAGACTTAGCATTGCAACTGGTGAGAAGGTCTCATCATAATCAATCCTTTGAGTTTGAGTGAAACCTTTTGCTACAAGTCTAGCTTTATAAGTATCCAAGTTTCCATGCATATCGGTTTTCTTCTTAAAAACCCACTTACTTCCAACTGTCTTGGAGTTAAGAGGTGGTTCAACCAAGTCCCACACTTGGTTGTCATACATGGATTGCATCTCTACATTCATGGCTTCAAGCCATTTGTCACAATCCAAATTGGACATTGCATAATGATAGGTGGTTGGTTCATCGGAATCTACCACATAGCATCCATCTACAAAAAATCCATATCTTTCAGGTGGATTACTACTTCTACCAGATCTGCGAATGTTTTGTGTATATTGATCAACCACTTGATCATTCTCAACATCCTCATGATGAGTGCTAGTGTCAACCAAACGTTTATCGGTTTGTGGTTCTTGATCCTCCTCAAGATCCATAGTTCTACTGCTAGTTCCTTCTGTAAGGAACTTAGCTTCTAAGAACTCAGCCTTCTTGGCAACAAACTCCTTTGTTCCAACGGATCATAGAAATAATATCCCATGGAATCTCTGTGATATCTAATGAAGATACACTTAGTGGAACGGCTTTCTAGCTTGTTTGAGGTGGGAGTCTTAACATAAGCCTCACAACCCCATACCTTTAAATATGACAGTGATGGAACCCTTCCATGCCATATTTCAAAAGGTTTCATTTCCACTTTCTTGGTTGGGGCCATATTCTAAGATGATCTCTAAAAGCATCACTTAGGTGTTCACCTCCTCTATCGGCACGGAGAATTTTTATTTTCTTGTTGAGTTGATTTTCTACTTCATTTTGGAAGATTTTGAACATTTCAAAAGCTTCATCTTTGTGTCTTAACAAGTACACATAACCGTATCGACTATAGTCATCGGTAAAAGTAATGAAGTATCTTTCATGGTACCTAGTCATTGGATTAAAAGGTCCACATACATCCGAACGTATGATGCCTAATAAATCTTTTTCCCGTTCGTACTTGCCACTAAAAAGGTGCCTAAGTCATTTTACTTTGTAAACAAGATTCACATACATCAAATGAATCATTTTCATTTGCTTTTAAAAGACCGTTCTTTTGAAGTGTATGTATCCGCTTCTTGTTTATATGACCAAGATGGCAATGCCAAAGATAGGTATCACCCAAATCCAATTTGAGTTTCTTAGTGGTGGTTTGGTACAATGAGCTATCATATAATGTGTTTTCACGAACCAATTCATAAATACCATTAATAGGAATAGCTTTAAAATAAAACATGCCATTTAAAGAAACATGAATTTCATTCTCAATAAATGACAAAACATAACCATATTATCTTAATTGGGCAACAGAAATAATGTTCCTACTCAAACTAGGAGCATACAAAATATTGTTCAAAATTACTTCCAAACCATTTGGAAGCTTCAAGATGTAGTCCCCTTAGCCATCAACTTGAACCTTTGCCCCATTCCCCATGTAGAGGCTCACATCCCCTTTCTTGAAGCCCTTACTACTTTTGAACCCCTACAATAAGTTGCAAATATGAGTTCACATCCGGTATCCAATACCCATGTGTTAGAGAATATTATATTTAGACCAATATGGATCATGAAAATTGTACCTGAGGTTTGCCCGGCATCCCTCTTTGCTTTCAACTCTTTGAGATGGACCGGGCAATTTCTTGCCCAATGTCCAATCTCCCCACACTTAAAGCATTGGTCATTTGAAGCAACCTTTTGCTTCTTCTCCGTTGGTTTTGGTGGTGGCGCTCTTACCACTCCCTTTCCCTTTCCCCTAATGTGCCCTTTACCCTTGGCAACATTTGCCTTGGTGCGGGGTGAGGCCTCTTCTTGTTCCCACCTTCATTGATGGTGAGAACGGGTAAAACCCTTTTACCCATGGCCACCTCAGCAGTTTTGAGCATAGAGTGAAGCTCATTTTTGTTCTTGTCCCACCCGTTCATGTTATAATTCATGACAAAATTGTCAAACCTTTTTGACAAAGAGTTGAGGATCAAATCCGTAGCCAACTCTTTCGAGATGCGACAATTCAGCTTTTCGAGGCGGTCAATGTGGCTTTTCATCTTAAGTACATAAGATGAACAGATTGGGTGTCGTCCATACGACACGCATGGAGTGCTCGAACTGGTTGGAAGCGCTCAACCCGTGCTTGTTGTTGGAACGTTTCCTTCAACTGGGTTATCATGTCGTACGCTCCATGATGTTCATACTCCTTTTGGAGATCTGGAGTCATACTTGCCAACATAAGGCAAGACACTTGGACCGAGTCCTCAGTGTATTTCGCCCAATTATTATAGGCCTCCTCATCATCCTCACTAGGTTGATCGAGAATTGGATCGTCTAATATGTATGATCGTTTCTCTTGCTTGAGAATAATTGTCAAGTTTCGAAACCAATCAATAAAGTTATTATGGTGTAGACACTCCTTTTGGAGAATGGTCCTTAATGATAGCGAGTGAGTGGTCGGGATTTCATTGTTACCATTATTGTTGGTGGCCATCTACACAATACAACAAAGTTCAACTTTAGCAATTTCGATGTTGTTCATATTTTAATAATTAAAACCCCTTTAAGTGTCTTACATAATTTTAAAATCTAGAATCCAACATTACATTTAAATAGTTATTAGGTGACCTTTATCCCATTATTTAAATTTACAAGGTAGTCAATATTTTCACAATTGCAACCCTTTGCAACTTCTAGGGTATGGGATCGACTTTAAACATCATATGTATAGTTTGCAAATCAAGTTACCGTACTTGCACACACATGTGAGTTTTCCAACATAAGTGGTTAGGTGACCTTTATCCCACAAATATGGTATCCCCACCTCAAGTCACAAGTTCCCTCAAAATGGTTTGGTGACCTTTATCCCATTAAGAGTTTCCAAATGACTCAAGTGTTGTGCAAAAGGATGGTGTTAAACTTGTTTAAAAGGAATTTATGTTTTCATAATCTTAGTTTTGAAATCTCTATGTACCTTATATTTGCATGCTTTCATATACAAGGTACCCTATGGTTCACTTTTAATAAAACCTCTTTTATTAAAACCATTAATATTTTTAATAACCTTTTATTAACCACTTAATAATAAAACCTCTTTTATCCAAATATCAACCAAACAATCAAACAACAAACATCCAAACAAGCATAAACATATAACATGAGTGCATAACCATAGCCACTAAGTTGACCACACTTGTTTGCCATCACAAGTGTTGTCATAAGGTCTTTCCTAAGGGTGAAGATGACACATCAAAATGTGTCCATGAACTCCCACTTGAATCCACATCCAAATGCCACAAGTGTCCATGTCTTTTGTGTCCTTCTTTGAGTCTTCATCTTGTGCATCTTCTTTTACAAAAATCATATCCTAATACAATTTTTCTAATAAAAGAAATGCACCTAATCTATTATTACATAACCAAATGAATAAATAAATTACAACCCAAGATACAAAACACAAATTACAACCCTTACAAGGAACAAAACCAACATGACATACAACAATCAACCAAAACCAAACACAAAAGGCCAAGGCTATGTTATGCACCATAAAATGAAACACATTCAACATCCAAGAACAACAAAGAATCCCTTATTTCAGCACTAAAGTTCTAGCCAACATATACTAAAACTTTAAGGTTGTCCAAACAACATAATCAACCATTTGATGTAAATCTTTCAAGGTTTATACTAAAGCATGCAAGATTAAACCTTGAAACATAAGGGATTCAAACACCCACAACAAAACAGCCCCTAATGGGTTGAAAAGGTCCATGAAAACTAACTTTTGAAGACCTTTTGAAGCATACATTCCACATAACTGGCACTAGATGCCATTGTTGGGTTTTTTCACATGTAAAACACTTAGTTTAACCATTTAAACTATGAAAACGCAGTGGAATAAAAGAGTTAACTTGTGGTTTATAATCTGAAAAATCTTGCCATATTAAACCACCAACAAAACCCAAGAATGAGGATCGAAATATATATGAACTAGTATGCTATCAAACCAAAAAATAACAACCATATGGTGTTCATGAAAACAACCTTTCTTGAACCAATGTTGTAGATGAAAAGGTTGAAGAAGATGATTTTCTTGAATGTGTATCCTTCAAAAGGAAAGCCTCAAGCTTGTATACCCACAAGCCTAAACAAACACCTAATCTTGCTAGGTAGATGAACACCAAGATGTACTCCCTTTTGAACAATCCGAATCAGCCAAGAAGATCTTGAAGTGCTGCCAAAAAAACAATTTTCCAAACCTTTCTTTCTTCCCTTTTGAACGAAAATGGATGGTTCTTTTGAGAGAGTTTTGCTTTGTGTGTGTGAGAGAAAGGTGTAAGATGGTTGAGTGAAAGAGTGAGTTAAGTCTTGCAAAAAACAAGACAAAACCACAAGCTAACTCCAGCCCATATGGGCGGCTAAAACATAAACCCAAAATGGGTTTCCCTCCCATTTGAATGTTTTATAAAATTACTCTTTCAACCAAAGTTTTTATAAAATTAAAACGCCTTTTTAATTTTATAACCATAACACACTTTTATTTGTTATTATTTAACCAACTTAAATGATGAAACAAATAATATCTCATGAATAAACTATCCATATAATGTTGCTCTACCACAAAGAAATGTTTTAGAAAACTCATTTTCTAAATTGGTGTCAATGTTTATTTGTATGATCTCATTAACAAACAAACATTTATTGGTGTTTGTCTAGCTTGTTATTGGGTATGACCTGACTTGGATCATAACGTACTAACCACATCAATGTTGTATGTGTCTTGGGCATACAAGATCTAACATGTTATACTTTCAATCGAGTCTTGGTGGTCAAGCGTCATGGTAAGACATGTTACGAGTTACTCCAACGATGTAAACCTATACCAGAGTACCTCGAACCGTTTGGCGCACCATGTACTCTTCTCAAGAAAACTCAGTCAGGGAAGTTCAGTGAGAAGGCTGAAGAAGGAATATTTCTAGGATACAACATACCGAATAAGAGAGTTTACAACAACTCAACGGGTCAAGTAGAAGTGTGGTGTAACGTCGACATTCAGAGATACACCACCCCCTTGGCAGGAAAAGGACCCGCATTCTTCTTCGATTATGATGGATTATTTAAGTCCTTCAACATCCTTCTCTCCCCTCCTGAAGATGAGTTGGCAACCAAAATGATGTATGATGTCTTAAACACACCATCACAAGATTCAACAAAATTAGGTTCACAAGGTGAGTCTTACAGTCATTCAGGGGGAACACTGGAAGTAAGTGACTCTTCCTCAGATGATGAAGACGTGGAGAACGATCAAATGGATCAGGAGGAACAAGTTCCCCCTACTTCAAGTACACAAGCATCTGATGTTGATGCCTCCGACACTTCGAAACCTCCCACTCTTACTGCCTCAGATACCGAACCTGTTGTTCACAATCTAGATCATTAGGTAGTTGTACCCACCACTCCTGGATCATGCTTAAATGTTTATCATCCTCTGGACAATGTCATTGGAGATGTATGATCAGGATTTCAGACAAGAAATTAGCTATACTCAGCTGATTATGCCTCGGTAATAGAAAAGGGATATATTCATGATGGTGCATATCGATGTTTTGTTTCTCAATTTGAGCCAAACTATGTTAGTGAAGCCCTAAAAGACAAGGCATGGGTGAGTGTCATGCAAGAAGAACTTCTTCAGTTCAAGAAGTTAGGTGTATGGACACTAGTAGATAGACCTAAAGGTGCTAAGGTCATTGGCACCAAATGGGTCTTGAAATGCAAGAAAGATGACCAAGGGGTCATAATCAGAAACAAGGCTCGACTTGTAGTTCAAGGATTTCGACAAGTCGAGGGGATTGATTACAATGAAGTAATTGCACCTGTGGCGAGAATGGAAGCAATCTGTATCATCCTAGCCTATGCATCTTACATGAAGATTAAAGTATATCAACTGGATGTAAAGAGTGCGTTTCTTCATGGTGAAATCTCGGAGACAGTGTATGTTAGTCAACCAAAGGATTTGAGGATCCGTATCATCAGGACAGAGTTTACAAACTAGACAAGACTCTCTATGGGCTTTATCAAGCCCCAAGAGCATGGTATGAAAAACTCTCGAATCATCTTGTGAAACACGGATTTCACAGAGTAGTGATTGATTGTACACTGTTCATCAAAGAAAAGGATGGTGACTTACTGCTTGTTCAAATTTATGTTGATGGCATAATCTTCGGTTCCAAAAACAAAGAACTATATAAAGAATTTGAATCAGTTATGAAAGCCGAGTTTGAGATGAGTGCCATGGAAGAGATGAAGTTCTTTCTTGGGTTACAGGTGGATCAAACACCAAAGGGAATTTTTCTACATTAGACCAAGTATGTAGGCAATATTCTAAATCGGTTTGACGTGGAGAGTGCTTCCGCAGCTGGGACTCCACTTGCTACAAACCATGACGTAGCACCCGACTCGTGGATGCCACTATGTACCGAGGAATGATCGGATCCCTCATGTACCTCACTGCATCAAGACCTGATATCATGTACGCGACGTGCCTGTGCTCCAGATATCAGGCAAAACCAAAAGTCAACCATCTCATAGGCATCAAAAGGATATTTCATTATCTGAAGGGTGCTCCAACACTTGGATTGTGGTATCCTCATGACGATGACTTTGAGCTTTCAGCATACAGTGAATTGGATTATGGCGGCTGCAAAATGAACTACAAGTCAACTTCAGCAGGATGTCAATTCTTTGGGAGACGATTAGTCATGTGGTAGTGTAAGAAGCACACATCAGTTGGTCTGTCAACTTGTGAAGCTGAATACGTTGTTGCTGTAAGCTGCTATTCACAAATCATCTAGATTCAATAGCAAATGCGGGACTACGGTTTGAAATTCTCTAACACTCCTGCATTTGTGGATAATCAGCTGCTATAGGCGTAACTAAAAATCCTATCCAACATCCTAAGACCAAACACATCATCATTAAATATCACTTTATACATGATCGTTTTGAAAAGATATAATCGATGTCGTTAAAATTAACATGGATTTTCAACGCGCTGGCCTCGACATAAAAGCTTTTGATAAACCACGTTTTTTATATTTGTTAGAGGTCAACGGCGTTAAAAAGAAAAGTGAAGTGATTTCTGACAAAGAGAGTACTTAGTATGACAAGTAGATGTATTTTTTCTTTTTTATCTTTTATTTTATTTTATTTCTACGCCTATTAATATTCTAAATGCAAAAACATTTTCGGTTTTAGAATCTTAGGGGGAGAATAGGTTAAATTAGCATTAAATTTGTTGTTTTGATTTCAATACACAAAAAAAAAGAGAGGAGGACAGTCCAGCTAATAGAAATGAGATTGTATATAGTGATTCAATGTCTATGGAGTATGATAGTACACAGGAACAAAGAGTTTGGGACTTTAAAAGGAATGGAATTGTTTAAGATGCAAAATTCAAAGTATAAGTATGAGAAGTCTAAGGAACAATAAAAGGAAAAATGATAGTAAAACTAGCTGCTACTAAGGTAACATGGAGAAAGTAGACCTAGAGGTTGCTAGACCATTAGATGATGTGTCAGTAGATTCAACACAATAGATAAGTAGACATTGTTGGTTATTTCAAGTTCAAACTAAGTTGTTCAACAAGCTGTGGGTTATCATCTTATCCCTGGTTAACACAATCAACAAAGTTCCAATAAGGGCTGACGAGCAAAATAAACACCATAAATGTGTGCGGATGATCATAAAATGAGCAAAGCACATGAAAGATGCAAAACACAATCAAGCTAATAACTTATGTTGTTGGTGCGATCTGTGCAAAAAGAATATAATTGCTCAAAGAAGAAGATAGGTTGTGTGCCTCTCTACTATTCGGTGGCACTGACCTGAGGATAAGCATAACCAAAATATTCTAGAATTCATTGTTTGTTGCGCCTCTCTGCTGTGTAGTGGCACTGCCTGAGGCTTAGCATCTCTTTGAAAGCTCTAGAATAGTTTCTTCTTGAATACTACCCGTAGACCGCTCAAAAATCTCCTGAGAAACTTTGATTACCAAATAAGCGTGGGATCCACAAATGCTGGTTGAAATAATTAAACCTAACATATCACCAATGTGTGTCAAAAGTCTGTGTATGGATTTAAGTGGACAAGTATACTAACAATCAGTGTGGCTGCAATTCTTGAAAGTCCAAATCAGTATGTGCATCTTTTAGTACTAGTATGATTTCCTAAACATGCTAATGACTCTGGATGGAAACAAGAATCTAGCATCAAAAGGTTTTGGTATCATGTCCCGAATGATTTGATATACCTATATGATTCCATAATGAATCATTCCAGTTATGGTCAAAATAACTTGAAGTCGTACTGTTCGAGAAATAAATTTGTTAGATATCTATCTTAGGATTTCCACCTCACACAAAATTACAAAAATATGTTTTAGTATTGTCTTTCAGTTCTAGTTGTTTAATTTGTTTAGTTTTAGTTAGTTTAGTTATTAAACGTCAGACTATGCATTGGAATTGTATCTAGAATTTAATCACTAAAAAGGGTCACGTCTGAGGTGACCAAACGGGTTTTCAAATTTTAAAAGGGTCACGTCTGAGGTGACAAAATATTTTTACTGTTAAACGGATCACGTCTGAGGTGATCAAAAAGTCCTCTAAGTTAAAATGGTCATGTCTAGGATGATTGAATGCTGGAAATGTTTAATCAATTGTTAAAAGGGCTCAGTGTCAAATGGTCATAAAGTCAAAATCATAAGTATGAGCCATTCGCATGACTGGACCATGAGTATGGACTAGCCGTACGATTGGACCATACGTATGAGCCCAATCGCCCGACTAACCCACACATATCGACCAGACGTGCGATTGGACCATAAACATGAGTAAATTCACATGAGTGGATCACAAGAATGAAGCAATCGCATGATTGGAGATGACCAAATGAGACAGTCATAGGACTGACACCTAGTCGCACCACTAAAAGTGACTGAGTGTGTCAGTCACACAAATCAAGAGTGCGACTAGGTTCAGTCGCACGACTGAAAGAAACCCTAGTATAAATAGAGGGGGAGTCGGTCGCAGACACCCATTCACCCCAATCGCTCACTTTATCGCACAAAGTATTGTTACGCTGCCAAATTTTCTTTTGACTGTTCTAGACTACTGATTGTTGTGATCTAATGATTTCGAGTGTTTATCCAGGTAATGCGCAATGATATTCACTCCAAAGTTCAATCAATTCGTGCCCTAAATATCGAATTTAAGCCCTAAACTTAACCGAGATTTAGTTTGCCTAAGAAACCTATAAAACTAAGTATATTGTTCAAATAAAGGTTATTAGGAGTTATGTTAGTCATTTGCCAAACTAATGAGTCGAACCACAACGTCTAACAATAAGTTTTGCTAAAAATTTGAATTTGAATGGAAAATAGTGTGTCATGCATATGGACACCCTGATGAACTTCAATCGCATGACTGAGCTGGGTGAATGGCTCAATCGCACGACTGAACTATGCGTATGAGTTCAGTTGCACGACTGGTGTAAACGCATGGGATAGCATACGACTAAGCCAAGTCGCATGCTCAGTCTTACGTATGAGCTCAGTTGCATGACTAGATCTCAGTCACACAGATCATTCGCATGACAGAACAGAAGATTTCAAGTCCAATGAATCAAATTGTTAATCATTGACACACACTAACGTTTATTTGCATTGTGCAACACATGGCGAGTCGTTGGACTATGACCATAAAGCGTAACATTTGTGCTCTTTGGGATATGTCCTCCTGGAACGCGGCTGATTTCTCGAGTATTATTACATTCTTACGGAGATCGAGGATCTTTCGTGCTATATCAACTCCGTGCACTCTGTACCGTTCAGTTTAGCAGGCTTTCTGGGAAAGCGCTGTTGTCGACAGGTCCTCAGAGCCCCACTCCATCAGGAGCTCCATTTTTTGTCACACTATAAAGATCACTAAGGACGATCTTAGGACAGTCTTGGACTTTAGGGATGATGCTAACTGCCCTACATGACTACACCCACTGACTGTACGAGGATGTTTTCTGCGGGCCAAGTACTCGGGGGTATCAATGCATGTGTGCTGAACAAGAGCAACTTATGCCCCCAGTTTAAGTACTTAGCCCATGTGCCGCTTAAGTACATTGCCTCAAGGAAGGGAGGTTTCGATGAGCTATCTAATCAGATTCAAAACGCCTATGTGGCATTGGTGTTGAACCATCTGTTCAGCTTCTCGAGGATGATCTTCACCTACCTGGTGGAGAACATCGAGGCGAAGGGAAAGGAGGGCTTTTGCATGTACCCTTGATTTATGCAGATGATTATTGACCAGAAGCTCCCTTTGCTGCCAAAGGAGAAGGAGGATGTCGTGGTGCTTGAGGTGATGGATGATACCACCTTAGGCAGGATGAAGGTGTACATGGGGAAGCAGGTGAAACCCCCTGACAGGCGACTGTTTGGGCATCTGGCCCATGAGGATTATGTGGCGCCAGCTCAGAGGAAGTGGCACCATGATGATAGTTGCTCAGAGACTTAGCAGATTGTACTTCTGTTGATGATTCTGATGATAATGATAGCAGTGATAGTGGAGATGCTGGCCCCACCCAATCTAGGGCCACTACTATTGATGTGACATCTCCATCATCCACCTGGGGAGGAGGAGACACTATGGGATTCCATCAGGACTTCCGACCTGATGAGCAGGAGGAGTCGAATGAGGAATCGTTGACTTGAACGGTGGGCAGCAAGGTGGATGCCGCCAAGCGAGGGGTTCAGGCAATTGGTGTACGCCCGGGCGAGTCTGGGGGGACTACGACTGATCCTACCTACACTCCAAATCAGCCCAGCATCCCAGGGGAAGCATCATCATCAAAGGGTTCGAGGAAAAAGAGGATGGCTCAGCCCCACGGGATGAAGCCCAAGAGACGGAGGTACACATTGGTCACTACCTCTTTCCCCACTGCCACCATAGCTATCACCACCACTACCTCACCCACCACCACTACAACCACTCCACCCACCATTACTACCACAGCTCCACCTACCACTACCTCACCCACCACCACTACTACCATTCCACCCACTATTACTACCACACCTCCACCTTCGACTACTACAGCCAACCCTCCACCAGCTACACCTATGCCACCACCCATCTACACTACATCCACCAACACTACCACCACCCACAGAGCTGGGACCTCACCTGAGGTCCCATAGACTTTTTGATCCTCTCTCCCCACAGTTGGGTTAGAGGAGATGCTGGCCAATCTTAACGGATTGTGCTTAAGCTGCTGGCTACTGATGGGCAGCGAGCTACTCAGCCCAATCAGCTTATGGAGCTCACTGTCTCCCAGGCTTGGGAGATAGCTGAGCTCCGTGAGTAGCAGACCTCATCTGTACAGAGGATACATGATCTTGAGGTGAAGAAAAAGAAGTTGATGCTTAAAGGCTCTAAACATGAGCCTCTCAAGATTAGAGAGGGAGTTGATGATGGTGGTGATGATGATGATGATGAGGATGAGGATGATGAGGATGATGATGAGGATGAGACAGAAGAAGGAGGTGATGATACTGCACGAGAGGAAGAGGGAGGAGATGATGAGGTAGGAGATGATGTGGCTGCATCGGCTGCCACACAAGTAAGAGAAAGGCGCTCCAAGAAGGCGCAGGATCAGGGACCCTCGTCCTCAGCCTCGCCTGCAGAAGAGGCCAAGATTTAGGATAAAAGTAATGTTTAGATGTTTATGTAATTTTAAATCTTGTGTAACTGAATCATGTATAAACTTATGTAGTGTTTATATATATTTGATATTTAACTATCTTGATTATTGACAAATGATTATTGTGTTAAACGTTTAAATCAAGCAGTTCAACCATCTCAACAAGACGAGTATGATGTTGCCCCTACAGCAAATCAACTCTCAATTCACTATGATACTTCATTTGCAAGGGATTGTCAGGAGGTCTGTGAGTTATACTCTCGAAGAAGGAGAAATCATTCATGACCTTACGGATGAGCAACTTGCTGAGATGTTCCGGCTCAACCAGGACAAGATTGTCAAGGACGCTCCTACTGTTGAAGTTACAAGTGAAGATGAGCTCAATGACATAGATGAAATAGAGATCGAGGACGTCACGGCTGACCATTATCCAGAGTATGCTGATAGAGAGGGAAATGTAGTTCCCAATCTGGGTGATACTCTCGTTAGTGATACGTTTGAAAAACTGGATCTGATGGAGTAAGAGTCTGAGAAAAATGAGGATCATGCCCAAGCCTCAGACGCTGATGTCAACATCAGAAAGGCTGAATGGGTGGCTTATTTTGCAGAGATCCGGGCCTAACGCACTGCTCCAAAGCCGAGTGCCTACACCAAGCTCTACAAAGTGAAGAAGCATCTAAAGGTGTCAGGAAAGATTATAGCGTGGGCATATTTTGAGGATCTAAACGTGTATGTCGTGAAGAGAGAAAAGGGCATAGAGTACTTTAGATTTCCACATGATCTAAAGACTCTTCCTGGTTTTGAGCTCAACCAGCTGGCACGACTGAAGTTGCTATATGCTAATCCAAAGAAAATGTCAGACTAGTTTGAGGCTGCATTGTAGAAAGAGTACCACACTAGGTGGGATAACTTCAGACCTCAACAACCGATGAGGTACATCAGACGGTCTGAAGTTGTTCCCATTATTGGAAAGCCAAAGATAGTGCTGAAGTGGAGTCCTCCGTGCACAATGTCAAGAATCTCTCTAAGGGAAATACCACAGGACTTCACTCCATACTTCAAGTGGTGGTACTATGATTGGAGAACAGGTGTAGCTGTCATAGTCTTACAAAAGGAGAGCCAAATGGATACTATCCTGGTAATTGACCCTATGTGGCTGACCAACTTGTCTGCTGATGATGTTTATACTTTATACAAGTGGCCATTATTCTATGATTTGCAAGACATTATACAAGCCCTCTAGTTTCAAAATCTTATAAGGCTCTGTTTAGCATTTGAGATACTTGATGGAGCTACAAGAGAGGAGAAGTACAAGAAGTTTGAAGAGCTAATGAAGAATGTTAGACAATAATGTAAACTAGGTCCAAGGGGGAATTTGTAGATACATGTGTACCTAGTTTAGGAACTTAATTTAAAATGTCTTTCATATCTTACATATATGTAATTAAATGGGTATGAATGAAATACAATGTGTGGTTGATGTATATAATGTTTAATATTTCATTGGTTATTGTGTGATAACGCATATTGAACTAACTATATTGGTTTGTGGTTGTTTACATAATTCTTAGTCAATAATGATTGAGAAACATGTTCAAACTTAATCGTGTGAAGTTCTCATGCTAATGGACCATGCTAATGGACCATAAGCATGAATACTTTATGCTAATGGACCAGTCGCACGACTGAACCAGGAGACTAGATCAGTCGCACGATTGAGACATAAGAATGACTCAGTCGCACGACTAGACCTTCAGTCGTGCGAATGGATCAATCGCATGCTTCAATCGCACGACTGAACCATGCAAATGGTTTAGTCGCATGAATGGAAAACCCTAACCTATAAATAGCACCTAATTCATAGAAAAACTAAACAATTTGAATACCTAAGCACAAAATAGTACACTAGCCGTCCAGAGACTCAAGAAGACTTGTTCCAAGTTCATTGATCACAGTTGATCGTGCTCTAATCATTCATAATGTTTCATTAATCATTAGAGTGATCATAATTGTGTTCTTCCAGATTGGATCGCCAATCAAATAGGATTCCGCACTATTTGAGTTGGTATACGTGCAGAATCAGTTAGTACTCCGTACCTAAATGGTCCTAACAATAAGCTCACATGATGATTTTGCCAGACACTTTCTTATGTTTCTTGACTCTGTATAGTTTGGTGTAGGCATTCGGCTTTGTAGGTGCGCGTTGGGCTTTCATTTTAGCAAAACACGCGGCCCATTCAGCTTTCTTAAGATCAACGTTCGCATCAGAAGCTTGGGCTTGACTTTCATCTTTCTCTTTTTCTTTCTCTATCTCGTTCAGCTTATCAAAGATAGCACTGCCAAAAGTTTCACCTAAGTTAGGGATAACATTGCCCTCAGGATCAGTGTACTCAGGATAGTGATCTACTATCACATCCATAATCTCTATTTCATCGACATCCTATAGCTCCTCATCACTTAGTACATTTAGTTTGAGAGCATTTTTATCAGTTCATCTGGATTTAGTCAGAACATATCAACAAGCTGCTCGTTAGTGAGGTCGTGGATGATCTCTCCTTCCTAAGGAGTGTAGCTCGAAGATCGTCTTATGATCCCTTGCAAATCAAGAATCATAATGAGTTGAGTCTTGATTTGCCGAAGGGGGAAGGCATTTATTTATCTAGCTATTGAGCTTTATCTGTTTGACTAAATATTCAACACATCACACATAAATCATTAATCAAGGCATTGAGACATAAATAATCATTTATTACATTAATGTAATACACAATTCAAGTATAAAAGTTTCAAATACATAAACATCTAATCATTACATTTACCTTGATCGGTTGTCTCTTCAGCTTGAGGAGCTAAGGACGAGGCTCATGATTTCACTTGGTGCTCCTCTCCTTTGCTGATGGATTTGAGGCTGATGCAGTGCATCACGTTCTTGTTCATCATCATCATCTTTATCACCCTTTTTGCCCTTCCCACTCAGTCCTATTTCTTATCATCATCATCTTCTTCTTCTTCAGATTCATCTTTAGTGAGCTCATCTTCATCATCCTCATCATCACCATCTTCAATATTTAAAGGCTCACTCTTGGATCCCTTCAGCCTTAGCATAATCTTTTTGTTCTTTTTTCTCCAGTTCCTGAATCCTTTTCACTGATGCCAAAACCAACTCATTTTGACTATTTAGTGCGAGGTGGGCTAGCCTAAAGCTCTCTCATATTGTGCATTCTTCTCACTGCGCTGAGCTATTTGCTTGGCTTGAGCTGCATTTACCGCCATCAGCTGGTTTATCTAAGTAGCTCTCAGATCATCAGTTGCGATTAGCTTTAGCACAATTTAGTTTAAGCTTGCTAGTTGTTGCTCTAACCCGACCGTGGTAGAGTAGAGCCATGTGTAAATGTGGATTGGGTGGAAGTACCGCTTGTGGAGTGGTGGCGGATGTGGTGAAGATGGGAGGAGGGATGGAAGTGGGTTTTGGTGGAATTGTGTTGGGTATTGCGGTGAGGTGGAGGTAGGTGTATGGTGGTGGTGGTAGTGTCAGTGGTTGTGGTAGTGGGAGTGGGTGTTGTGGCGGTAGTGGCTATGGTTGTGGCAGTGGATGTGGTAGTGGTGATGGTTGTAGTGATTAGGGTGATCCTTTGCCTCTTGCTCTTTTTGACGTGGGGTTGGGCCATCCTTTTCTTCCTTGATCCTTTGGCAATTGGAGCTCCCCCTGAGCTGATAGGCTGGTCAGGTGTGTAAGTGTGATTAGTGACCTCAGGATCATCACCTGTAGTACCAGCTAGGCATCCACTGACTGCCTCTTTCCCTTCCTTGGTAGCCACAACCCCGCTACCGACTTGCTTAACAAGAGGCTCATCATTAGATTCTTCCTCTTTATCGAGCAGGAAGTCTTAGTGGAAGGCAGCCTTCTCAGATCCACCTGGAGCATCAGAGGTACCTTGTGGAGATGGTGGAAATATAGTAGAAGTGTTAGTAGCCCTTGATTGACTTGGACCAACATCTCCACCACCTTGACTATCATCAAGATCGTCATCATTGTCGTCGTCTTCATCGTTGGGTACCACAATAGGCTCAACATCGGAATTGCTATTATAATGATGCCATTTCTTGCGAGCAGGTGCCACGTAGTCTGCATTGGCCACATGCCAAAATAATCTCCTGACTGGGGGCTTCACCTGCTTTCCCAGTGCACCTTCATTCTTCCTAAAGTAGTGTCATTCATCACCTCTAGAATAAAGCATTATCTTTCTCTTTTGGTAGCATAGAAAGCTTCTCATCTATGATCATCTGTAAGAACCGTGAATACATGCAGAAGCCTTCCTTGCCTTTGGCTTCAATGTTCTCCATCATGTAGGAGAACAACATGGGGGAGAAACTGAACGGGTGGATAAGTACCAGTGCAACGTATGCATTCTGGATTCGGTCAAACATCTCCATAAATCCTCCTTGCCTTGAAGCTATGCATTTTAGGATAACATGAGCCAAGTACTTGAACCGGGCGCACATGTTGCTCTTGTCGAGCACACCTACAATGATGTCCCTAGTGTACTTTATCCTTAGAAAACAACCACGCACAGTTAGTGGATGCAGCTTAGTAGGAAGGGCTCCGACTTCCCCCAAGTCTAGGACTCTCCTTCGGTCTTCTTCACAGATCTCAATGTCTTGTCCGAAAATGGAGCTCCGGATACAGTGAGGCTCCACCAACCGGTCAACTGAGGCACTTTCCCAGAAGGCCTGCTGAAGAGATCTGTATGGTGTGCATGGAGTCAAGATGGCCTTGTAGATCCTCGATCTCCGCAGAAAGGCTATAATCCCAACGAACTCAGTGGCGTTCAGTAGCATCAAGATGAGCACATATGTTATGTTGGGTGCTCATCATCCATTTGTCAACCATGTTGCTACAACACAAGAAACATATACATTAGATTTGTGCATAAGAGATGATAGTTGGAACTTAAAGTGTTTGATCAGACTGATCCTGTCATGCGATTGAGCCATACAACTGAGTTATAGTTGTACGATTGAGTTCAGTCATACGATTGAGCCTATGTCTAATCTTAGTCATATGCTTTGCCATCAGTCATGCGACTGAACCCATACGCATGATTCATTCATGCGATTGAGTCATGCGTCCAGCTCAATCGGGCGACTAAAGTTCATCAGCATATCCATTCGCATCCTTCACTATTGAACACCATGGATTTGAATCTTTGTCAAAACTTTATATTAGACTTCGTGTTTAGACTCATTAGATTCGTAGGGACTCGAAATAGCACTTAATGTCTGTTAAATCAACTTTTATGTCCATCTGAGTGGTCTATTTTTAGGGTATTGTCCCGGTTATTGATCTTAACATGTTAGGTCATTTAGGGTTCGGTTAATCCGTTCATTTTGGCCGATTTCAGTTGCCAAGTACCTGTATATGAGTAGTAAATCAGTTAGTATCCTAAATGGGAGTAATCATAATGATTAGCAATTTTGCAGAGTATGTGTGTGTATGGGCGATTTTAGAGAGTTTTGAAGGGTGGTAAGGGTTACAACCAACTGACCCCTTTATTTATATTGTTTTAAATTTTTGTCATGCGACTGGACCCATACGCATTCTTCATTCGTGCGACTGGGGTTCAGTCGTGTGACTAGCTTACACTCCTTCATCCATTCGTACGATTCGTTTAGTCTTGTGGTCCAATCGCATGGTTTTCCTATACTCATGATCCAATCGTGCAACTGGCTCATACTTATGATTCAAACATGCGATTGGCTCATTCTTATAATTCAACCATCGATTGGCTCATACTTATGAGTTTGACGTCATACACTTTCAAACACTTTAAATTTTAACGTTTGATATAACATTATGACCAATGCTCATTTCAAACATGAACCTTTTAATTTAACATCATTTGATCACCTCAGACGTGATCCTTTTAGTTTAGAACCGATTGGTCACCTCAGACGTGACCCTTTTTAGTGAGTGATTCACATATTTCATCTAGTTGTATAGTCCGACATCTACGCAACAAAAAACTAGAAAATAGAAAACAACTTGAAATTTAAAAGAAAACAATACATATTTTTGGGCTTTTGGTTTGAGATGGATGGAAACCTTTTAGAGTACATCTAACCGATTATACTTCCTGAGCAGAACAGCTTCAATATAATTTGATCATTTCTGGAAAGATTCATTATGGAATCATACAGGTATATCATAATCATTTGGGACCTTTTTATATGCACTTTGATGCTAGATTTGTGTTTTGTATGAGAGTCAATAGCACTTTCAAGAAATCATACTAGAGCTATAAGATACACAAAATGATTTTGACTGTCAAGAGTTGCAGCCACGATGATCGTCAGTATATTTTTCCACTTAAATCCATACACAGATTTTTGACGCACATTGGTGATAAGTTAGGTTTAATTATTTCAACAAACATTTATGGATCCCATACGTATATGGTAATCAACATTCCTCGGGAGATTTTTGAGCGGTCTACGGGTATTTGACAAGAAGAAACTACTCTAAGAGCTTTCAAAGAGATGCCAAGCCTCAAGTTAGTGCCATCGCATAGCAGAGAGGTGCAAACAACAATGAATTCTAGAATATTTAGGTTATGCTTATCATCAGGTTAGTACCACAACAGAGAGGCACATAACCTATCTTCTTGTTAGAGCATTTTTTTCTTTTGCACATAATGCACCAACAACGTTAGTCATTAGCTTGATTGCACTTAGTAGTTTTTCATGTGCTTTGCTCATTTTTATGGTCATCCACACATAATTGTTGTATTTAATTAGCTCGCCACCCCTTATTGGAAATGTGTTGATTGTGTTAACCAGGGATAAGATGAGAACCCACAATAAGTTGAACAACCTAGTTTGAATTTAATTCACCAATGAAATCTGCTCAACTATTGTGTTGAATCTATCGACAAATCATATAATGAACTAGTAACCTCTAGGTCTACTTTCTCAATGTTACCTTAGTAGCAGACTAGTTTTACTATCATTTTTCTTTTGTTGTGCTTAGACTTCTTAGACTTGTAATTTCAATTTAACATGTTGAACAAATTAGTTTTGAAGTCCCAAACAATTTGTTCCATGTATACTATCATTTTCCATAAACTTTGAATCAAAGTCAGAGATTTGATGTCATTTCTTTCAGCTAATCTGCCCTCCCCCCTCGTTTTATTAAGTAAATAAATACTGCAACTAAGAAAATACTTGTCAGACTAAGAACTTTCTTCTTATTGAATCACATCACTTTTCTTTTTCACGCCATTAACCTCTAAAAGATATAAAAACCAAGGTTTGTCAAATGCTTTTGTGTAGAGGTTGGCGCATTGAAAATCCGTATTAATATTAACAACATCGATTAATTTCTTTTCAAAACAGTGATGTATAAAGTGATATTTAATACCGATGTGTTTTGTTTTTGGGTGTTGGACTAGATTTTTGGTGACAACAATTGCAGTAGAATTATCAACAAAGATAGGGGTGTTAGAAAATTGCAAACCGTAGTCGCGTATTTGTTGTTGAATCCAAATGATTTGTGAACAGCAACTTGTAGCAGTAACATATTCAGCTCCACACGTTGACAAAGCAACTGGTGTTTGCTTCTTACACTGCCAGGTGACTAACTGTCTACCAAAGAACTGACATCCTGCTGTTGTTGACTTATAATTCATCTTGCAACCACCATTGTCCGAGTCACTATACACTGTAGGCTCAAAGTAATCATCATGAGGATACCACAACTCGAGTGTTGGAGTACCCTTCAGATAACAAAAAATCCTTTTAACTCTAATAAGATGATTTACTTTTGGTTTTGCCTGATATCTGGAAAAGAGACATATGGCGTACATAATATTAGGACGAGAGGCTGTGAGGTACATTAGGGATCCGATCATTCCTCCTTACATGGTGGCATCCACCAGATCACCATTTTCATCGGGTGCCATGTCATGGTTTGTGGCAAGTGGAGTTCCAGCAGCTGTAGCATTCTCCATGTCGAATCGACTGAGGATATCTTCTACATATTTGGAATGATGCAGGAAGATTCTTTTTGGTGTCTGGTCCACCTGTAATCCAAGAAAGAACTTCATCTCCCCCCTGGCACTCATCTCAAACTCTGCTTTCATTACATATTCGAATTCTTTACATAATTCTTCATTTTTGGAATCGAAGATTATGTCATCCCATATATTTGTACAAGTAGTAAATCACCATCCTTTTCTTTGATGAATAACGTGCAGTCAATAACTCCTCTACGAAAACCATGTTTCACTAGATGAGTTGAGAGTTTCTCATACCAGGCTCTAAGGGCTTGATGGAGCTGGTAAAGAGCCTTGTCCAGTGTGTGAACTCTATCCTGATGATACGAATCCTTAAACCTTTGGGTTGACTGACATAGATTATTTCATGGATTTCACCATGAAGGAATTCACTTTTCACATCCAACTTATAAACTTTAATCTGCATCTAGGATGCATAGGCTAAGAAAATACGAATTGCTTCCATCCTTGCCACAGGTGCAAACACTTCATTTTAGTCTATGCCTTCAACTTGTCAAAATCCTTGAACCACAAGCCGAGCCTTATTTCTAATTGAAGGATCAGTGTTTGTCACTTAAACATAATGTTTTTCTCTCAAACTCACCTAGAACAACACTCGGGTATATGAAGAATCAATAAGAGTTGATCACAATATAGAAAGTAATAAAGAACACTGTAAGATAATTTTCAAGATACTTTTATATATTGATTCTCAACTCAAAATACAAGACTCTCACAAGCAGATGATGTGTATCAATGAGTTACAAGGAGAACCTATATATAATACTATCTACACCCGGATATACTTTGATACCAGTTGTGATCCTATAGCTAAAGTCTATACTACAAGACTAAAGATTAAGGTATCTCGGATAAAGTCTTATCTGAGATCTTGTAGTCAGGACGTGTCCCTGACTTACCTTTTGTCACCAACTAAAGTTGGTAACATGTACTATCATGAAAAGGTGAACAGTGGAATAAAGTATCGTCAACAACATGGCTCTTTAGGAAGAAGCCATGCTGTATCAGAAGTCTGCAGCAGAGTGTGAGAGACTATACTTGTGTCCACTGGTTCATAGCAGTGTCTTTCAAAGGTTATATGGCTTCGGAAGAGTAAGTACTTCCGAAGCCACTTATACTTCAGAAGAGGCTGCTTCTTTCAAAGGTTGGAGTCTTCTTCTTATCATCATACTTCGGAAGTGGTCTTTACTTTATTCTTCTAAGACTTGAACTTTGGAAATATACAAATGACTTCGGAAGTAGAGTTCTGTCTTTAGAAGTTGGTCTTTTTCTTTGTCTTCGGAAGAACTCTACAACCTTCGGAAGTTCCATGTTAAGCTTCGGAAGCCTTTGCATGCAACACCAAAATAACTTAAGTGACATAGTTTTGGTTCCATTAGTCTTCTTCTTGATCCAACAAACTCCCCTAGGCTGATGCTACCAAAACTTCACTTATCTCAACTTCTCAAAACTTTCAGCACCAAGGAGAGTAAATATTTGTCTGTCTCCTTGTTCTTCCCTAATGTGGTGCTGAGAAGCTTGTATAGATCCTTGGTAGATAGGAAATCCAGTATATCACCTTGGATAACATGTACCCTTTGTTGTTGCCCTCTAAAAAGAGTTAGTTGATGGGAACTATAATCATATTCCCATCGAACAATAGGTTCCAATTCAGGACCTTCCACCATCTGTAGAAAGGCAGCACCTTTGGTGGGAGATCTTTCCTTGTCTTCCTGCCTTCTCAACTTCAACTCTTCTTCAATCTTTTCCTTTGCAGTTAACTCAGCTAGATGAAGACTGCTGAGATGATTTCTGATGAGTGCAGAAGTTTCAGAGTTGGAGGGGTTAGAGAATGGCTTCTCTGCTAGCTCAGCAATGTCGAACCTGCTGGAGTGTAGCAGAGAGGTTGCATTGAGTCTATTAACTTCACCATTCTCCCTTTCCACAACAAAGTTATGAGAATGTTCATCGAACCTCCACTGGATTATCTTCCTTCTAGGTGCAAGAGACTGACTAGGAATCTTGTCCTATTTCTTTGTATTCAGTACAGTCACCAGTTTCCTTCTGAGCTTCTTATTTTCATCATTTAAAGTGTCTGAGTTGAGGCCCAGAAGTCTCACAGCCTGGTCCAAAGTTCCTCTAGGCAGATCAAGGAATTTATCTCTTGTGAGGGAACTTGAAGAACCATCAACATAAGCGATGTTGACAGTGTCTTCTACATAAGAGACTTCGCTCAGAGTAGTGCGGTTGTCGAGCTTAATCTTGATTGCCTTAAACTCATCAAGATAGAGATGTTGAGAACGCTGAGGGGATGGTTTGGATGGTAATTGGGTAGGTTTAGGTTCAGAGGTTCTGGCTAGTGTTTTAGGTTGGATGATGGGAAGTTTGGGTGGTTGATTGAGGGAGTAGGTGTGGGTAGTGATGTGGGTTCAGGGGTGAAAGGTTCTAGTTTAGTGGTCAAAGGTAAGGGTGATGGTTCAGGTTGTGGTTGGGTGATAGTAGTGAAGGTCATCACTTTTACCCTTCTATACATCTCTTTCTTTTTCCCCATCCGGATGTCAGCCTTAATTTCACTGACAATCCGTTGGAGTGTTCTTTCAGACATGGGGCCACCTGCCTTCCAAAGAAGCCATGAGCCCGAAGATAGTCCATTATCTAGGCTTTCTTAGTGAGCTTCTTAGAAGCAGTGACCCTGGCTTCTTCTTCCTTTTTCTTCTTCTTTCTGGCCTTTTCTTTTGCAACCTTCTTCCTTTCTTTCTCCATTTGATCCTGCTCTTTTTTGTAGAGCCAGAGGATTGTATCATCATTGTGTGGTGAAAGTTCTTGAACATCAAAGCCTCCAAAGAGTAGGAAGTTCAATCTGTCTCTCTCTAGCTACAATTCAGCCTCCTTCTGTTTCATTTCCTCTATCTCCAAGGCCAACCTGGCTTCTTCTTCAAGTTTCAGCCTGGTTGCCTTCTCCAGATCTACCAACTCCTCTAATGGTAGCATGAGTGATTCTTCATTGGCATCTCCCAACACAATGAGCTGATCAATGATCTCCTCTCTCCTTTTATTGATGACAGCCTCCTAATTGGATGCAGCTGCTTTTGTACTGGCAGCTAGCAACTTCTCAGTTTGAAGTCCTCCTTTCTTCTTGAGTTTCTCAATCTTCTCCTCTTCCTGAAGCTCTTCCGCAGTCATCTTCCTTTTTCCTTTGTCTTTTAAAGATCCTGACTGTGGTGGTTCTTGGAGAGAGGTTTCTGATTGTGAGAGAGGTAGAGATGGTGTTTGAAATGGAGGTTGATTCAGAGGGTCCTCGCTGTTCACCTCAGATGCCATTTCAAGGATTGCATCTGTGATGTTCAGTTCCTCAGACATCTTAAACATTCCTTTCGCAGCTTCTACTTTAGCTTCGGAAGATTCAACTTGTTCTTCCGAGGCTTTAACTTCGGCTTTGGAAGTTTGAGGAGATGCAGATTATGTCCCAACTATTTCAGTTGCTGGGCCATTAGTCCCCATTTCCCCTTCGAATTGAATCTTAGGTTCCATGTGGACCTTAGCTTGACCAACTTCTTGGCTTGGCTTGGCTTGGCTGCTCCAAAGTAGATCATTGCAGCATCATGGCTTGGCTGCTCAAAGGAGGATCTCAACAGAAACTTGGTGAAGAGTCTGTAGAGATCATTGAGCATCCTTGGGTCAATCTTAAGAATGACTTGAGGTGGCTCAGTCACTGTGATGATGGAGAAGAAGATGTTGAAGTTGAAGGTCGGCTCTGTGGTTCCTCATATGTTTGTCTTTGAACATTCTCCCCCTTTTTGGTAGCATCATCTTGAGAGCTAGATGAGCTAGAGGAAGAAGTCAAAGCATGCTCTAGTCCAACTCACAATTGATTATGTGTTGAAGGAACCTAGGATACATGAAGAATGTCTCCCTTTGTAGATTCCCTATCAGATTTGAAAACACAAACGTGAGTAACTGAAGCGCAGGCCTCTAATCAATCCATGAACTAAGCATCCTAGTTCATAAGGGATTTGATTCCATCCTCCAGATTTGTTGGACAAACAATGAAGAACAACATGTAGGAGGAACTTCCTAGGAGAAGTTGAACTTGTAAACTGTCAACCTGTTGATGTCTCCACCATATCCCATTAGGATATAAGTGCTATCCAAATCTTCCTTAGTGAATTCAGTAGGATCTCCTTCATCATGAAGCTCAAGGTGCTCCCTGATGAGTTGTTTAGTGACGATCAACTCCTATCCACAGATGCTGGACCGTAGTAAACGAATCCCATTTAGGGTTTTGACTTGACCATTTCCCCAAAATTCTACCATTTGGTTGGAGTAAATAGTGGGGTCAACAGTAAGGGCAGTGTAGTAGGTTGATTGGGTGAGAAAGGAGATGATTTCAGAGAAGTCAGCATCTTTTGAATAATCAAGAAGTGGGAGTTGGTTGTGCTGAGGGTTAAGTGCCATTTGGGAAAGGTGAATGTAGATAATTTTGAGCTTGGATAAAGTTGGAGAGGAGAAATTTCTAGGGCACTAAATTTGCAAGTAAGAAGATTAAATTGAACAGTCGAGATTATTTAAAAGAGGGTGGTAAGGCGGTAATGGAGGTTAGGATATGGTGATGTGATGGTTAAGGGAAAAATTGACAGGGGTGGTAAGGTTAAAATCAGTTAGATAATCCGACATTATTAAAAAAATCTTTGCTTTTTACAGTGTTGGGCCCAAGATATTTACGTTACACAGTAGAATCTCTCTTCCGAGTGGAAAACATTTTCGAAGGTAACTTGTCTTCTGAAGGCAAGTCCTACTTCCGAAGCCAAAACTTTGCTTCCGAAGGTTAGAGTTGCTTCCGAATGGAGAATCTGTAAGTCTCGAAAGTAGATCTGATATGCAATCAATCGCTTCTTCCGAGGCCAAAAATTCTTCCGAGAAGAAAGTTATCCTTTGAGAAATCTTGCTTCGGAAGATATGAGAATGTCTTCCGAGGGTTAATTTCTCTTCGGAAGGAATTTACACTTAGAAAATTTTAGAGAGAACTTCTTGTAACAGGGTTTAAATTGTATTGACACACGACTTACATATTAAAAAGGTTTTCAAAAGAGATTAAATTAATCAATGTTTATCATCCCAATAGCTGTTATGAGATACTCAAATCTTTGTTCATCAAAAGCTTTGGTGAACAGATCAGCATATTGTTCATTTGAATCAACTTTGATTAACTTAATTAGATTTTTCTCATGAATATCTCTAATGAAATGATACCTGATGTCAATATGCTTTGTCTTGGAGTGCTTCACTGGATTTTCAGTAATGGAGATAGCACTGTTGTTGTCAATATGGATAGGAGTACTCATAAAGTTAAATCCATAGTCTAACATCTGATTTTGAACCCATAGCATTTGAGCATAGCAGCTAGCAGCAACAATGTATTAAACTTCAGCAGTTGATGTAGAGACACAGGATTGTTTCTTGCATTGCCATGAGATGATCCTTCCACCAAGAAATTGACATCCTCCTGATATTGATTTCTTGTCAACATTGCAGCCTCCATAGTCACTGTCAGAGTATCCATAGAGATTGAAATCTTTGTTTCTGGGATACCAAAGACCTAGTTTAGGTGCTCCTTAAGGTATCTGAGGATTCTCTTAACAACAGTTAGGTGAGACACCTTTGGAGTCTTGCACAAATCCAAGTAGCAAACATGATAGCAGGTCTACTAGCTGTGAGATACATCAGAGAACAAATATTTGCCCTATACTAATGTTGATCAGTATCCTCCGCCTCAAGGTCAGGACAAAGATTATGGTTTCTGGGTGTGGGTGTCTTGGCAGGCTTACAATCTTTCATTTAAAATCTCTCTAAGATGTTAGAGACATACTTAGATTGATTAATGAAAAACCCTTCCTTCATTTGCTTTACTTGAATTCCAGGGAAAAAGTCCATTTTTCCCATGGAACTCATCTCAAACTTTTTCTTCATGATGCTCTCAAAGTCCTTGCACATTTGGTCATTTGAGGAACCAAATATGATGTCAACAATATAGACTTGAACGAGCAAGATGTCCTTTCCAGGCTTTTTGATGAAGAGAGTCTTATCAATGGTACCTCTAGCGTAGCCATTCTTCAGAAGAAACTGAGACAAAGTCTCATACTCTAGCGTAGCCATTCTTCAGAAGAAACTGAGACAAAGTCTCATACCACAGCCTAGGTGCTTGGTGCAGCCCATACAGAGCTTTATCCAATTTGCACACATAGTTGGGGTGCTGTGGGTCTTCAAATCCTAGAGGTTGGCATACATAGCCTTCCCTATCTATATCCCTATATAGAAATGCACACTTGACATCAAGTGATAGATAGTGAATTCCTTGGATGCAGCATAAGCAAGGAAGACCCTAACTGCCTCAAGTCTTGCAACTGGTGCAAAGACATCAGTATAATCGATTCCTTCCTCTTGAGTCTATCCTTGAACTACAAGTCTTGCTTTATTCTTGATGATCAAGCCTCTATCATCTCTCTTGTTTCTGAAAACCCATTTGGTTCCTATTGGTACTTGACCAGATGGTAGCAGACATAGGTTCCATACCTTGTGTCTCTTAAATTGAAGAAGCTCCTCTTGCATCGATTCAAGCCAGCTATTATCTTTCAAAGCATCTTCTACCTTCTTGGGTTCCATCTGGGATAGAAAGCATGAGTACAAGAAGAGAATCCCATGATGAGTCTGTCCTCTTGTTGTCACACCCTTAGTGACATCCTTAGTGACATCCCCTATGATGTTCTCAGTTGGATGAGTGTTGTGAATCCTAAGACGAGGAATCACTTCCAGATGCAGAGAAAAATCTAGGTTGGACATATTCTGCTCAGGAATTGGAACACTCTGTCCAGCTATTGTTTCCAAGTCATTCAATGAGGACTGATTGAATGAATGAGAGACATCATCAATAGTTGGCTGTGAAGTAGTATTAACAGTTGAACGTTCCTTCAAAATACTACTTCCTTCTGCCTGGTGTTTGGTGGATCACTTTGTTCGGTTTTTTGGATCATATCAAAGTAGTTTAACCATTTAAACTTGAAAATGAAGCGGATTAAAACCTTAATATTATCATTTGTAATCTGAAAATTAGGGCTCATATATTGACAACAACAAACCCAAGAACATAAGGATCATTTATATGTGTATGAACTAGCTATCAAGAAGAAATAAACAACCAAAACATAACGTACAAACTACCGTTTGTGGAGCTGCAGAAAAACGATTTTCAGTGAAGATGATGAGGTTGTTGAACAACCAAAACACCAAGGAAAGGTTTCCTCAAGCATCCATACCCACAAGCATCAAGCATACACCATTCATGCTAAGATTTGTACACCAAAAACCCAAGGAAGGAGCTGGTGGAACACCTTCCAGCCGAGATTCTCTTCAAGAAGAGGAGAAAACCTTTTGTTCTTGTGGTCCTTGCATGTGAGAGAGAGAAGAAGATGGAGTGTGTGTGTAGTCAAGTGTGTTCCTCTTCCAAGACATCAAATGAAAACCCAAAGGGGCCAACCAGCCAAGGGCGGCCGAAAATACCCCTTTAATTGGGTCCCCCCCCTAAAACTTAAACACCCAATTTTTCATGTTAACTAGTCACTTATTTGAGTTATATATAATTAACCTTTTAATTGCATAACTTACACACACTCCTGTATTATTTGATGGTATTTAACTAACTTAAATAACATTACAAACAATATCTATGAACAAAATATCCCTATAAATTGTTCAATCTCATATGCAAGTTATTTAGAAAACCCATTTTCTAAATTGGTGTATTTATTTAATTGCATGATCATATCATCAATTAAATATTATTTGGTGTTTGCTAAGCTTGTTATTGGGTATGACCCGACTTCGATCATAACATACTAACCACATCAATGTTCTATGTGTCTTGGGCATAAAGAATCCAACAATCTCCCACTTGCACAAGATTCATAGAAGATTGATGCAAGCAGTAAATACCGCCTAACAACGGTTTACTACCCTTAATATGCATGGCTGAAAGCCATTCAATAACATCATCCCCTTCAAGCATCCAACTTGAAATGATTTAGGTGAATCAATCATTTATCCTTTTGTTACAGATGTCATGTTAAATCCAAGGACATAGAATGATCATTCCTTGTTGATTTAACTTAATCAGCCCTTAGACATCTTGCTCTCAACGAATAAGAGAACAAATTCGATCTTGACTATATACGTTTTTCACAATCACCTCGTGTCACATCTGAACATAGCCTTATGTACTGCCCATTATTTCAGAGCAATGAAGAATTAGCTCAAAGTATAACATTTGGTGAATATCAAAACCCAATATGTATCTCAGGTTGGAGGATACCAAATGATATTCGCCTTTACTCAAATTTACTTATGATCAATCTAGAAGAATCCATGTAGTAAAATTGAGATGAGGGTCAGTCCAATATTTGTATCCCACAAATATCTATGAACCTTGGCAACAACTAATTGCTCTATATTCATTCCTTATAAATATCCACCAATCCATGTTCATAATAGTCTTACGTTCATATTTGTTCCCATAAACATGACTGACTACGGACATTTAGAATAATAAACATATTCATGGATGTATACATGCTAAAATGAATATAACTCAAAATATCACAAGTATATAAAGAGTTAAATATTACATTGTTTCAAACTTTTAACACTAAACAGATCAGTTCCAGTCACTAGAATATCGAAGTCCTAAGGCACAAGTATGACTTTCATGTTTTGCCCTTTCAAGGAGCTTCGTGAGTGGATCCGCAATGTATTGATGGGTGTAAACTTTACGAATACATATTTTTCCCTTTTCAACTTCATCCCTTATGTAGTTGAATTTCCACTCAATGTGCCTAGCCTTTTGAAGTGCATAGGGTACCTTGATTTATGCAATAAACCCTCGCTATCACAAAAGGATTTCTAGGGGTCTTGAATGGTAGAGACCACCCTAGGCAGGCGATATATTTCTTTATCCATGCAGCTTCCTGAGCTGCAAATGAGACGGCTATGTATTTGGATTATGTAGTGGACAATGCTACCCATTCATAATGAAGACATACCCTATTGTGATCGAGAATCATCTCGATTGGTTTGGAAACTCGCATCCGTGCAACCTTTTACAACGAGTTCCTCTTCATCAGATCCGTATATTAGAAACATTTCCTTAGTCCTCCTAAGGTATTTCAATATACTCTTAACAGCTATCCAATGGCTATTACCTGGATTCTACTAATATCTGCTTGTCATGCTTAACGCGCATGACACGTCCAGTCTAGTGCATACCATCACATGATGGATCCTATAGCTGATGCATATGGGATGTCCTTCATTCGATCTTGCTCATCCTTTGAGCTTGGATATTGAGATGTAATCAATATTGTCCCTCTTTGAACAGGTACCATACCTTTCTTAGAGTTTTCCATCTTGAACCTTCTCAAGAATTTATCATATATGCACTTTGATTTAAACCTATCAACCGCCTTGATCTATCCATATAGATCTTTATTCCTAAGATATAGGTGGCTTCACCAAGATTTTAGGGAAAAACAACTTCCAAGCCAGGTTTTAACACCTTCCATGGTTGGAATATCATTTACAAAAAGTAGTACGTCATCAACATACAATACTAAGAATGTTATTATGCTCCTACTAGCCTTCGTATATACACAAGCCTCGTCGGCGTTCTTGATGAAACCAAATTTCTTGATCTCTTCATCAAAACATTGATTCCAACTTCTCGATGCTAGTATCAATCCATAGATTGACCCTTTAACTTGCATACTTTATTAGGATGTTGTGGATCGGCAAAACCCTCAAGTTGGACCATATGGACAGTCTCTTTGAGATGTCCATTAAGAAAAGCGGTTTTGACATCCATTTGCCAAATCTCGTAGTCATAATATGCAACTATGGCAAATAATATCCTAATTGACTATAGCATTGCCACAGGCAAGAAAGTTTCATCATAATCAACCTTTTGAGTTTGAGTGAAACCTTTTGCTACAAGTTTGCTTTGTAAGTATCCAAGTTTCATGTATATCCATTTTCTTCTTGAAACCCACTTGCATCCAACCGGTTTGGAGTTAAGTGGAGGGTCAACCAATTCCCAAACTTGATTGTCAAAGATGGATTGCATCTCAACGTTCATGGCTTCCAGCCATTTGTCACAATCCGAATTGGACATTGCTTCATGGTATGTAGTTGGCTCATCGGAGTCAACCACATAACATCCATTCATGAAAAATCCATATCTTTCAGGTGGAATGCTAACTCTACCAGATCTGCGAACGTTTTGTGTGTATTGATCAACCTCTTGATCATCATCAACAACCTCTTGTTGATTGCTAGTGTCAACCAAACATAGCATCCATTCATGAAAAATCCATATCTTTCAGGTGGAATGCTAACTCTACCAGATCTGCGAACGTTTTGTGTGTATTGATCAACCTCTTGATCATCATCAACAACCTCTTGTTGATTGCTAGTGTCAACCAAACATGTATCGGCTTGTGGATTTTGATCCTCATCAAATTCCACTATTCAATATGTTATTCCTTCCATAAGGAACTTAGTTTCTAAGAACTCAGCCTTTCGAGCAATAATTACTCTTACTCTGTTGGATCAAAGAAGTAGTATCCTATACAGTCTTTGGGATATCCAAGAAATATACACTTAGTGAATCGACTTTCTTTGTCAGGGTCATATTCAAAATACAAGCCTCAGAGAGCAATGCGAAACCTAAAAAGATAGAGGTAGTGAGCTTATAGCCATCATAGATCGAACCATATCCAATAGGGTTCCATTTCTCCTCTCAAACACACCATTATGTTTTCGTGTTCTAGGTGGAGTAAGTTGTGAGACGGTCCCATAACTTCTTAGATGGTACTGAAAAGCCTCATAGGTCACCTCCTCTATCTGAACGAAGAACTTTGATTAGTTTTATTGAGTTGATTTTCTACTTCATTCTTGAAGACTTTGAACATTTCAAAAGCTTCATGTTTATGCGTCATCAAGTACACATACCCATATCGACTATAATCGTCGGTGAAGGTAATGAAGTATCTTTTATCATTTCTTGTCATTGTCTTAAAAGGGCCACATACATCCGAATGTATGATTCCCAATAAGTCTTTTGCCCTCTCGTTAGTGCCACTAAATGGCAACTTGGTCATCTTACCTTGTAAACAAGATTCACACTTGTCGAATGAAACATTTTCATTTGTTTTTCAAAAGACCATTCATTTGAGATGTTTGAATCCGATTCTTGTTTATGTGACCAAGGCGACAATGCCAAAGATAAGAATCACTTAAACCCATTTTAATTTTCTTGGTGCTTGTTTGGTATAATCAGCTATTATAAGATGAATAATTATGAACCAATTCATAGATTCCATTAAAAGGCATAGCCTTGAAATAAAATACATCATCGATACAAACATAAATACCATTGTTAACAAACTTTATTTCATAACCACATTGTTTTAAAAGGGAAATCATAATTATGTTCCTAGTCAAACTAGGAGCATAAAAATGTTCTTAAGAACAACTTCCAAACTATTTGAAAGTTTCAAAATATTGTCTCTTTGGGATTCGACATCAACTTTTGCTTCGTTGCCCATGTAGAGACTAGAGTCTCCCTTCTTAAACTTCTTGTTTCTTTTGAACCCCTGCAACAAATTGCATATGTGAGTTCCACATCCGGTATCCAATACCCATGTGTTTGAAGAAATAACATTTAAACCGATGTGAATTATGAAAGTTGTACCTTAGGTTTGCCCAGCATCCCTCTTGTTTCTCAACTCTTTGAGATAGGTTGGACAATTCCTTTTCCAATGACCTATCTTCCCACACTCAAAGCATGGATCGTTCTCCGTTACCTTAGGCTTCTTAAGCTTGGGATTTGGAGGTTCCACTTTAGCCTTTCCTTTCCCTTTTCCTTTTATGTACCCCTTTCCTTTGGCAACATTTGCCTTGGGATCGAGGAATGGCCTTTTCTTATTGCCTCCCTCATTGATCGAGAGAATAGGTAGAACCTTTCTACCTATCCCTGCCTTAGCTGTTTTGAGCATTGCGTGAAGCTCACCAATGCTCTTGTCCCACCCGTTCATATTGTAATTCATTATGAGTGTCTCAAACATCTTAGTTAGGCCATTAAGTGAAAGATTTGATATGCTCAAGATGCATATTAAGTTGATGTGGCTAGTGTGATATGATCCAAGTCGGGTCATACCCAATAACAAGCTAAACAAACACCTATAAATATTTATACTTTGATAAGATCATGCATATAAATATTGACAACAATTTAGAAAAGGTGGGTTTTCTAAATACATTGCTTTTGAAAATGAACATCATTATGTGGATAATACTTCATGAGGTATTATTTGTTTCATTATTTAAGATTGTTAAATAATAACATTTAAAAGGGTGCTATGTTTATAAAGTTTAAATTGGTTTCAACTTTATAAAATAAGAGATTAAAGTGTGTTTATAATAAAAAGGAGGCAAATGGATTTTAAAATGGGTTTGGACATTTTCGACCGAATCGGTTCGGGCCTCTCTTTTCGGCTAAGGGCATCCGCCACCATATTAGCTTTGCCCGGATGGTAATGGATCTCGCAATCATAATCCTTTATAAGTTCCAACCATCTCCTCTGCCTCATGTTCAGATCCTTTTGCTTGAAGAAATACTTCAAGCTTTTATGATCGGTGAATATGGTGCACTTCGTCCCGTAGAGATAGTGCCTCCAGATCTTCAACGCAAAGACCACGGCTGCTAGCTCCAAGTCATGAGTAGGATAATTGACCTCATGAACCTTTAACTGTCGAGATGCATAGGCTATAACCTTCCCTCTCTGCATTAACACACACCCCAACCCCGAGCAAGAAGCATTAGAATAAACCACTAGATCTTCACTTCCATCGGGTAATGACAGAACAGGAGCTTGAGTCAGTCTTGTCTTCAGCTCTTCGAACGCCTTCTCTTGAGCTTGACCCTATAGAAATTTCACATCCTTTCGGGTCAACTTAGTTAGTGGAGAAGAAATCTTAGAGAAGTCTTAGATGAATTTTCTATAGTAGCCCGCCAAGCCCAAGAAACTACGGACCTCGGATGGCGTCTTTGGTGACCTCCATTGCATAACCGCCTCCACCTTCGCTGGGTCAACCATAATCCCGTCAGGATTCACCACATGACCCAAAAACTGAACTTCGCGCAACCAGAATGCGCACTTGAAGAATTTAGCATACAATTTCTCCCTTCTCAACGCCTCTAGAACCTCCCGAATGTGACCGGCATGCTCAATCTCGCTCTTCGAATAAATCAGGATATCATCAATAAACACAATCACTGATTTATCCAACATAGGCCGACACACACGGTTCATCAGATCCATGAAAGCAGCTGGCGCGTTGGTCAAACCAAAGGACATGACAAGAAACTCGTAATGGCCGTAGCGCGTACGGAAAGCTGTTTTAGGGATATCTTGCTCCTTCACCTTCAACTGATGATAGCCAGACCGAAGATCTATTCTTGAAAACCAACTGGCACCCTGAAGTTGATCGAACAAATCATCTATTCTCGGTAAGGGGTATCGGTTCTTCACTGTCAACTTGTTCAGTTCGCGGTAGTCAATGCACATCCCCATACCACCATCCTTCTTCTTTACAAATAGGACCGGAGCACCCCAAGAAGAGATACTCGGTCTAATGAACCCCTTATCAAGAAGCTCTCGCAACTGCTCCATCAACTCTTTCATCTCGGTTGGAGCCAACCGATACGGTGCCTTGGCAACAGGTTGGGCACCCGGTATCAGATCAATCTGAAATTCAATCTCTCTGTCAGGTGGCACTCCTGATAAGTCTTCTGGGAACACGTCTGGAAAGTCACACACAACCGGTACATCGGCTAGTTGTGGTGTTGGTGTATCCACATCTTTTACATAGGCCAAGTAAGCACTACATCCACGCCTCATACACTTTCCCGCCACCGCCATTGAGATCACCTTCGGGATTGTAGTAACCCAATCACCATAAACCGTTACCAAACTTCCGTCAGGCGCTGTCAACCGAACCATCTTCTTGCGACACATAATATTTGCCTCAAAGTCCGCTAACCAATCCATCCCAAGAACCAAATCGAAACCACCCAAGGTCATCACGAACGGTCTAACAGGAAACCTATGACCCTCAAGTTCCACTTCACAATTCTCTATCATCTCAGAAATCCTGGTAGACTTACCTATGGCAGTTTCTACATCAAAGGGCACATCAACACGTCTACTACTAACAGCCAGCTTAGCACAGAAAGCAGCAGAAACAAAACTCCTACTAGCACCCGAATCAAATAACACAGAAGCTAAAGTCTGGTTCACTAGAAACGTACCGGACACAACGTCAGGGTCCGTCCTAGCCTCCTCCTGTGTCATGGTGAACGCTCTGGCGCTCGCCCTCGATCTATCACTTCCCGTCTTCTTCACCCCTGGACCCTCAGTCCTCGACTTCTTACAATCTCTGCTCATATGACTAGTTTCCCCACAGTTAAAACATTTGCCCGACATGCAACCCTTCGCCATATGCCCTGTCTTCCCACACTTGAAGCACAAGTTTGACCCAAACCTACATTCCCCGCTGTGCTCCCTTCCACACTTGCCATACCTTTTCGACCCCGCACTTGATGTGACCACACGGCGTTCATCCACCCGTGCCTTTTTGTTACCCATCGAGGCATCACTCCGACCAAACCGTTTCCCGTTCCAGTTCCGATCACCACCACCCTTCTTATTCGCTTCAGTCACCACCACCTCCCGCTCGTCATACATCCTCCCTGCCAAATCAACCACCGACCTAAACGTGCTTGGCCGGGCGGCGATCATATGCCGGCGAACCTCCGCCGGTAAACCCTGAATGTACCTCTTGATTTTCCGAGACAGAGGCGTCACCTGATCAGGCACAAGCCGTGCCATTTCATTAAACTTGGTTGTATACTATTGGTGTGTCATGGTTCCAGCCTCCAACTGCAGAAACTACCTTTCCAACTTATCCATTTCTCTGTGAGGACAGAACTCCTCAATCACCATCTTCTTCAACTCGGGCCATTTCATTCTCCCGATCGCCCGATTACCCTCTGCTTGGACAATGTTATCCCACCAACATAGAGCTGAATCCACAAAAGAGTGGGTAGCAAACTTCACATTTTGGTCCTCTCGGCACTCGCTGATATCGAGCACAGCTTCCATTTCCCTCACCCACCGGTGAGCAGCTGCAGCTGTGCCGTTCCCATCAAAAGTAAGGGGCTTGCATCTCATAAAAGCCCCATAATTACATCCTCGTGTCGTCTCCGGCGCAGGCTCTTCTTCTTCCTCTTCATCATCAGACAGAACCGTTTCCGGCTCTGGTTGTTCCCGCTCTCCAGAGGATCTGTTTCTTTCTTTTCTTTCCCCTTCTCGTACAGCCTTAATAACTTCAGTCACCACAGACGGTAAGATTGTCTGCATGACCTGATGGACTTCTTCTACAACAGCCTCTTTTACTGAGGCTCTCAGATTGGCGCTTTCGTCGCCACCCTCCGGATGAGGGGTCTCTGGTTCTTCATGAACCACCCTCTCAACTCTGGGTCTCCCTCTCTTGGGTCGCGGTTCAGCACCGTGACCTCCACCCCTAGAAGCTTTCGAAGATCTACCTCCGGCCATCACACGCACACTGAAAGATTCAAACACCAACACGGTCATTCAAGGAAACAACTCAGTTTACGTCAAGTATAGTAAGTACCTAATTACACTGGCCAGTTGTGATTAGCCACTTACTTTACTCTTCATACCCCAAGTATTACCTGTCCTGACTACATCAGTATTTAAATCTACATACAACACATAACCACATACCATGCGCACATAAAACCGGTTAACTTTATGAAAATACCTGATGGCACGCAGCTACTCAGTTTGGCATCCCATTCCCATCCGTCCCATTCTCAGTTTAAGATCAGGTTTATTTTGAAAATTTACCCATTTCACTTAAACTTTGGCTCTGATACCAACTTGTAAGGCCCCGTTCCCGGGACGCTTACAGCTGGGTTCTCATCGCACATAAAACATATAATTACATTTGTATTTAATAAATCGCAGCGGAAAACTAAAAAAAACTTTCATTTCCATGTAAATGCTTTTGCAAACTAATACAACATTCATTACAAAAATTGTTGTTCGCATTAAAATGCAAAAACATTAATAAAAAGAATGCCATCCCAAAAGAGTTGAGTAGTCGCCCGTGCCATCCTCAGCAATCATTACCTGCCAACTGGAAACACATCAAACTCAGCGTTGCTGAGTGAGTTCTAGTTTTATAAATAAAACATGAGTGAGTTCTAGTTTTATAAATAAAACATACTTTACTTTCATATAAAACCGTTCGTTACTTTTCCATGATCACACATCATACGTACACATAGATAACATTATTATTATCTTCTTCATTCGTTCATTCGTTCTTTCATTACCTTACTTGCGCATCGGACATCATCCATACCAATACATGTGCTACACCCCGGTTAGTCGTAGCTACCGGGCCGAAGTCAACAAATGAACAGCTAAACGTATGCCACGGTACTAGGAGTAACCATCAGTCTTAGCTACTGGGCCGAAGTCAACAAATGAACAGTTAAACGTATGCCACAGTACTAGGGGTGAGCGGTAGAGGTTCTACATTCAGGGTCAATCACCAAGAAGGACCCGTTATCCGATGTGTGCAAGACGTTTCATTCGTTCATTAATACATGCATTCATTCATCATGTTCCTCTTTCTTTATCTTTCACTTTACGTTACATAATACTTCGTTCATTCATCATAATAGGTAAAGCCATAGGAAAGATATTATACGTCACACTAAGGAACATTAACATGCATCAACATCACATCATACAGGGCAACATCATACATACATAACGTACAACATCATCACCCTTATCATGCCTAACATGCTTTCTAAGACCTCGATCGTCATCTTAAAAACTCTTATGGGAACCTTAACGTCAAAACTTACATCTGCACTTTCCCCCGAAAGTCAGAAGTCAATCTACACCTTTCTCGGGTTCAACAGCCCTATTCGGGCGTATGGACACCCTTCAGTCGCATGGCCTCCATGCGACTGAACATCATGCAAATGAACTAATACAGATGAATACCTATGCGAATCAACATCCAGTCGTGCGAATGGACAATGCGGATGAACACCTATGCGACTGGACCTTCAGTCGTGCGAATGGTCCTTCAGTCGCATGACCCCAGGCGACTGGCCCTCCAATCGTGCGAATGAACCCCAATCGCCCCCTAATCGGTCGTATGGCCTCCATTCGGCCCCCATTCGGTCGCCTAGCCCTAATTGATGCAGAATGCAGTTCAACCCGACTGCAGCCGAGGGTTTTCGGCCTCCAAACTCATCTAAACCCATTTTAAGCCTAAATCGACCATCCTAAACCTTAGGGATGCATACCATAACATTATTCAAGCACAACCAAGCAAGAAATCAAACCCCAAACGGGTCCTACGCATACATACACGCATACATACGGGTTTTCACCAAAAACGCGAAAAAGGGTTTTCAGATGTGTTCCAGCCCCAAAATCATTCAAAACATGTAAAAGAGGGGTCCTAGAACTCACCTAAACGAGCACAACGACAAGAGCTTCGATTCGGCTTGCTTCACGACAATTTTGGCGAGCCGAACCGACCCGAACCACACTTTTTCCTCTTTTTCTCTTCTTTCTCTCTCCTCCCTTTATGATGCTGAAATGTGGGTGTGGGGAGAGTGGGCTGTCCTCTCCCTACATATGTCACCACATTTTCCCAACTTTTCTTCGTTGGCGAGTTTGGTCCCTCGACTTTTGGACTTTATTTTCTTTTCTTTCGCCACCGGCTTTAAAATAGTAAATATTCGGGTGTTACACTTCATTAGAAAGTCTGGAAATGACATCTTACTCGTTCAAGAGTATGTTGATGACATCATATTTGGTTCCTCAAATGACCGAATGTGTAAGGACTTTGAGAGCATCATGAAGAAAAAGTTTGAGATGAGTTCAATGGGAAAAATGGACTTTTTCCTTGGAATTCAGGTAAAGCAGATGAAGGAAGGGTTTTTCATTAATCAATCTAAGTATGTCTCTAACATCTTAGAGAGATTTGAAATGAAAGATTGCAAGCCTACCAAGACACCATACCCAGAAACCATAATCTTTGTCCTGACCTTGAGGGGGAGGATACTGATCAACATCAGTATAGGGCAATTATTGGTTCTCTGATGAATCTCACAGCTAGTAGACCTGATATCATGTTTGCTACTTGTATCTGTGCAAGATATCAGGCTACTCCAAAGGTTTCTCACTTAGCTTCTATTAAGAGAATCCTCAGATACCTCAAAGGAGCACCTAAACTAGGTCTCTGGTATCCCAGAAACAAAGATTTCAATCTCTATGGATACTCTGACAGTGACTATGGAGGCTGCAATGTTGACAAGAAATCAACATGAGGAGGATGTCAACTTCTTGGTGGAAGGATCATCTCATGGCAATGCAAGAAACAATCCTGTGTCTCTACATCAATTGCTAAAGCTCAATACATTGTTGTTGTTAGCTGTTGTGCTCAACTACTATGGATTCAAAAGCAGATGTTAGACTATGGATTTAACTTTATGAGTACTCCTATCCATATTGACAACAGTGCTTTCTCAATTACTAAAAATCCGATGAAGCACTCCAAGACAAAGCATATTGATATCGGGTATCATTTCATTAGAGATATTCATGAGAAAAATCTAATTAAATTAATCAAAGTTGATTCAAATGAACAATATGCTGATCTGTTCACCAAAGCGTTTGATGAACAAAGATTTAAGTATCTCATAAGAGCTATTGGGATGATAAACATTGATTAATTTAATCTCTTCTGAAAACCTTTTTAATATGTAAGTCTTGTGTCAATACAATTTAAGCCCTGTTATCAGAAATTCTCTCTGAAATTTTCTAAGTGTAAATTCCTTCCAAAGAGAAATTAACCCTCGGAAGACATTCTCATATCTTCCGAAGCAAGATTTCTCAAAGGATAACTTTCTTCTCGGAAGAATTTTGGCCTCGGAAGAAGCGATTGATTGCATATCAGATCTACTTTCGAGACTTACAGATTCCCCATTCGGAAGCAACTCTAACCTTCGGAAGCAATGTCTTGGCTTCTTAAGTAGGAATTGCCTTCGGAAGACAAGTTACCTTCGGAAATGTTTTCCACTTGGAAGAGAGATTCTACTGTGTAACGTAAATCTCTTGGACCCCACACTGTAAAAAGTAACGATTTTGTTAATGATGTCGGATTATTTAATTGATTTCAACCTTACCGCCACTGTCAATTCATCCACTAAACCATCACTTCTCCTTATCCTAACCTCCATTTCCGCCTTACCACCCTCTTTTAAATAATATCGATTGTTCAATTTCATCTTCTTACTTGCAATTTTATTGCCCTAGAAATTTCTTTTCTCCAACTTCACCCAAGCTCAAAATCATTTACTTTCAGCTTTCCCAAATGGCACTCAACCCTCAGCATAACCAAGTCACACTTCTTGATTCTTCAAGAGATGCTGACTTCTCTGAAATTATCTCCTTTCTCACCCAATCAACCTACTACACTGCCCATACTGTTAACCCCACTGTTTACTCCAATCAAATGGCAGAATTTTGGGAAAATGTCAGGTCGAAACCCTAAATGGGATACGTGTAACGCGGTCCAGCATGTATGGACAAGAGTTGATCATCACTGAACAACTCATCAGGGAGCACCTTGAGCTTCACGATGAAGGAGCTCCTACTGAATTCCAAAGGAAGATTTGGATAGTACTTATATCCTAATGGGATATGGTGGAGACATTAGCAGTCGACAGTCTACCAGTTCAACTTCTCCTACAATTGGAAGTTCCTCCTGTATGTTGTTCTTCATTGCTTATCCAACAAATCTAGAGGATGGGATCAAATCCCTTATGAACTAGGATGCTTAGTTCATGGATTGGTAAGAGGCCTGCACTTCAACTACTCATGATTTGTGTTCTCAATTAGAGGTCTCTCCATCCTTCTCTTGCGACCTCAATTTGGGCTTTGAGTCTCCTCAGTCTCAAAGCCAGGAGCCCGATACCCAAACCAACAGCCCTTAGAATGAGTATCTACACTCTTCTGAGCTGCCAACAAGGAACAACCACACCAGAGGCTCACTGCCTATAGATATTGACCAAAGTCTCGAGTCAGTAGGCTTAACCTCCCTATCTTTCACTGACCTTCTATTCAAAACTAATGAAGAGATAACATCTCTCCATAGCAATGAAGTTGATCTATAATACCCTCTTCACGGTCAACAGAGCCCGGAGAAATCCCTTATCTCTGGCCCCCATCAGCAACCAATAATTGTGTGAGTCCCACTCATGTGGACGAGACTCATGTAGATTCATCTGCCACTACAGAAGGTGGCTCAATGGACCTTGTGGACAGTGGTAACATCTCTCAGACTAAATCTACGGAAACCGAGCCCTTTGATGACTCTGAAAGAGACATCATTGAGCATGGGAAACCAGGGTGCCAAGAAACCACATCTGGTGGTGAGGCTGAACATACTAGGTATGTTACCTCATCTCCCCGTAATTCTTTAAAAGAAGACGAGGGAAGCATGCAACTCCTTGTTAAAGACCTTCTATCTAAAGTCTCAAACCTTGAATCCTTGGTTAGGACTTTAGAAGCAAGATCTGCCACTCAACAACTTAAGATTGACAATCTCAAGGCTCAACTAGCTGAGAAACAACAGAGAGATTTGTTAGGCATGTACTTATTCAAGACTCATTGACTTCTTCCTCTAGCTCATCTAGCTCTCAAGATGATGCTACCGAAAAGGGGGAGAATGTTCAAAGACAAATACATGAGGAACCACAGAGCCGACCTTCAACTTCACATCTTCTTCTCCCATCATCTCAGCAGCTGAGCCATCTCACGTCATTCTTCAGATTGACCCAAGGATGCTCAGTGATCTCTACAGACTCTTCACCAAGTTTCTGTTAAGATCTTCTTTTGAGTAGCCAAGCCATGATGCTGTAATGATCTACTTTGGAGCTAAAGAGCTTCAGAGGTTGACTGCACCTTGTACCACTGTGGAAAAGTTGGTCAACCTAAGGTCCACATGGAACCCAAGATTCAATTCAAAGGGGAAATGGGGACTGATGGCCCAGCAACTGAAACAGTTGGGACAGAATCTGCATCACCTCCAACTTCCGAAGCTGAAGTTAAAGCCTCGAAAGAACAAGCTGAATCTTCCGAAGCTGGAATGGAAGCTGCGGAAGGACTTTTCAAAATGTTCGAGGAATTTATCATCACAGATGTAATCCTGGAAATGGCATCTGTGGTGAGCAGTGAGGACTTTCCAATTCTACCTCCATCCCAGACACCATCTCTGCCTCTCTCACAATCAGAAACCTCTCTCCAAGAACCACCATAGTTAGGATCTTCAAAAGACAAAGGAAAAAGGAAGATGACTGCGGAAGAGCTTCAGGAAGAGGAGAAGATTGAGAAAATCAAGAAGAAAGGAAGACTTCAGACTGAGAAGTTTCTAGCTATCAGTACAAAAGCAGCTGCTTCCAATCTGGAGGTTGTCATCAATAAAAGAAGAAAGCAGATAATTGACCAGCTCATTTAAATGGGATCTGCCAATGAAGAAACACTCCTGCTACCATTAGAGGAGTTGGTGGTTCTGGAGAAGGCAACTAGGCTAAAACTTGAGGAAGAAGCCAGGTTGACCTTGGAGAAAGAAGAGGAAAAGAAACATAATGAGGCTGAATTGCAGCTAAGGAGAGATAGGGTGAACTTCTTACTCTCCAGAGGCTTTGAGCTTCAAGAACTTTCTCCACACAATGATGATACGATCCTCTGGTTCTACAACAAAGAGCAGGATCAAATGGAGAAAGAAAGGAAAAAGGCTGCAAAAGAAAAGGCCAGAGAGAAGAAGAAGAAGGAAGAAGAAGCCAGGGTCACTGCCTCAAGAAGCTCATTGAGAAAGCCTGGATGAAGGATTATCTTCGGGCTCATAAATTCTCTGGGAGGCAGGTGGGTCCTATGTCTGAAAGGACACTCCAACTGATTCTTAGTGGAATTAAGGCTGACATCCGGATGGGGAAAAGGAAAGAGATGTATAGAAGGATAAAAGGATGACCTTCACTGCTACCACCCAACTATAATCTGAACCTTCACCCTTACCATTCACCATTAACCCTAAACCTTTCAACCCTGAACCCACATCATTACCCTCACCTACTCCCTCATCTCAACCACCCAAACTTCCCATCATCCAACCCAAAAAACTAGCCAGAACCTCTGAACCTAAACCTACCCAATTACCATCTAGACCATCCCCTCAGCCTTCTCAACATCTCTCCCTTGAGGATTTAAGGCAATCAAGACAAAGCTCGTGAACTGCACTATTCTGAGCGAAGTCTCTTATGTAGAAGACTCTATCAACATCACCTATGTTTATGGTTCTTCAAGTTCCCTCACAAGATATAAATTCCTTGATTTGCCTAGAGGAACTTTGGACCAGGCTGCAAGACTTCTGGGACTCAACTCAGATTCTTTGAATGATGAAGAGAAGAAGCTTAGAAGGAAACTGGTGACTCTGTTGGATACAAAGAAGGACAAAGATTCCTAGTCAGTCTATTATGCCTAGAAGGAAGATAATCCAGTGGACGTTTGATGAACCTTCTCACACTTTGTTGTGGAAAGAGAGAATGGTGAGGTCAATAGACTCAATGCAACCTCTCTGCTACACTCCAGCAGGTTCGACATTGTTGAGCTAGCAGAGAAGCCATTCTCTAACCCCTCCAACTCTAAAACTACTGCACTCATCAGAAATCATCTCAGCAGTCTTCATCTAGCTGAGTTAATTGCAAAGGCAAAGATTGAAGAAGAGTTAAAGTTAAGAAGACAGGAAGACAAGGAAAGATCTCTCACAAAAGGTACTACCTTTCTACAAATGGTGGAAGGTCCTGAATTGGAACCTATAGTTTGATGGAAATACGACTATAGTTCCCATCAACTAACTCTTTTCAAAGGGCAACAACAAAGGGTACATGTTATCCAAGGTGACAGACTGGATTTCCTATCTACCAAGGATCTGTACAAACTTCTCAGCACCACATCAAGGAGAACAAGGAGACAGAAAAATATTTAGTCTCCTTGGTGCTAAAAGTTTTGAGAAGTCGAGACAAGTGAAGTTTTGGTAGCATCTGCCTAGGGGGAGTTGTTGGATCAAGAACAAGGCTAATGCAACCAAAACGTTGTCACTTAAAGTTATTTTGGTGCTGCATTCAAAAGTCTTCCGAAGCTTAGCATGGAACCTCTGAAGGTTATAAAGTCTTCCGAAGACAAAATGAAAGATCAACTTCCGAAGACAGAACTCTACTTCCAAAGACAAGTGCATACTTCCGAAGTTAAGACTTAGAAGAATAAGTAAAGACCACTTCCGAAGTATGAGGAAAAGAAGAAGTCTCCAAGCTTTGGAAGAAGCAGCCTCTTCCGAAGTATAAGTGGCTTCGGAAGTACTAACTCTTCCGAAGCCATTTAACCTTCGGAAGACACGGCTATGAATCAGTGGACACAAGCATGGTCTCTGATATTCCGCTGCCGACTTCTGGTACAACATAGCTTTTTCTTAAAGAACCATGTTGTTGACCATACATTATTCCACTATTCACCTTTTCATGATAGTACATGTTACCGACTTTAGTTGGTGACAAAAGATAAGTCAGGGACATGTCCTGACTAGCAAATCTCAGATAAGGCTTTATCCAAGATACCTTAATCTTTAGTCTTGTAGTATAGACTTTAGCTATAGGATCCCAGCTGGTATCAAAGTATATCCGGCTGTAGATAGTATTACATATAGGTTCTCTTTGTAATTCATAGACACAAAGAGATCATCTACTTGTAAGAGTCTTGTATTTTGAGTTGAGAATCAATATATAAAAGTATCTTGAAAATTATCTTTCTATGTTCTTAGTTACTTTCTATATTGTGATCAACTCTTACTTGATTCTTCATATATTCGAGTGCTGTTGTAGGTGAGTTTGAGTGAAAACTCTGTGTTTAAGTGACAAACACCGATCCTACAATAAGCCAGTTTTGTGTAAGGCCTGTTTGTGGTAAACAGACAATTGGCTTAAGGTTTGAACTTCACTAATACTCTTAGGTGGAGTATTAGATCTCAGTTTAGAAAAACTTGGTTTTGCATCATAAAGTTCAATTTTCTTTCTGGGTGTCTGAGAATAAGGACAATTAGGAAAGATATGTCCTTGTTTTCCACAACTGTTGCATGATCTCCCTTCTACAGATTGAGGAAATTTTTTATGTGGTGTTGAGTTTTGTAAGGGTGTGATGTGTGTCTAGTTAGGTTTATCACTTCTCTTTTAGAGGTTTCAGCTTCTTTACAAAATTAATTGTTTTAACATTTTGAACATCTTTAACTTTTGGTTTATTTGGACTTTGATGAGTAGCACATTTTTGGTTAACTGGATTAGTCAGTTTGGGTTCAGAAGTAGACGTGTGTGAACCTGACCTTACATTAACATTTTCAATTTTATCATCCAAATTCTCAACAGGCATCTTTTCTATTGATTTCAAAGTAGGTTTCTTCTGTTTAGTGATGCTTTTCATAGATTTGCCCATAGAATCGGGATCACTAACCAGAGGAGTGAACACCACATGATCCTTTACTGGGTTATTATTGATTGTTCTACATTTAGTGTTCAAAAGGACTGCATGTGGTGGCAGAACTACTTTATAACCCAGACCTTCCCTATTATTTCATTCTCTCACTAAGTTTTGAACTATATGAGAAAACTAGCCAAACTATGTAGTTTTTGTTTTAAAGATTCAACTTCGACTTCTAAAACTGCGTTTTCCTTTTTTGTTTCTTTTAAAGAATTTAATAGAACTTTATGTCATTTGCTTTATTTAATGCAACCCCTCGGTTTCTCTTGTTGTTTTCGTGAAGTTCTACTTTCTTTGAAACTGCACTCATTTTGTTTTAAGATACGATTAGCCTTAGTGCAGAGTTGTAATCGTTTTACTAAATTTCATTGTGTTCTAATAACCTTGCAAATTTTAGATCAATTCTTTCCCTAAATTTGTCACATTTATTACAAGCATGTATTTCAAATAATTGGTCTTTAGAACTTACATGTGAGGAATCAGACGAATCAGCCATCAAAGCTATATCAGACTCTTCGTTGACTAGAGATTCTGAGTTTGTTGCTCTGAGCTCTTCCTCAACCAAGTGATTACTACATTCACACTTCTTCGGTATCTAGCATCGCTTGCTCAGCTATAATCTCACCTTCACTAGCACAGCCATCATCCAATGCATCAACAAAGGAAATATTTGATTCCCTAGGAGAAACAAATCGGAAGGACCAGTCTTGCCGTTCATCACCTTGAGCAGTCAGAGCCTTTGTCTCTTTACATGAAGAAGTAGTTCCAATCATGTCTTTGTCTTGACGAATGAATGTAGGAAATCTTTCCATTTCTAGTTTCTTGGTCTTTACACATTCACGTTTAAAGTGCCCTTTTCCACCACAGTTGAAACATGTCATTTTGGTTTGGTCAAACCAAAAGTCGTATCTTTAGTGGCAACTAGTGTTGCCCCATCTTTTTGACAAACTTCTTTGCTCTTCTTACTGCACTAGCCAAGGCCCATATTATGTCCATTCTTTCTAGCTCATTTTCATCAACTTGCTCTTAATCCTCATCTGCAAGATGCAATTTCCAATCTTACAGGCAACTAACCATCATCACATTGTACAACAGCCGCTAGAAGATCCATGTGCTCCTTAGCCACTTCGACTGTGACATACCCAGATTCTCAGTCTTCAGCTTTGTAGTATTTGCCTCAGGAACAATGTGTTGGGTTCCAGATGACCCTGACGTTTTGGTTCCAATGTAGTGGTTTGAGAAGGAGCAGAGGAACTAGACACAAATGTTGTTTGTAACGGTGCTCCTAAAATAGCTGGAGTTGGAACGGAGTTGGAACGAGTTGTAAATGAAGGATTCTGAACATAGGATCCTTTCTTTGACTTGTATTTCATTCGTAGTTCTTCCTCCCTTAACTTCAAGATGAAATCATTTATGTCTAACGTTGCAAGAATGTTGTTTTTGTCTCAAATTAGACACAAATGAATCCCATTTATCACAAACCATCAGCAAAGCTTGAAACTTTATCTTCCATAGATGTTGTCACACCATGATGTGCAAATCTCTCATCAGATGATAGGATCTATCAATAATATTTTCCAATCTCTCATCCCTATCGACGAGGAATTATCATATCCTTTTGAGAGCTTTAGCCTTCAGGTCTTAAGAGTTTTGCTTCCATCATATCTCTTCTCCAATGCCTCCCATAAACTTTTTAGCCTACTTGTTCTTAGAGAACTGATGAAAAATGTCCTTAGGTACGATTGAAATAACAAGCATATACTTTCTTTTTTGCATTGAACATAATCTTCTGAGCTTCACTCATTCCTCCCAAAGTCAACTTGACTCCATTAGCACTGACTGGTGAAAGACCTGGTCTGCCCAAGATGCATATTAAGTTGACGTGGCTAGTGTGATATGTCCAAGTCGGGTCATACCCAATAACAAGCTTAACAAACATCAATAGATAATTATTCGTTATAAGATCATACAAATAATAATACACAATTTAGAAAATGGTTTTCTAATCATTGACTTTGTAGATGAACATCATTATTGGATAATTGTTCATGAGATACCATTTGTTTCATTATTTAGTATTACTAAAAGGTGACAATAAAAAGTATTAAGTTTATAAAGTTAAAAACAAGTTTCAACTTTATAAATAAAAGATTAGGGATGTTTAAATTGTAACAATTAAACAAAAGAAAATGGGAATTCACTTGGTGGATTTCGGCCACCCTAGGGACAAAATGGTCCCACTTTTGTCTTGTAAACAACATAAGATATTAAAGACACACAACTCCAACTCTAGATTTATCTCTCCTACATGCAAAGGCTTCTTTCTCTCTCAAAACTCTCTCTCTCTCACGTTTTTTGAAGAAAAGGAGCAAATTTTTCACTAACAAAAGAGGTTTTGTTGCTAAAAATTTGTGTCAAGAATCCTAGCAATCAAGGTGTTTGTACAAGCTTGGGGTATCACCTCTTGAGGACTTCTACTTGAAGTTTAAGCCACGATTTCATCTCTTTCACCTCTTGAAACTCGACGTTGAACAGCTCCAAAGTTTGTATTCTTTTACATCCTATGTTTCATTCCATTGTATGTATTTCGTATATTGATCCATGACTTTGGGGTTTGCTTATTAAAATGGGTTAATAATCAACAAATTAACATGTTTTAAAACTAATTCCGAGCGTTTTTTATATATAAAGAAGATTATATGAACTTTGATAAACATTTGAATCCCATCAACTGTTACCATATACCATCCCAATGATTCCAAAGATTGGGTCAACTCTCATTTAAATAGATTTAAACCATTGTTTCCACTATGGATATTAATCTAACTAACAGCTTTGGCGGTTTTATTATGATTGCCAATCTCATTCCCAGAAGTAGTATTTTCTGGATGCTGGAGTCCTTCCGCAGTAAATGCAACAAATTTGTCTTCCATTATTTTAAACTTGTACTTTTTAGAATAGGACAGCTTCACTCGTGTGAAGGGCTATGAGTATGGATCACTCATTCTAATGAAGGATATAATAAATTCAATCGTGCGATGGATTCAGTGGTGTGTATACAAGACGATTGGAATCAAATGACTTAGTTGTTCATTCCTCGAACTGAGGTCCAACTATTGAGTTTCAATCGTCGATGACTAATCGTGGCGACTAAAGGCCTAATGTGTTTGTAAAATTGAAATTTTGACACTTTGACCACAAATACGAGTTTCCTCACCCAGGACCCTAATCTGTCGTATAATGAAAAACTTAGACTTTAATGCAGCAATGTCTAAAACGCCTTTTGCAGCAAGTTATTTTTTTGAAACACCAAAACTAATCAAATCTAACGCAAAATCACGAGCAAAGCTCTGATACTCCCTTGTACATTTAACCATAACTAAGAACACCATGTATAGCAATATCTTTTTAATCATATTATTAGTCTATTATTTTAGTTATTATTATTACTGTACATTACATAGTATTATAGTTTCATTATATTATGAATATTTTGTATTTGACAGGATCAGTGATCACAAGTTTGATGTATCAGAATATAAAGCAGCGGAATAC